>JABFEA020000010.1:23218375-23253010 GCA_019775915.2 Cyphomyrus plagiostoma | reverse complement strand
AAAATATAAAACATTTGTCCCAACCCCCCCCCCCCCCCCCACAAAAAAATGAAATTCTCCAAAACGGAGAGAGGATGAATGTAAACAGATGTCCTGACTTAACAGGACGTGTTTAACCTCTGTAAAGGTCTCCAGCACAATGGACACCCTCATAAAGACCAAAGGAAACCACTGGTTTTGATAAACTGCAACCATATGGCCATTCAATATATTCACAAGTTCACAAACATATTTATAGGGTTAAAGACGGCGTTGACTTTCCTATCATAAAACAACATTTTATTGAATCGGCCCGTGTCGTGACAGGCCATTAAGCAGCACTGCATGTAAAGTGTCATTCAAGGAGGAAATATCACACTTTCCTCGTCAAATGGGAAGCAGAGCTTCCACAAAGCCCTGAACAGAATGCAGACATCAAAATGCAAAAGAAAGTGAGCAGAACATGAAAAAGGGCGTGTGCTACATTCATCCCCACTGCTGCAGCCACAATCCTCACAGCTTTCAAAAGCAGCTTGGAGGAGGAGTCCTGCCCTGCTGAAGACAGTGTCAGACACTGGGTCACAATGGGCTTTTCCTGCTGAAACAGTGGCCCTGTGCTCCATGTTCACTCCCTGGCAAAACCCCAGACGGCATGAATGACAAACCTGCAAGTGACATCAAATGTGCAATACGTGCATGATGTAGTGTCTCCCGCTGCTCCTCTGATTGGTCAGAGAGAGCTGCTGGGGGGTGTGAAAAGGGATGTGGGTGGTTTTGAAATGGACAGCAGCAAGACACTCAGGGGGGAAGGGGGGGCAACAATATGGGGCTATGCACAAAAGATGTCTAATGTATGCTTGTGAGCACCACATATAGCTCTATAGCTCATCTAATGTCATGCATCACCATGACAACCAGAGCAAACCGCAAGAATCTGCAAGCCTTGGTTCCAGAGTCACACAGACAGGGTGATTCTCCACCCTATGACATCACTGACCTGGCCAGATCCAATAGTGTGTCTTCATCAGAGCGCCTGCCCAAGCCTGATTGGGCACCCTGCTGTGCTGGTTAGCAGCCGTTCGTCACTCGAGGGCAAGTTGGTGCTCTGCAGAGAGTGCTAACATACTGAGTGCTCCACTCCCTCTCCGCCAGCAGCCAGCTGTAAGGCAGGGCCACTAACAAGATTTAATGGTCTAATTGCATGGTATAATAGATGAACCGTTAACAGGCAAATGTAATATAATAAAGAAATTAATTAAAACTGAATAAATGCACTAATTTTTATTCCAGGACTGGGTAATATAGTTTGCATGATAAGTAATAGCAATCACTTCAGTTTGCAGCAGATATATACAGTATACATATATGTGTGTGTGTGTGTGTGTAGGTGTATATTGTTAATATGTGTTGTATATCACACCTCTTTGAATTTTACATATTTACAGTCCATATATAATTATATTTCTTGAGTAAAACAGACAGTGGCAGACTGAAAATAACATGGCCTTTTATCTTGACAATTCCTATTAAGATAAGGGCCTTATCATACTGAAAAATGGTTAATAAGGGTTAGCTGGCTCTCCAGCTGAGACAAAGGGGACAGTGGCATGTAGCTCAGGCCCATCCCAGGACTCCACACCACCTTCAGCTTAAAAGCCCAGGACCACAAACCAGGCTGATAAAATGAGAGATTCTCTTGCCGACATGGAGATCTTTCATAACCAAAACCATCTGGGGAGATTTTTTTAATGACAGAAGCAGTGCTACGTACGCTGATTCTCCAGTGTCTTGACATTCTTCATTCAGCCTTATCCAAATTTAGTTCGTCACCCACATCTGCCCATTTGAGATAACGGCAAAGTTGCCCTCTACGCCCACGGATTCCAAGCCCTTCTTTGCCAGGGCTTGGTTTGCCACTCGTTTTATTGTTGATGGATGAATGCATCTGCAGCAATGCCGGCCTCAGAGTGGAGGAGGAGCGGAGGAGATGGGGCGTTAAAAATCATTCAGCCTCACACAGTCAGCGCACACAAACACACACACACACACACACAAAGGTTCACATACGGGCATGCCTACATAAAAGCACACGTGGGCTCAGACACACAGCACTCCACAGGAGTAGTCTGCACTGGCATCCTTTAGGCGACAGCCTGTCTCGGCATGAATTTTCAGTGACCGTGGGAAATGCAAGAATATCAGACACTAGGGGGCAGCAAAGACTGTCTGCAACGTGCTGTTTGTTGGCACAGCACCTCTCTTAAGGTTGGTATGAGCGGATGAGGCAGTGCCACAGTCTGCACAGTGACTGCGACATAATTTCCGTCATAGAGGCTGGTCTTGAATGCCGGGCAGCACTCGAAAGTCACAACAACGGAGGAGCTCTGCTCAGCGACACAAGTATACCCTGACCATTCATTGGCCAGAGGAAGAATAGCAGGCAGTCAGAAAGATTGGGATTCCTCACTATAGGATTATAAAGACTCAATACAAATACAAATACATTGGTAAGGGAACACCTTATACCTGGGTAGGTTTTTGCATCAGTAATATTATCATTTTTTCATTTATTTTCTATTTTTGTTTTTTATTCTCATTTGAAATCTAGTTCAGTTTTAGTTTTTTGGTGTTTCATCGTTCTTATTTTAAAGATGTATATATTTAGTTATTATATATTTTAGGTTTTACTAATTTTATGGATAGACAGACAGTTGTAGACTATTGCACAATGTCATGTTGTAGTGCTATTGGCTATTTCTATGATTAAAGTACATTGCGAGAGACTCAAAGATAAATTAGTACTTTAGTTAAGTATTTAAAAATTGTAACAGAGAGTTCTCAGTATTTGTGTTTACTTCATTTCAGTAAGTCTTGCAAGCAATATTTATAGTTTTCATTCATTTTTAAATTTTATTATCGTATATTATTTTATTTAGGATTGTGGAAATGATTTTCCAATACTAACCCTGACTTGCAAACTGGTTTATTTAATTAAAATTCTTTTATCATAGTATCCATACTGTACCTCAGAAATGAGACTAGCAGCTTTGCTCTACAGTGCCCCTTCCCCAGGCCTGAGGTCAAAGTACACATCTGCCTTGTGTGTCGGCGCTAAGTGTGAACATTCAGGATCGCGGACGGTCCAGCACAGGAGTGCATGCACAGTGGCACAGCCATGTCCCCAGGGAGTATGAACAAGGCCTATTTCTTCTTCTTTGGTATCCCTGACACACACACGCATGTTTGTACTCATATCTTTGTGAGGAATCTACATTCATTTCTATGGGAAAAAAAACCCTAATCCCAACACTGACAACCCTAACCCCTACCCAGCCCTAACCTTAACCATAAGCAACCAAACTAAATATGAATTTAGTCCCCACAATGTAATAGATACATGACCCACATACACACACACACACCCCATGCCATACCCCTCCCTCACCACCCGACTGCCCACAGAGTGCATCTCAGCCACAACATCCTCTGATGCCAAATACTTCCTGACAGGTTGCCCACCGGCATGACTGCTGCGGCCAGGCTCCTTTTTTCAGGGTATGTGAAGGACGCTTAATCTCTGAAAGTGACACATCAGCAGGGATCATCCATCAGAGTGAATATCGGATCTATAGTGCACATGCCATTCTAAGGCAGGCCATATTCCCTATATAAAAAAAAAAAATAATTACTTGCACTGTGGTGTTGCTCACATTGTTCACAGCTGTTTAGGCAAGATGTGTTTCGCAGAGATGTGACACAGATTTGTAGTTGAAGCTTGATTCACAGGGGATTTAGGAGTTCAGTCTGCCAACTGTCACACTGCAAACCCAGAATGATTCCAGCAGTTATCAGTAGATGGCAGCACTGTGTTTGCTTTTCACAGCCACCCAAAGCCTGCAGAAACACGTTTACAACAATATAAATGGGAGGACAAAAAAAATCTGATCCTATCTTACTTTTTTTTTTAACTTACACGATACTAAAAATACTAAAAAGACTAAATTTGAGTCAATACGGCGTACAGTATGTTCCAAGTATTTCTGCATCTCTGTTACATGAATTAAACAGCCTCCCATGAAGGTCCAACCCCTTATAAGCATAAAGCTTGGAAGGCAGACCGACCCAAGGAGAAGCCCCCGCCCACCCTCTGTCCCCCAGGGGCCCAGGGTCAGCCACAGGCCCATCCTGAGGACCCAGGCAGCCCATAAGTAGCTGCATTGCTACTGTCCATAAACATCTTCATCTAGCCAGTATCCAAAACGACTCTCGAATTCATCTAAAAATACTGAGGTCACTTTTGGTTTTAAAATGAAGAAGAGGTGGAAATGTACATATGCACGCATGGTTATACATGTGTCATTTTTTTACTTTCCATTTTGCATTGATTCATAGGCAGATGTGCCGATTCCCTGTGGTAGTATCCGTAGCACAAGGGGGTCGGGCCAGAAGGCTCTGACGAGCAGAGCAATTAGCTTCCACGCCGCATGCAGCTCCTGTCATGGGTACTCTCTGGGCGTTGAGGAGGTGATCATGCAAAACCCATAGCAGAGCGGCCAATCAGATCGCTGTCATGTTACAGCGTCACCTCTTGTATTAACAGGAGTCTGATCTGCGACAGGCCGCTGGCTCATGTCAGGATTCTATCCCACGTACAGCCCCAAAGCATATAACGAGAGCTGGCCTACCAGAGAAGTGACCCTGCAAAGAGGAGGATACACACGGTTAAACTGCGCAGCTCACACAAGTGTAATGGTGCAATGGCAAGCTGCATGGCTGTCAGCGGGCACAACAAACCCCACGGGCCGTCCAAACCTGTGGTGCACATTCCGCAAATGACAACCTGCAGTCAAATGGTCAAACATTAGTTGGTAGTGTGCTACATGTCTAAAAAGCACGGCTGTACAGCCCAGGGGGAGGCAGCGCAGTCGTTCTAATCTGAGAGCCACGCGACCTCTTACACAGATTTAACGGACATGGAGCCAGCGGCACGTTCCAGGGGGAGAGAGTCAGTTTGTTTAGAGAGCGAGTATTTTCAAAGCTCTCGTCTTTAAATAGAAGTGCGGCCTCCTTAGAAACAGGCTGGTGACACAAACGTACAGGGGTCTGGCGGTTGCTTGTGACAACACGCTTGTATTTGAAATCGGCGGTAGCAAACAGTGAGATCGCAGACAAAGGCAGGGCAGCGCGTGACGTTCTCACTTAGATCCCCTTTAAAACCCCCAGCTACTTCATCAGCCCCTGTGGCCTTATAAAAGCGGGGATTCACATCACTGTATGACACAGGCATTCTGGGAAGGGTTCCAGCGCTAAATACGGCAGGTGCCTACGGAGACTCCCTCACACCACGGCACTCCGAGGAGCATCTGCGCCTACCTGCCACACTGGGTGCCAAAACACGTGTTCAGAGGAAGCATGGGATGGCTATACACCACCCACAAGTACACTGGTATAGAGGTATCATGATACCAACCATACAAGGGTATAGCAGAATAGCATACAGAGGTACAGCAGTACTGTATATAGGTAATAGTACACAAAGTTTTACAATATATACTATACACACACACACATATACATACATACATACATACATACATACATACACAGATTTAGTGGTACAGCTCTGTTCTATACAGGCATAGCAGCCTAGAATGCAGCACCATTTCAGCATACAGCTATAGATCTTATGCTGCAAGGTTAAGCAGCATAAGACAGAGGTAGACGGCAATCGATCTGCAAACTGGCATGATGCTGAAGCTGATCTCTGACCTGCGTATCTCCTCCTGTCGTACTCCTCTTCCCTGGGGCCCCATCGCCCTCACGCTCATGCCCCTGGGGTGATTTCAGGGGGATCTGGCTGGAATAGGTGGGCTTGACACCGCCCAGCTTGAGGGCGCAGGGCTGCGGGGCAGCAACCTGGGCAGGAATCTGCAGGATGGGCACGGCACTGTGCACAGGTTTGGGCAGCCCCGACTTCATCTTGGAGGCCACCAGAATGGCCGGCATCTTCTTCTGCCGCTCTCTCAAACGGCTGGCGAGGAGGAAGGGAGGCAGGCGGGCAGCCTGTGGAACGAGTGAGCGAGCGAGCGAGAGAGAGAGAGCTGAAGAGCGCCTGATAGGCAGGAACGCTCTGACGGGGAGGAGCGAGCTGAGTGGGTCTGTGCACATGCGAGGCTCTCTGTCAGGAAAGCACGTGCACACAGTCCAGCCGCCCCCCTGTCCACCTCGCGCTAATTAAAGCAGGCGGCAGCTACAGGAAAATCCCTCTGCTGTCTCAGGCTGCCACGCTCTCTAGGAGCCAGCAGCTGAAAATGGCCCTGGGTGCCTCCTCATGAGGAGGTGGGGCCCTGCGGTCTTCCCTCATCTGCCATACACACCTTCCCAGTTCATTATTCCCCTTCACCCCATTACCGCTCAGAAGAAGCCCGGCAGCAAACGGCTCCCGATGCAACTTGCTGCCACCATGGATGTGAAACAACCACAGATTAGGACTCTCTGCCTTCAACAATAGCCAGTCAAAATTATAATGATATAATTTGGGGACATGAATGACTTTGGACAGAAGCCTAAGGAGACAATGTCCCCTCTTCCTCCTACGTGGACATGGCAGATGAGGTAGATCAGCTGAGTGATGGTCACTTTTTCCCCCCACCAGCAAGAAAACCGCAGTGTCAGTTGCCCCAGAAGTCCCATAACTTCACTGAGCCCCAAAGCAGCAGCAGAGCCACCAGTGATGGTCTGACACGTCGCTTCGCTGCGTTGCTTCACTGCGTCGCCTCGCAGGTCAAACATGCTGCTTTTCTGGGTTGCAGGTCTGTGCAGGTCTGACGTGCTGCTTTGCTGGGTCTCTGTGCAGGTCTGACGCGCTGCTTTGCTGGGTCTCTGTGCAGGTCTGACGCGTTGCTTTGCTGGGTCTCTGTGCAGGTCTGACGCGCTGCTTTGCTGGGTCTCTGTGCAGGTCTGACGCGCTGCCTTGCTGGGTCTCTGTGCAGGTCTGACGCGCTGCTTTGCTGGGTCTCTGTGCAGGTCTGACACGCCCCTTTGCTGCGTCTCTGTGCAGGTCTGACACGCTGCTTTGCTGGGTCTCTGTGCAGGTCTGACGCGCTGCTTTGCTGGGTCTCTGTGCAGGTCTGACGCACTGCTTTGCTGGGTCTCTGTGCAGGTCTGACACGCTCCTTTGCTGCGTCTCTGTGCAGGTCTGACGCGCTGCTTTGCTGGGTATCTGTGCAGGTCTGACACGCTGCTTTGCTGGGTCGCAGGTCTGATTATGCTGATTTTCTAGGCCTAAGGTCCAATTACACTGCTTAATGGGTCTCCACGCAGGTCTGACGAGCCGCTTTGCCAGTCCAATGCTAGCTGTGGCAGATGTGCGCACACAGAGACACTCACACACTCCATAATGCACTCATGTTCGCCATCTCTGGCAGAGTTGAGATTAATAAGAAGCGTGGCTGCAGCCGCAAACTGCGCTACTCCAGCTGGCCACAGTCTCTGAGGGAGGGAGGCATGCAGACGGGAGAGGGGGCTGGACACAGATCCCACAGTGAGGAGGGGCCTCTCCCTGGGCCTGGCCTGCAGGCAGTTCTGCAGCACAGCGCCGGCTCTGGTGCTCCCACCCACCCCCCCCAGATACATCACTGAGAGACGCCCAGATATATTGTGCCAACAAAAATCCTTGGAAACGATTACGGGGCTTTTAAACATTCATGGTGTTTAACCAGCCGAAATACACACGTAAAAGAGCTGAAAATAGATGAAAATTAAGAGCTGGTGTTCTGCTTTGAGGCATGACAGTTACCTCAGCGATTAATAGGCAGATGGACACTCAGTCCCAGGCTGCCTCACATCTGGGTCCCTGAAGACTGTCACTTAGCATTAGGCACCATGGCACATTTTAGCCCAGAAAGGAGAAGATGAGAGGCTGCCTAGCTTTTGCTCCACCACTAATCCAGTTTACTGCATTCTAGACTAACAGACGTCCCCATATTAATCTGATTAGGGTGTATGCAAAAACGATGAGATGAGGAGAACCTGCCATCAGACCAATTACTGTAATTACTGTAATTCCATTGAAATGCTAATCGATGCATGCTTCACCAAGCAGGAATGCAGGGCTGAGTACCCCACCTAGCTCACACTGTGGCACAGTGCCCCGTCTCGACGCCCCTCCTGCACAGCACATCAGAAAGCAGCTCATTGCATCACGGCAGTGGATTCACTCGGCACAGGCATGCTCCGCTCTTACTAAGGCTCCCACAGCAATAAGCTCGGGCTCTATGCCACTGTTTTTGCCCTGCTTGCATACAGGCCTATCTAAGAGCAACCACCTGTGCACACAGCTCCGTGGATGCCCATGCCCATGGGTGCCCAGGCCCATGGATGCCCATAGGACAGAATAGGCATGCAGAGACAATCCCTGTGTCATCCCACGCAGCCAGTGGTCCAGTTCTGCTTTCCCTGCTCCCACCCTCCCTGCCCAATGCGCTGCAATGTATTCCAGGCAGCCGCCTGCAATGTGGTACCCATGCTACCTGCCATGGCTGTGACTGGCTCCCACCCACCCCCAAGAAAGCTTACCTATGTGCAGGCCAAGATGAGAGTATTTTGCACTTCAATCTTGCATTATATTGTCTAGTGGAACCAAATAACTGCATATTTAATACACAGAACTAAACTCACACATCCTGTAATTCAGAGTAGAAATATATTTTATGCTTTTTCGATGCAAATATATTTTAAGAATGTTTGCATATCAAATGCTGTTTTTTAATGATCAATCTACTAAATATTTATGTCAAGTGTGTCATCCATCCTCCACAGAGAAAGAAGTCCCCATGACAACAAGAATCTTTATCTAGCGTTGCCATGGCGTATGACACATACAAATCCACCCCATTCACTGTACTTTGGTTTGCCTTTGAATTCGAATGACAGTAACTCTGCATTAGTTGCATTTGGATATTAAAGTGGACACATTCCTTATGGAGCTATTTATAACCGCCATGCATTCATTAGCTCTGAGTTGTGTTTTCCATCCTGCTATCCCTGTATGATAGAGAGGCAAGAGCAGTACAGTGTTTCCAAGTCATTCATCCTGGGTGAGCAACATTAGACTCTTTAGCCTTTGTGACTGCAATCTGAACAGATTTCTTTGATATTATTTCAAAGCACAAGTGTGCTGCTGAGAATCTATAAAGACATGTGTCAAAGTAATTTAAGTCAGGCACAAGGTCGCAAAGCGAATAAAGTCAAATTTCAGTCACCGCCCAGCCTGGTGGCTTCGTTATGGTGTGACACTGGTCTGCTCCACACCCAATGTGCTTCGCTCGATGGTAGCACTCCGGCCTGGGAACTCAACATATCACAGCACAGCAGGATAAAAGCCACCGGAAACACAACTAATGAATCACTAGGACCCCACAGACAGAAGATAAAGTCTGTCCCCAACTTACGACACGCACAAACGACCAACATTTTAAAAATAAAAAATCAGACGACCATATACACAGGAACATTACGCTAACCACATGGGAACGTATTGTACTGTATGGCAACGTGATCATCCCAGCCTCAAATGCGTCTCATTCTCACACCTAACTGTCAGTGCCATTATCCTTTTTCAGCATACATCTATTTCAACATATGACCTATTTCTCAGAATGGAACCCAGTCGTAAATCGGGAACAGTCTGTATACATAACCATGTGCACTTTACTTCAATTAAAGTCACAGCAAAGTAATAGACCTTCTTTACAGGAAGATAAGTAAAGCAGCAGAGGTCTTGAGCTAAATCTGATCTGATCTGCGCAGGGGGCTTTTAGCACGGAGGAGCAAGGATTCCCCTCTTTTAAGCCGTACATGTGCCCAGTTTGGGATTCCCCTTTCGCTGCAGAAGGCCATGGGGGATGGGTGCACTGCTGCCCCATCTAAGAAGGCCTATTTCACAGGCCTGAATTCTGAGTAGAGAGTACTGCATACCAGAGGGACAGCAATATACCATCTGCAGATTCTCAGAGGTGGGAAGCCTTTACTAAGAAACACGGTACAAGCTCAATTTCATTTAGCAGACGCTTTTCTCCAATGCAACACGGAAGTGAGGGTGAGACAGTGTGCCCAGCAGCTGTCTCCAGAGTAAAGCTGGGCCAAAGCTGGGTTTACTGGCCTGCCTGATCATTAAAAAATGAATTAAAGAAGAAATGTAGGTAAAGTTTTATACTTAACTCCCATGAAAACTGCAATAAAATTCAACAGCCACACCTGCACGCAAAATTGAATGTTACCTTCATCAAGAAATGCCAACAGATACTTAAAGAAATAAAGAACTGATTGAAGAAGGAACCAGCAAAGGATCAGGGCGTCTTGGCCCCAGGGATGACAGAGAGCACTCCTTTTAGCAGCCCCAGGCCCACGATATGGCTGGGGTGGGCTGGGGGGTGGAGGCTGTTCACGTGGGAGATTAGTTATGGCGTTTAGTGACAGACAAGCAGAAACAGAGATGAAGCTGTCTGACAGCCAGTGCTGAATGTAACCCCATGTGCTCTCTCACAGAGATCACAGGCAAAACACTGAGCGGATGACGCCTCACGCAAAGCAGCACGAAGTGAAATGTGCACAAACTGATCTGTAAATGAGAAGAGGATACATCATAATGTAAATTATTTGAACCAAAAAGCAGGAAGCATCGTTCATCAGAAATTAGAATGCTTTCATTCAGCATCAGCACACAGTGAGCTGTCTGCCCATTGAAGGCATGATCCTCCACACAGAATACAAACACCACAATTAATTAGTCTTGTCTGATGTCATCTGGTGACTTATTGTGCTGCCACAGGCATTTTTCTACTCCTGTGGCAAGTGATAGAGGAACTGCAGTAACTGCAGGAAACTGTTATTTTCTTTTTTGCTAAATGCAAGTCAAGTCTTAATTAATGCGATGGGTACTGATAACAGTATTAGATGTAAAGTAAAAAAAAAAAAAAAAAAAAAGGAAATTACGTCGTGCTGGTACAGATTGTATCAGGGCTTATTGGAGCAACCAGGAACAGCTCAGCTGAAATGAGCAATTAGTGTGGAATGGGGGGGGGGGGGGGGCTGCTGGATGGGCATCGTAGGACAAGCCCCCATCCCTTTGACGTGAGACCTGTTGCGAGTGCTGTATGATGCTTCCCATTGTGATGCTTCAGGTGATTTTAAAAGTTATTTTAAAACATATTTTATTAGCAAGGTATCAGAGCTGATGACCTCACTTATGCTCTAAATGGGATAGGTACCCAGGCCTCTGTGTTCAGTGCCCAAACCTGTATAAGGCCTACTGACACTCAATCCCAGCTCCCCCTAATGTGACATGATTTTACTGCCTTCAATAAGAAATTGGGCCTTAACTCTGCACATAAATCTGTGATGATGATAAAGAAAATTACTGTGCAAACCCCAGCCATAGTATATGTGATACCATGTACAGTAAGGCCTGCTTTCATTAACAAAGACTGAATAATTAATGTGTAATAACTAGGATACTTTATCCATTTCCCATCAGTTAAGCAGCCCTCCTCAGGAAACAAGGAAAAAATAACCATGCTTCAGGCCATAATTAGAGCACCAAACCATGCTTTACCTCTTAACTATGAAGGAAGCTGTATGTTTACATTTATAAAAAAATCATTTTAAACCAGAGCAGTAACCAAAGATAATGGATTTTTTCAATAAAGAAGTAAGAAAAGGGCGGAATAGGGAAGGCAAGATTTAGTTAACTAGCAGGAAATACTTTAATTTATTAAAATGCAAATCCCCAGCCTGATCAATGGATCAGAAAATCATTGAAATTCCTTCTATAATGTAAGCATGACATAAATATTCCTCTTCATCCCATATTCTGTTTTAGTGAACACAGTAGTTTTGCTCCTACTGGTGCCTCCCTTGAGTAGAAATTAGCGTGAGTAACGCGTGTTGTTGGGTCAGAACCTGGGCTCTGGTTTTAGGAAGCTGACTTGTAAGGGAATGTGGTTTTGTGCAAAGTTTTCTGGGTCAAAATTATACATACGGGCTCAAATATACAAATATACACATACACCCCCTCTAATATTTGGTGAAATGTCCCTTAGTAAGCTGTACCTCGAGTCCTCGACCACATATGTGTGTGTGTATAACCTAGCCCATATGGTTCCTGAATTTAGAAAAATAAAAATGAGCACTGCAATGTGTTTGATTTATACAAAGAATCTGTCTCTTACTTCACTGTTAGTTCATAAAGAATGTGATCAGTATTCAAAATGGCCCTGCATCATGAAATATACTGCATCGTGTCCTTGTCTTGTGACATGTATTGTATCCTATAAGGTTACTGGTACTGTGAATCAGGTACTCCATGATCCAGGAGACTGTGGGGGCATCAAGCTGCATGGTCCTGAACTCATTCCCCAAACTGAGAGGCTGGAACCTTATGAGCTCACTCCAGCTCTCTCCGACCACTCCGAGCTCCTTTCTCTGCCCCCCCTTTAACCATAATTAGCCATAGGGATTCCCTCAACTGTCTCTTACACACTGTACTTCCCCCTCTTGCTGTGTTCTATACAACCTTGGCTGTGTACCATTATCATAAGTCAGTACTGTAAGTGCTGTAGGATCATAAACATATCATCGCTGTCTTATGGAAAACAGGTACCTCCAAATACCTAATTTTTCAGGAGTATGGAAAAAATGCATTTTCTCTGAAACTAATAAAGAAAAAGAAAAACCTAAAACAATTAAATGACCCAAAAAATTATTCACATAGCAGTTAGTGAATGGTTACGTATACTTTGGGGTTAATTTGACTAAACATACCGGGCTCTATTTTGATGATCTAACAAAAAGCGTAAAATGACAACTGACATTTATGGGCGTGTGCGAATCCATTTCGATATTTTTGACAGTGGAACAAACTTTGCACCAGCGCAAGGCAGAAAAAGGTTGCCCTAACTCTCAGTTATTCAGAGGTGTGTTTTGGACATAACATGCAATGGACCAACGGGATCTTGATCTATGGCGGATTGCTATTGCAATGCCAGCAAACATCGGTTTTCGGCCGATTCGGAGGAAACGGACGTGCCCGAGCGCCAGGTGAAAAGGCATGAGGACGTCATCTACGTCAAGCACGTGTATGCTTCAAAGTGAAGCAGGTGTGGGATGAGGGTGCAGCACCTGCGTGAAGCTAACGTTTGTATCTCAGAAACTAAAACAGCACAAACAAAAAATGTAACGGCACAATCCCGCACATACGATTGAGACCAGTTTGGTTGAAATCTGAAACATATGAGGGGCCAACTTCACGCAGGTGGGAGACGCAAGTGTGTCCTTCTTTTCCTGGCATCACCAGATCATCCGCTTAGTCCCGAAAGCGGTATAATGATGTCAGAAGCCGGGGAAAGCAGAAGCTCACTCTGAACGAGCACAGCAGTTGGGAATGGGGAGTTAGTAAATATAAGTAAAAGTGCCATCTTTGTTCAAACAAAACACAACCTACAGTTTTTGAGGCGTTTTAAAATGTTCAAATAAAAGGCAATAGGGCTGTAATTTTTCTACATTTCACAATTTAGATTCCTTACCAGGCTACGAACGACTCAGCTGCTCTGCCAGCTGATCCCTCCATGCTCATCGAATGAATTTTTCTAAATAATAGTTTATTCTTTATATGTATATTTTCATTGGTGTTTCATTTAACAATATGATTTTGTGAAAGGACCAGATGTACTCTATAATAAGACATAAACGCATATAAATAAAATAAAACTAAATAAAATAACAAAAAGCATTAGTGCACCTTGATGGTGGACCTGTGTCTGTAACAAGCATTGTTTACCCACACATCTCTGAAACACGCTGCTTAAACACTGTTTAACAATACGCCTCATTTAAAAAACACCACTCCTACAAGCAGAAAGTGGATGCAAAATAATTAGCTAATAATTTGATGACTTGCGTGCATAGTGTGAAAATGAGCAATGCCGTGGTTAGAAACTAGCAAAACCACTTCACATCACGCTTTGCGCAGGTGGACATTAGGGCCCACTGTGTTTCAGTTTGAACTCAGTCACTTTGCAGGTTTTGGGAAGGGGTTAACAAATCACCAAATAGTTTGATGTGATGCTGGCTGTTGCTCAAATAAAATTTTCTTCCTTTCATTACCTCTGAGCCCAAACTAATCCCACCATTGACTTCAATGGATTTTCTCTGCATTTAGATGAAGTGTTTGTGTTCATGATCCATAAAAACACCCTAAAATTTCATCTGCCTTGCATAAAATGTGCTAATTTATCCAGAAGAGATCCATCCATCACTGTAACTGCTTAATCCCAACTGGGGTGGGGGGGACCAAAGCCTTTCCTGGGCACAATGGGTGCAGGTGGGAACCAACCCAGGGCAGCTGCCAACGCACTGCAGGGCACACACACAAATCAACCTGCCCTGCATGCTTGTGGACTATAGGAGGAAACTGAAGCTGCTGGCAGAAACCCACATGAACATGCAAACCCCATAAAGAGAGGACCTGGAACCGAACCCTACAACATGCTTTTGTAATATAAATGGATCATTTTCCTCTAGAACATAAAATTAATTTACGATAACAACACTGATCTCAACAAGCCCAATACGCACAAACACACACACAGGTATTGTTAATCAACATAGAATAAGCCCATATTTTCCTCTTCTGAAACTCTTCTTCAGTCGACTCCACATTGTCATTCACGAGTATATCAGACCTCAAACTGGGCTTCCATGGCAACAGAAAAATGTATCACACTAAAAATAGCTTTAAAGCAGTCTAAGATCTACTACAGTAAATGAGTAGTCAAAACTGACCCCAAAGTAGGGCTGCTGCAATTAGTATTTGATGATGTTGACGCTGAAAATGTGTACTTAATTATTTTTTTTTTATGAAATTGCCTTTATGATTTCTAAAGCTCTTTAATGTCTTTTTTTTCAACCAATAGCACTACGTAATTATGAGAGTAGTTCAAATTGTCACAAAACAAAAAGGTGGTTTTTTGTGCACTATGTAAAGTTCAATACCATACCACAGGGGCACGAGCACTATGCACAAGAAATAACACACAGGCGTTTTTGGGACGATGGGCTGCCAGGATAGGCAAAAGCACTGTAAGCTGTAATGTTTATAAAATTTCATTTAGAATGGAGAGCTTTTTAATATCTTCTGTCCTTGTAGCTGTTAAATACAGTGATTATTAAAGCCATAAAGTTGTCTTTAAGCTACCTTAAAATTTTCTATAAATGGTGAAATACAGTGGTGCTCAACACCATTTACACAAAAGGATACGGGGAGTTTATAGTGAAAACCACGCCAGGGCCAACAAGGATGAGTAAGTCATGGACAGATGATACTTTATCCACATTTCAGATGTTTATTTCAAGGCCAGTGGAAGATATAATTACAGAAATGACAAAGCTGGAGGGGAAGAGGAGGTTTGACAGTGAGATCAATCACAGTGAGTTTAGTGCCTACCTCAGGTTAGTAATTCTTCAGTCTTCAGATCTAAAGGAGAAACTGCTGTTAGTCTGAGGGATTCCATCACAGGAAGGCCGATTTTTCCTCCAATTATGTCCTGAAGAGGTCTTGTGCTCTCAGCAACATTGCAATATTGACAATCATGAGACACGAGATTCATGGAGAAAGACAGATAAACCGGCAGCCATGAGAGACATTGAGGACATCTGGGTAGAGCAGCTGCCTTGTTTGTACAACCCCAGCCATGACATGACTGAGGATGACCAGGAGATTCCATTCAATGGTAACTAACTTATATTCTTTATTACTTATTTTTTAAAGTAGTTAAACCTTTGTGAACTACTGAAGGAACAACAAATGAATATCACAATAGATGAAATACTGATGTGAGGATCATTTGCAAGGACTACACCCACTAGCACAATCCACAATCAGCTGCTTAATTTTAGTTCTGATTGCCAGTAGTATAAATCCAGGTAAAGGGTGCAGTCGTCGAGGGGTTTTGCCTTGTAATGCCAGACTGCTGAGTGGTTTTCTGGCCTGTTCTTCCCTGTTTGCTCGTGTTTCCTCCTGTGTGCTTTTTCTCCCAGATCCTGTCACCCAAGTAATTGCTGATCCCGACCTCCATCTCTGTGTGCTAGAGGGTCCTGGTTCTCCTGCATCATCACAAGTGTATACCGGTTCCTTCACTTCCCTGCACAGATTATCCAGCTTTACAATATCTGCTCTGAACCCTGACTTTGACTCCCATCCTGTGATTTGGCTTCCTGGTCGCACCACATTTGGGTACCCTGTTCCCGTTGTGTCCCGTCACAACTGATCTCATATTTATGCATCGTAAATAAATCGTAACGCATGATTTGAGTAGCAACTGAGCTAGTAAGTTACTAAAGAACCATACTGTAAAGTGTTATCAATAATTTTCATTTGTCTAAAATATTTAGCAAATTGGTTAATTTGATACCAAATATGTGTTCTTACAGGTTGCTGTCTATTCCGGTAGTACATGCATGAAGGATCCAGAAGGTATTAAATTATGGCTGGGTCTCAGCACACAATCCAGTTACGCCTGGAATATCCAAGTGCACACTGGTACACTGGCTGATCAAGAAAAAAGAACCAGTTCATGACCACTGGAAATTGATTTAACCCAAGGGCTCAGTGGTCACAACACAACCTGTAACAATTTTTTCACGTCTTTTGAGCCTGGGAAAGAGCTCATCAAGGAGAAACAGACGATGCTGAGCACTGTGTACAGTGCCAGAACAAGCCTGAGCTGCCGTCTGCTCTACTGTCAGTGAAAGACAAAGCAGTGTTCTCATCTAAATGTGTTTTACCTGTGATACAGCTGTTGTTTCCTATATATCTTAAAAGAACAAGAATATGCTGGTTATGAGAACCACCCATGATAGCGTTCATGTGAGTGCCAGGGTAAAGAAAAAACTTCAAATGGCACTAGACTGCAAAAATATTAAAGAAGAGGTTGTTAGAACACCCTTGATAAGGTCACTGCAACTCACAGTTGTAAGAGAAGAATGACATACTGGCCCCTGGCACTGTTTATTTTTTAGTGTGACTGACATATCAGCATGCAATGCCATTCTTATTTAGAGGTAGGTAAATCCATCATGGAAGGCAGATGAAAATAATATGAGAGTGCAGTTACTGGAGGAATTGGGGAAAGCCCTCATCACTCCTTCAAGGCAGCAGAGGCTAATTGGAGTTGACAAATTGCCCGTGGGTGTGAAAGGTGTGTGAGTGTGCCCTGTAATGGGTTGGTGCCCCATCCTGGGTTGCTCCCTGCTTTGTGTCTGTAGCTTCCAGGATAGACACTGGACTCCCTGTGACTCTGAATTGGACAAGCAGTTTCATAAAATGGTTGGATGGATAATAATGATGATGATGATGACAATAGTAACCCTACATATAATGATTATACAACAACAATAATTGTAGTGCTGATGGGACAGCTCCACATGGCGGAGTTAATTAACAAATCCCAGCATTCTCTATGGGTATTGTAAATAGTCCCATTGTGTATTATTGTAAAGACTTGTGTTGCATTCCCTATTATTCCGTGTACCCTTGTCTATGTCATATATGAATCTTCCAATCCTCGCGTATCTTTAGCCATTGTGTAAACTGCCCACTCTGTGTGTGCCTTACTGTCTGATCTCCCTGCATTTCCCTGTTATGTGTGTCAGTGGTTCTTCAGTGTCTGTGTTAGTTAGGGCTTTAATGAAATAAGCCTTAAATAAGCCTCTTTGTCTCTTGCTGCCAATGCAATGTTGCGGTCTGCCAAACTGTAATATAATAACAATAATATAGTAAATTGCATAGTTTCATTGCATAATTATTTCTCCTGTTAAGGGCTAAATATTTCTATGCAGTGGCACAGAGAATCAGTATAGTAAAATATAAAGAATTCAAAAGTACAATAATGGCATAGAGCAACACCGTGGCTGGCGCCAAAGCTACAATGGCAACAAATCACTGACAGCAAAAATGCATATGTACAGTGTCATTGTCATTAATATAATTATTTTAATTTTGAAACTTGTGCTTTGTGGCTATCATAATTATTCTTAGAGTTTGTAGTCATATTCATAATCCAATTTTATTACTCAATATTAAATAAACTTGTCACCATTCAAAACCCATTAAATATTCCTCCATCCATCATTGCCTGCAGGCCCTGGTGATAACGCATGTCTGGATGAGGTCTTCACTGTTCAGTGCTGCAGGGAGGTAATCAATAAGCAAGCAGGGCACTGTGGACGCTCATAGTGAGAACACAGACAGGGTAACACTACTCAGGCAAACACAAAACGGCTGAGTCATACAGGAGTAGCAAAAAACTGAGAAACAAACATGCAGACTGTTACAGACTCACCAGGATACCTCTCTTTTCAGGTACAAAGATGAAAAAATAACATCCAAAACAAGACCTCCAGTCTGTACTATTCCCAAAATTTTAACACTATTTAGCCATTTTCCATTGTGTCCAGTGTGAAGCATCAGAGAGTGATTCAGGACATGTGACCTCAAAGCTGATAATTCAAGTGTGCAGAGGTTGCCTTCTGCTAAACGCTTATGAAAGGCACGGCATCTATAACATCCAGGTGTATAAAGGAATAAAGCTAACAGGCTCTGGCGAGTATAGCTGTGGATAGTAATAAACTTGTATGACTCAAATTGTTTTAGAGATCTGAGCCAGAACACTCCGAGACAGGGTTATGCTTCCCCAACACACTCCTGTGTAGGACAGCTGCTCTCTCTACACACTGCCGGCCACACAGCACTGAGCATGGGAGGTTCTGCTCACTGAGGGATAAAGCTTTTCCTGCTGTGATGACTGACGGCACACAGGGGCCTGGTAGGTCTCCAGGATGTACCTCCCCTTGGGCAATCCAGCACACCCCCAGACAACTTACCAGTCCTGGTGTGAAACAAACCCAACTTACACCACACTAGTGTACAAATGCTGGTCACACTCAAGCAAGATGATACAATTCACAATTCAAGCCTCCTATGATGATAAATCAAAGAGAATCATCATACATGATGATATGAGAGGACTGAAACCTGAGTCTGCAATACTGGACAGCTGGGACATTTTTTTTCCTGCCAGATTGGAGACAAAGACAGATGGACACATTGAATCTCATTGGAGAACTGCTCACACAAG
This sequence comes from Cyphomyrus plagiostoma, assembly GCA_019775915.2. Classification (NCBI taxonomy): domain Eukaryota; kingdom Metazoa; phylum Chordata; class Actinopteri; order Osteoglossiformes; family Mormyridae; genus Cyphomyrus; species Cyphomyrus plagiostoma. Next base: position 23,233,838 of record JABFEA020000010.1, on the reverse strand, counting down.
ACGCCCTCAAGCACAGAACATCTTCACTGTCACTTCAGCATGACATCATCAACTCAATGTTTATGACTAAACAGTTTGAGAGTAACGAAAAGATACTTCCCATTATATAGTATTCCCCATTATAAGCCACCACAAAGACACTGATTTGGGGGTCACACCTTTCTTTGCACAACTTTGCACATCAATTAAATCACACTGTTTTCTCGACAGGCCACTTTTACTACACTGTTTATTGTTTCTGCATCAGCTGGAAGGAGAACAAACATCTGGTACTGACCTTTTGAAATTCAGAACTCCACAATTATTTGGAGTTAAGTGAAGCAAATAATGTGTTTCTGATTTCCCCTGAAACCCCTGAAGCCCTGTGTTGTGGCCACCTGCCCCACACCAGCATTTAAGGTGTGTGTGTGCGTTTGTATCCTTGCGTGAGCATATGTGAGGAATGAAGTGTAAAATGCTCCGGCTGGTGGGAGCCGCCCAGTTCAGACAGAGCTATCACTGCATCGGTATCTCACGGCAGGCCGGTAAGGTGCCACAGCACAGTTCCGGTTCTACCCCCCGGCAAGCTGGGCACTGTGGCCGCCCACCCTCTGCATATGATAAGGAGGCACCTGCTCCTGAATAAACATAGAGTGCCAACAAAGTATCTGGGAGCATCCAGCCGACGAGGCATATTGCGGCAAATGCAGGCATGTGTGCAAGCTGGCACTGACGCAGCTTTGGTAACCTTCTTATGGAAATCAAGCTAATTTCATTAAATAAGCCACAGAGGTACGGTCCCACCAGAAAGCATAAAGGTGCCTACAATGAAGGACACATCTTATAATGTATAATTAATATAACAATGTACGTGAAATTGCCTTAAGTGCTGCTAAAGTAACATTATGGCAGCTTTCCATTGTCTGGGGGTAGAGGGCTGTTCCAGGGTACTGACTACTGAGGCTAGAAAGGTGGTGGAACATCTGCTGAAAGAGAAAGCAGTGTGGGGGTTTGTCAGCATGTGGCCCCGAGCGTGCTGCCGGGGGAGGGGGGACACGCTCCCAGAAGCACACAGCACCATCCGGCTGGCTCTAATGCATAGAGGGTACCCAGCCCACAGCTAGGTTAAGCATTGCTGGGAGTTGGGTGGGCTTCTGCTACACTGCTACCATATTGGCTCAGCATGATTAGAAAAAGCTCTTCCTTTGCATGCCCCCCTCCAGGTGTTAAAAGATTTATTCCATTTCCTGACAACTGCATAGAAAGCAACCCAATTCCCTCACAAAAGCTATCTGTTCATACAGTCAGAAAAAGGGTACAGCTGTGGTACAATTTTGTTCCCCAAGGTACAAACAACACTGATAGCTAATATACCCCCAATGGTACAAAAATGTTCGTAGGAGTCCATTTATGTGCCTTGAAAGGTACATTTACCTACAGCTATGATACAATTGGCAATTGTATTGAACTCTCAAAGGTACAAACAGTATACAGTCTCCCGGCTGAAACGCAACAGACAGCCTTCAAGTCTGTGATGTGACCACGACTCCGAAACATTATGTACCTACTGGTTCTTCACAGCTCACTCTGCCTCATCCCCCTGCCCCCATCCGATTATGTCTTTGGTGTCACTGAACAAGATGAATGGCAGTGCTGTCAGCCAAAATACTGTCAGGCAGCATGGAGGGTAGCTGTGCTGAGTTCCCCGCTCCGCAGGGGACCTTTAGCCTCAGACGTAGCAGAAGCACCCTCTTAAAATGAGCCTGGCCCAAAGATGTGCATGAACAACAGCTCGTCTCCTGGAAACTGGAAATAACACAGCACCTCCTTGAGCCATTATCACAAATTCCATGAATACATTGCCGAAGACTTTGGTTGCTGACCTCGACCACTTCATGGTCCGTGGGGGTCTGGGCAAAGCCAAGGGAGAACATGCTGGCCACACCTTCAGGGCCCTGCACTACTGCACGACTGCTCTGACATGTAGTTTGCTAGACAAAAAAAATACATGTTCTTATTTACAGTAAGTACATGGGATTAGCTACAATCAAGAGCAGTATTTACAAAACATTGCTATGTGCGGGCTGTTGTGTGGCTCAGTAGGCTAAGCCTCTGTGGGTGGGATTGGAAGGTCACTGGTTTGAGCCCAGCTTTAGCAGAATAGTTACATGTATGTTAGGGGTATAATATCAGTACACAGGATTTTAGCAACCTGTTCAGTAAACCACTGATGGTTCAACACTCACAAAAGAGCTGTGGTATTGAGATCTGGAGAAATGTTTCTCACTTGTAAGTGGTGTCTCATTTTCTTATGTGTTGCCACAAATACAGAAGAAGTGTTTTTTTTTCCTCAAAAAATAAATCCTAACTGTAGTCGCCTTATTTTCAAGGGCTAGAATTTAAAAGTTATTATACAACACCGGATAGCATAAATTATCTGCCTCCTGGCTAAAGGTAGCTTCATACTTCAAACACAATCAAAGTCATTTCAGTGATACAACACTGTATTAGTGATGATCCCACCCACTGTCGACAAATATGATCCGTGGGGTTGGTCAGCAGCTGGCATGCTTTGTACTGCACCACGCTTATCTTTAAATGGTGTGAATTAATATGTGTATTGAAGTATTTATGTTAATTGCAACTGTGTAATATTTCCCATAGAATGCATGTGTTTCTTTGTAACCCTGAGTATCACGTACACTGAAGGTTTCCAAGTCTGTTCCACTGCTAGTATTAAACCGAGAGTGTGTCTTAATAAAGAGAGTGCAGTAAAACCTCGCGAGCATTGCGAGCATTATACGTGCCGAAAACGTGTTCGTAATCCAAAGCGTTCATATAGCGAAGCTAATTTTCCAATTAGAAATAATGGAAATTCAATCCAAAAATATGAATACAAAAATGATTAATACAAAATATAAAGTAAAAATACATAAAAGAAATTAACCTGCACTTTATATTTGAAAAGAATCATGGATGGTGTGAGGGAGACGAGAGAGAGGAAAAGAGGAGGGTTATTTTGAAGGACGGCTTTCACTATAACTACGGAATCACTACTATCTGTTGGCTCACAGGAATCTTTTTGTGTGACTTTAGCAAGGAACCTATCCAATGACAGGTGATGTTGCCTCTTTTCCGAGTTAGCGGAAATGTGGACATTGCATTGTCGTTAAACAGATCCATCGCTCGCACTGCAACGCCCTTATTTGGGTGGTGCTTTTCTACTAAATGTTGACTATACGAGTGAGGCGCGCCGAATGAGACCGAGCGTGGGAAACGATTAATCTACAATCCCACAGCGAGAGAGAGAGAGAGAGAAGAACCATCGGCTCAATTGTGATGGGATATGCTTAAATTTTTATGTGTCTTGTCAACTAAAATTGTTTTTCTTTATAAAGATAAGATACGGCAACAGTCATTTTGTTTCAGGCAGTGTTGACGTGCCCTTTCACAAAGAACCTCACCATAAAGAAATAGCATTAGGGTACCGACTTGATTTTGCAACTTTGTTTTTTTTTTTACATTTTGCTTAAAAATAAATAAAATCGAGAAGGCAAATTACTTCCAGGTTGTCAACACTTGGACTGTGCTAGAATGCTAACACAGAATGCTTAGAAAGGTAACATACTTGATGTTAGACTTATTTTTCTATTTCATATTGCCTGTACAGGTGCTCTACCTGTTCTTTTTAAATAGAATATACAAAGCAGCTACAGGTTATCACAGTTAAGAAGCATTTTTAATTGTAATCTCCTTTTTCTCTCCTTGATTTCATACAGTACAGACATAACTTGGGCCTAGTCATTCTGCAATTTTTCTGAATGGAGAGTTGTTATGTGGAAAAGTAAAGAGTGCAATGTTTAATTAAGGAGTGTTGTGTTTGTATTTTCTTTTTAAATGTAAAGATACTGAAACTGTACCGTTACCGTGGTCCAAAACCTGTGACACATACCAAACCCTGGGAAAACTGCCCCGTTACAGAGCTAATGTACATCAGTCCTGGAGCAAGGCCCCTAACCCCAGTTCCATGGCCCATCGCTAGCAAGCTTCCTCTCACGTACATGTGTGTCATAGGAAGCAGGATGGGGTAGGCAAAGGTGAATTTCCCCATGGGGACCAATAAAAGTGTTGTTACTTTAGATCTTGGACTCATTTGGATTATACCCACAAAAGAACCAGAAATACTAGCAAACAAGTAACTCTATCTTGCATAATGACTATTCTCGTGTTCTGATTGGTTAAATTTTTCAGACACAGACAGACAGACAGACTAAGTTGAAAGCAAACCTTGAGGGCACAGTGCAGGGTTAAGCTATTTATTAAGCACCCTTGTAACATTTCGTGTGACTTGTCTAAATGCAATTAGGTTCACCAGATCTGTGCCTGTTCATCAATGTGGACTTCCCCATGATTTTGCCAACCAGCTACTGGTCTGCTACTGATGAAATTTACTGACTGGGAAGGCTAGCAATGAGGAAAACATCACAAAGTGCATTATACAATATTCAGAAAATCAACTCACACCCCACACCTTGAGAATCACTCTTGTGTTTGTTCCTGGGAAGTTGATCCATAGAATGACAGATCCCCCCACCCCCATGATAGATTGCTGTGTTCACAAGGGGCTGTCGTCTGTCGTTCCAATTTTGAGTGGATTCGGGGTCTATCATATGAAGGATTTTCAGGTGTAGATTTTCATCCATATAATGGATGTGGGGTTGTGGGGACTGACAAAATGTCAAAATAACAGGTTTTTTATCACATTTGGTCCCCACAATGTATGTATATCTGACCCACACACACACGCCAATAAAAGAAAGTCTTAAAAATTTTAAACAGTTTCTAACATGGAACCGATTCTCAATACCCATCCATGCACATCAATCCTTGCTCCCTCCTGCTGCTGGGATGGATGGATGCAACTAAATTCAACTACATGGTCTGTCTGGAGCCCTGTACCTATATTGCAATTTGGTTGGTCTGTCAACAAACAAAATGTGATCAATATTGCAGTTCATAATTCTATATATGTTGTAGTATGACATTTTGGCCATATCGCTCACCCATACTCGTACGTTCCCTCCGCTCCTCCTCCACCTACCTTCTTAAAACTCGAAGGACAAAACTCCACACAATGGGGGATCGGGCCTTTTGCTCTGCTGCCCCTCGTCTTTGGAATGCCCTCCCAGAACCATCTGAGGGCACCACAGAATGTAGCCACTTTTAAATGTGGCCTAAAGACCCACCTTTTTAAACGAGCATTTCATTGCTGATTTTATGTATTTTTCTGTGCTGATTTTAATTTTGTAGCACTTTGAGATTTGTTTTAATGAAAAGTGCATTAAAAATAAAATTTATTATTATTATTATTATTATTACTCAAAACACAAAAAGGTTTATGACAGGGACAGCTGCCCATCTGGCAAGCCCTGACCAATCACTTGCCAACCAACAGTTTTCTCATAGTAAGGGTAAGTATTGCCACAAGACACCTCAGAGATAATTTATAAAATCTATAAAATCAACCTAAGAACATTTTTATTGTTTAATCTGTATTTACAGAAAAGACAGCCAGTCTTTCATCTGAATCAGCATACTCTAGCATGCCTGTACCACCTGGATGTTGGTTTTACTTGATTTTCCCTTTTGGGCCTTTAAGGCTGCCCCACAGCAGACAGCACGGTCTGGAGAAGTGCTTCTCGCTTGCAAGCAGCCTCTAATGGGCTCTGTAACGGTGGCAGTGATGCGCGGTGCAGTCAGTGTTGGGCCTCCGCACTCAAACCCGAACCCCGCCTGGAAAATTCTATGGTCTGCAAAATTTGCTGAAAGGCAACAGCACAGAAAAGAACATAATGCCAACAAATCATATGGCTGTCTTTTAATAACTGACAAATTACACCCAATAAAAATGCAGCAAGGTTGAGTTAGTGGAGCACAACATGACCGACGAGATAAGCTCTTCCACAGGAAACTTCTGTTTCAGTAACGCCAGCGACAGCTCAGTGGCCACATCTTTTAAAAAGGAGATATTGTGGATAAACAAGGCAGAAAGATAGTGGTGTGGCCTTATTTTTTTGCCCTTAAACGCCCAACACCTGACAGACTGGTGCTGTGTACTGGAAACTTGTGCCAACTAAAACTGGAAATTCTGTGAACTTATTTCACCACTTGAAGCACTGCCATCTAATAGAACATACAGAACACAATTGCTTACAGTCACACACATCAGCAATTAGGGTTTATACTTTCAATCTATATAAATCTATATAAATACAGGACAGCCTGCATCTCATATTGGTTAAAAACACGGCATTTTATTATTCATTACAGGAGACGTGACAACTCTACCAGCAATGACAACTCATCCCTGGAATGAACAGCGAGACAGCCAGAGAAAAGAAAATATCAAGCAATAAACCACACTGTCAGCAATTTCTACTGTTATACCATACAACAACAAAAAATCTATTTTTGAGGTTATCATTAAAAATAGACTTCAATTTGTTGCCTTTTTCGTGTTCTGAATTCTATGTGAATTGGAATAAAATTGGAGCATTGAAGTGAAATAATGCCTTGAATTATATTGCAATGATTATTGATAAGAACATACAGGGAAAAAAATTACTGTGACAAATTTGCCATATCAAAAATTCACCAAGAGGGAACTCCCCCCCCAGGCTACAGATATGATAAATGAGGAATAGTCAGGCTGTGTGGATGGAAAGGTTGAGAAACCCTGGTCTGGAGTTTTCAGACGGCAGAACACATCTGCAGCAGCTAAAAATATGAGGAGGGTAAATTAAAAAAAAGAAACATACACACACCCACCTAAGGCCACCTTTATTTATTTACAGCTGTGACGCAACTGCAAATCCCTCCCTTTATATTTAGCACCGTTTGCAGTTGGAGTTGCCCAGCGAATGGCTGGTTAGTGGGAGAGAGGCAGTGCAGTAGCCACATTAAAAGGCAAGCGCTATGCTCCAGGCAGACTTTCCAGTGCCCACATGCATGTGCTGCAGTCACTAACCATGTGTCTCGCACGATTCTCCCCCAGCACTGTGGGCGCAGCACAGACCCAAGCCACTTCCCATCTCTCCCACATGCCATAAAGCTTTCTAATGAAAATACATCCCCTCTCGCACGGACGGAGGCAACGGCGACACAGGGGAGATGGACAACAGGCTGACGGGGCATGTCTTATCAGGTCTGCACTGAAGCTAGGGCCGTCCCCTAGAAAGCGGTCACAGCTAGGCAGCAATAAAAACGCTGAAAAAGGTCTCAGTGACAAAACAGTCAATTAAATGAGGCCAGTCCTCAGTGAAGCCTTACCCACCTTCATTCAACAGATCTGTGGCCATCGACGAGATGAACAGAAGGTGCAGAATACTGAAAACTCACAAGTCATTGATGAATAAAATAGAACTTCACCACAATCCAGCCTAAAATGGAAATCGCACACTTTGGTATGGGATAAAGGTTAAAAGCATTCAGAGGCTTTGCAATAACGGCAGTTTGGACACACGAGATGCAAAGGGCCAATGCAAACCGCTCAGCTTACATGCACGCATATCTCATGCTGTGGGGCTGCCCTCTCTGGGGCCAGCGCGGCGTTCTTTCTTGGGTTGGCACATTTCAAAGGCACTGCCAGTAAATCCTGATAAAAGTCAGCATAAACAGGCTTTTGGGCAGCTGCAGGAGGGTAACAGGGCAGAAGAAAGCAGAGGCACCCTCCCACACAGCACTGCCCTACCAGCACATGTAGCAGCAAAGAGGAAGTCATCATAAAATTAGTAAACGTATGGGCAAGATTATGCACTGCTTCAAATGGACACACCAGCCATGCTCACACAGTATGAAGGAATACCAGGACGGACATGCAGTACAGTAACCAATTAAAGGTTTTACCAGTAAAAATCTGGTAAAAAGCTTGAGTTTGATACCTAAAGTTCAGATATTTTAAGATGTGCTATAAAAACAAGGGGAATTTAAAATACAAAATGTTGCACTGGAGCTTTAAATGAATTTTTATTGAAATATCATCCCACAATGTACATAAACCTTTAAAACACAGAACAGTGCTTTTCTTGGCAATGCAAGTACCAAGAAGACAAAATATATACAAACGCTTAGCTCTGGCATTGCAAGCCAATCAAAGCACATGCTGAGATTCAGATCCTACAGGCGAACATCTGGCAAGGCAAAAACGACATGCAGCCAGCGACGAGAAGTACAGTTTGCAGTTCTCTCCATAGACAGAGTACAGAGAGAGCAGCGCAGTGCTGAGGGAGACCACAAGCGGAGCAGGCAGAGGAGGCAGACCTGATACACACATGCCACAAGATACTGTCCTTCCTAGAAGGCAGGAACCCAAAGAGATGAGAACCTGTTGAAAAAAACCTTGAGACTAAATATACAACCCATGCAAGACATAAGCAGTGTCCTACACTACCTTTTCTGTGTGATCTTTTCTCAGCTGTTTTGCTTCAGGTATGTTTGATTTTTAAGGGCAAACAAACAAGGGAATAGAAGCAATGGCCAGGATGGTAGATCTTGGCACAGCAGTGCGGGTCCTTTACCCCCTTCGTGCTGGCAGTGTTCATGGGGAGCAGAAAGGCTCCCAAGAACCCCACAGAAAATTCCAGGTGTTAATATTCTGGGGGGTGGTTCACTGCACACTGCAGATAATTTTCTGCACTGAGCCTCTAATTGCAGAGTAAAATTTAAACTCTCTATAAATTGCATAATTATTTGTTTTTAAATTGCATATATGTTGTACTTTAAAAGATTTGAGTATTTCGCACTCTTTGGTATTTTATAAGACAGTGGAATTATAGCATAATTAGCAGTTAAGATGAAAGGAAAAAAACTGATACCTACTATAAATGAATATGCAGAATAAAAGGAACCAAATTTCTATTAAATTTATATTTAAAGACTGAAGGCTCAAGAAGGTACAACTTACTAATCACTTTTGGAAAGATTCTTGTTTTGAATGAAGCAAACAAACCCACCCTCCACTGAAATGCTGGAAATGTGGAATCACACATCTCAGAGCTAACACAGTTTCCTTAACATCACAGTAACATAAAAGAAGTACTGTTTTCGCTACTGAATAAAAACCTCTCCCTGAGTTTCCATTATACAAAACTGAAATAAAACATTGTGTCAGAGCCCAAAAAAATGGCAACCGCATGCATTTCAAGTACATTGGAGCACAGACTCCAACTAGCATGTCAATAGGCTGAAAAGGAAACACTCCTTTCCGCAGTTTTAGCACATTAAAAAAACATCAAGGAATCTGTTCTTTTGGATTTTTTCCCTTGGTGACCTGACCGGTAGACACCAGAGTGCCCGTCTGTTGAGATGGAAGGGCTTTCACACTTGCTGGCAGCAGTCTGCCTCTCAAATGTTTGCTCATTCACCAAAAAGCTGAACAAATTATTGTTACTCATCAGGGGCTTGTATCATAAAGCCAGATTTCTTGCTTAGCTGGATAATTTGTTGGATTTAAGGTAAACCAGTTTAAAGGTACTTTTACATTTGTTCACTTACATTTAGCCCAGATTACCTTAAATCTGACAAGTTAGTATTTGGATCATCAGTAATGAAAATTTTACCTTAGTACGCTGAATGTAAAAAGATCCAGGCCGGAACATCAACCAATACCGATGCCAATATAGTGCATCTCTAGTTCTCTGCCAATTTTGTATCATTGAAAGTACCATGCTAAGACGAATTCCTTGTGAGAACTTACATGGCCAATAAACCGCATTCTGATTTGCAAAAGTATCTGGTCATGCAAAACAAAGGAACAGAACAAGATTTAAATCAAACTAACTGAAATAGACCGGATCCACAAAGATGGAAATGAGACACCAGCAGACAAGTGCAAAAAGCCCAAAAGAAATGAGATGGAATGAATGAATGAATGAACGAATGAATGAATGAAATGAGCCCCAAGCAAGTCTCACCAGGCCTATATATAGACAATCTGGAACACACTTCCAGGACAGATTATGGCCTAAGAGACCACCTCTGAAAAACAGCAAATGTGTAACTTAGTTTACCTCTTCATGGAAACTGGGGATATTGAAATAAACATAAAATGGTTAATGGTTAGCTTTGTTTAAGCAGAATTATGTTTCCGCCTAGTTTTAAATGGTAAAATTTGGTGATTTCTGTGGTCAGAATTTGTTTAAATTTGAAGTGTAAGATAAACTTAGCCTTCTGCAACTCAGCACTCATTTAGGAATCCTAAAGCCTCGTTTCTAAGCTACGGGAAAGAAACTTTAAATCAAAGGTTTTTTTTAAAATAAACTACAGCTTCCTTCAGTCGGTTAAGATGTAGAAACTGTACTGGGGCCGAGTGTTTGATTAAATGAAAACAAGTCAGTCAAATGTTTAAAGTTCTTTCGTTCATCATGCGACTGGAAACTGTGGTGACTTTGAAGCTATCTTAATATCTCAGGCTTTCATATCCACTCAAGCATAAGCTCTCCGCCGCAGCTCCCATTAAGGTATTATAACAAAAAAGCAGGAAGTGCGTAGATCTCTATTACTTCAAGATGAAGTGATCTGGCTATGCTGCAAAAACACCCCAAGCATTCCAGATCCATTAGACGCTCATTAGATAAACATGGCACAACTATTTAATTTGCTGCCACTTTACCCATTAACAAAACTCATCAATTGCTCAGATGCTCAAGCGGCAACAGCCTTCATCAAAATGGCAGTGGGGGTATGTTCTAAGGGCCAAACACTGACCACAATGCAGCGTTTACCACATCCAAAATCATAGCAGCTATGGATGGCAGGAGTTAAGTTAATATGAGCGCATGTCCTAGATCAGTCTCAGGTTCAAAGGTGGGAGGTCTCATGAGGGGATCTGGCCCAAAAAGCGCCAGTATTAAATGCTGTCTGCTGGTCCACCCCCAAACCTCATCCCACACCAGAGCAGAACTGAAGTTGCTAATAAACACCCTCTGATATTTTGGGCAGGAAGCAGAGTCTGTAAAAACATTATTTAAAGTGGGCTGGAATATTGATTGTTTCGGCTCCATTAAACAAGGGAAATTGATTCATTCATCTTGGTTAGCACAGAATGTCGCAGCTGGGATAAATACAGTAGCAAGCGCAGTGAGCCACCTTCCAGTCATTCCGGTCAGGATTCACGGTAGCTCAGAAGAGATAGATCTGCCGCAGACCAAAGAACAATCTGCAGCGCATGGAAACAGAGTTCAAGCAACAAGGGTTTGTTCTGCATGCTTTGCGTCTGAATTCCCAGAGGCATGCTATAGCAGCTACATATTAAAATCACGCAACAAAATTGACTTACGAAGTCCTGAAACCACACTGTTGCATATTAAGTGCAGTAGTACATCTTGGCTTTCAGTAGGCCTTGGACACCATGGGATGTATGGGGCCTTATCACACGGCTTGAGGGATGCAAAGCCCAAGAGAACTAGGGTGTCATGCCCTCCATAGCTGGAGAGCCCCCCCTCCCCCCACCAAGCATGGCAGGGATGAAGAAATGTCACATGTCTCCTCCATTTAATTAACTTTACAAGCACCATGGGCTTATGTTTATAGTGACGCAATAAATGCCAGAGTTCTCTCACACAAAATAATGAGAACGTGGATTTAACAACAGTGAAAGGGGAAAAGAAAGCAAACACCAATACAGAAACTCAGAGGAACAGAGAGCAGCGGCTCATTCACAAAAGCAAAAGGCAAGCAATAACTCAAAGCCAAAGAAAAATAATGGACACGGAAGACCAGAGGCATGTCTCCCCCTACTGGCCAACAGATAGAGCCACATAAAAATACATTACAAGCTACAGATTCAAACCATAAAACATAAAATGTGTAGGAGGAAAGTTCACAGAGATATAACATAACATTATGTTTGGGAGAAGGTACTCATTGTACTATTGAGAAAGAAATATGTTGTTAACAAAATACTCAGCTGATTTCAGTGCTGCCTACTCTTTCAAAAAAGACATTTTGCTTAAGGCATCTTGTGTTAAGGCAAGTATCTGATATACACAAGCCTATAGGGTACGAAGACTTATACTCATACAAAGGTGCAAAGTACCATGGTAGAATACAATTATATCCTCACACCACCACCTTCATGATCAACAACTGTATTTGAACAACTAACCAACTCAAACAACTGGTAAATCCATGCATACTTGCTTCTGTTAGCTAGCCAGATAAAATACTTAACATGCAATTTACCCAATGCAGGAGAAGTCGTCTCTTTCTCTGTCTGGCATAGGCTACATCCATGCAGCTATGTTTTCATTAAAAAAAAAAAAAAAAAACAGCCATCAATCTCCATTTTTACATTATCTCTACACTGCCTGGGAGTTTCCAGTCCCCAAAAACAAAGACTTCTAAGAATGCTCTCAGAGCCATATCCAGGCAGCTGGCACCACAATTCAAAGAGGAAATACAATAAAAATACATCATGGATAACTGTGAATTTGGATAAGAAGTAATTTTGTAAATTACAAAATGTCACTTGTTTCCAACTTTTTGATTGCTTGTCTTTATGCAAACTTGGTAACTAGGCTGTTCTTGTAGTGTTTTTCACTACATTTATGATCATTTTATGTAATTTTCCAATTACATGTCATAAAATACCTTAAAATGAATTGTATTTGTTGAAAATAAGATATTTTACATAAAATTTTAATTTTTGCACTAAATACACTTCAAATACATGATGTGCAACTTATATGTTTTCCAGTCAGTCAAAAAAGGAAGGAGAGAAGTTGTAATGCAAAGAGACTTTGTCCTCGTTTGCTAGTGAATTTATAACACCCTTTTATACTAAGTGTTGTTTCCAGTCTTGATTCCTTCAGTATAGAAAGCAGTATTTGCATTCAGCACCTAACACATGCCAGCACCTGGTTTTACCTACCAATGCTTTCTAATTTTGGAAGATCTTGACAGTAACTGTAGGGATGATCATCTATTAGTTTGGCAATGAAGTACACTACCACTTCTATAAACACATTAATGTCAAAACTCCACCATAACATGTCCCAGTCAACATCGCTCAGCACGTCGTGTACCATAGCTCACCAGTTTTGCATCTGACCTTTTTTGTAGCCAGGACTTGGATTTGTTGGTATTCTGATAAAAGGATTACAGCGATGCAGTCAGACTTGCTAACAGCTGGCAGAAAAGTGGCTTTTTAAGCCTTTTTAAGCCTTGTTGAATGGAATGTAACAGTGATCCGCTACCTTATCTTGCCTTTGTGGGACAATTTGATATGTTGGTTGAAGCAGGCATATTTTTTTAAAGATTAGTATTGTTGAAATCCTTCACAACTATGGGGCGTGATCACGGTACTTCATGTTGTGTTTGGTGATCATGTCATGCAGACCAGATAGTTCAGCATTTGTGTCTGCTTATGGCTGAAAGTACACAGTGGTGATGGTGCCTGTGCTGAACTCCCAGGGCAGATAGGAAGGGCAACAGAGAATCATCAGAAATTCCAGACCAGGTTAGCAGGCACGAGAGAGAACAGTAACACTCTTCGGACCACATCAGTTGTTGTTGATCACAGAACAGACCCCCCCGCCCCACCTTCAGATTTACCAGACTCCTTTGTTTTATCCATGGGGAAAATGCAGGAGGACTCAGCTGGCTGTACAGCTTGGTCAGGCACCAGCAGGGTGAGCCATGTCTCAGTGAAACAAAGGATGTTACAATCTCTTATGTCCCACTGAAAACGTGCTCTCACCCTGATGTTGTCCAATTTCTTTTACAGAGATTGTAAGTAAAGAAGCACAGTTTGAGCCTCGACAGTGTCTGGTCTCAGCCATCATGGTGTCTACTAAACCTTCAGGTTAACAGACACATGTGGTCTCTAGTCAAATTACCAACTCAAAATTCTTGGTCAGTCTAACCAGGAACAAAAACAAAAACACCCAGAGAGTCAGTCCTGGGTGCCTCTGAATCAACAACATTGTAAGGGACCATTTTTTCTGAATTTTCTGGACTTTGCATTAACACTCCTGATGTAGACAAAGCACTTTCCAAACATAATGTGATTATTTTTTGATCCATAATTAATGCTACTGCACAAGATACAAAATACATCAAGACATCTCAGTAAAACCGAACTTGACTAAACGGGATTAAAAAATTGAGGGGGTGGGAGGGACAGAGTCAATTTTAATATTAAATTGAATACACCAGCTCTGAATTGAGAAAATCTCTTAATTAAAACATTTAATTTTCCACTTGCTCACCCTGCATGCCTAATATGATTAATGTGTGTCTAAGGACTTGCAGGCATAATGTAATTTCACATGAATTGTCTTCTCCACAAATGGATTAAGAGTCAAGGGTCTCCTTGCCATGAGCAGATCCACCAGGGAGATCCACCCTGAACAAGTAAGTGCAGCTAGAATTCCGTCAGTCCAATAGCAGTGTACTAGAAGCTCCTTATCGTCTTCTGTCCAGAAGCCTAGCAACAAGTCAGTTTGTCAAACGATGCCCCCTATTGCCAAATACAGGCATAACACTGTCACTGAACAGCTATTAAATCACTACTTAATTATAATCAACTACAAACCACTGCACTAAACCATCCAGCCAAGTACTGTCAGACACTTCTTCCAACCAGCTCCATGCGATGGTCCATTCCAGTCAACTACATGTAATGAACCATTCCATTTTGTATCAGACACTACTCCTTCCAGTCAGTTCCATGCGATGGGCTGTTCCATTTTGCGTCAGACACTACTTCTACCAGTCAGCTTCATGCAATGGACTGTTCTATTTTGTGTCAAACAGTGATCCTCCCTGCCAGTGTCGTTTGATGAACCATTCCATTTTGTGTCAGACAATACTCCTCCCAGTCAGTTTGATGCAGTGGACCATTCCACTTTTCCCATATGGCAGGCATTAGAAGTCAGGCATCCCAGAGTTGCTTTCATTGTCCCCGGGGTCGCCATTGTATCAAACACAGAAAAGCCTTCAGGTTCACAATGCTGTAATTGCTTTTTTTATCAAGCGTGGTAACGTCAGTGAGTCTACTTATTTATACTGTGAAGAGACAGACTGCATTAACAGTAACAAAGGGTTTAACTATGATTCATTTTAAACTTCAGCAAAACAGAATCTGTGCTCCTGCAAGCTTTGTTTGAAGCTGAAATAGAAGAACACAAATCATAAAATTATATGTAGAAAATCAATTAAAAGATGTCTGTTAAGTACATAGCCTGCTCTACTCAACACCTATAACATTTCTTCATAATCAGCTGCCACAAGGTGGCAGCAAGGACAAACTGAGGATACAAAATTTATCACTGGCATTGTGTCATGTAGGGATGGATCCTCAAAAAAAAGTCATTAAGAAACTGTAATAGGCAGCATAATTACAGATTAGGCCCAGTAAAAATAATTATTAGTTTATCATCCTTTCAATCAGAAACAAGTGATGAGGGAGGGCAATTTTTTTTTT
>JABFEA020000010.1:23174923-23190883 GCA_019775915.2 Cyphomyrus plagiostoma | reverse complement strand
CGCCCCCCACCACCGTGTTGAGCTTTACCACAGCAGGCCACCATCCACACACTGATTATATCACACAGGGAGGGGGGCCAAAACCAACAGCAAAGGCTACACCAATTCAGCAATTAGAAGTCCTACCTCCCTTAGGCCACAGAATCCCCGATACAGAAAAAAAGCTCCCGCACGCTTAATTAAAAGGTCTCATTAGAGGAGAGCAGCAGAGAACGGCAGGAATTCCCTGCGCCTCATTCCTTTGTGCAATAATCCAACAGGACCTTTCAAGCAGGTTTCCATGAGTGGGAGCAGCTCCCACGCAAGACGTTGTCTCACCAGCAGGTCAAAGACAACATGGCACGTTAAAGAAATAATCTGGTGCTGTCTGACATGCAGGGCTGATCCTTTAATCCAGGCACCACCTGTGTCATCTGCATCTTCTTCTGCCAGCCCCTATGGGCATGTCCCACACAGTAGGATAAGGATGAGGCTTGGTTTGAGCCATTTACCTATTCAGTCAGTAAAAAGTGATTTTAATCGCCTTGGTTATTGGGATACATGTCTTCACCCGATATTACAACACTTAATATGCAAACTGAAAACCTTATGAAAACAATGTGATCTTAAAAAAAATAATAGTATAAATTTATTGACTCTTTATTGGGGGACACACCCTAAAAAACCACTAAGCCTGGCATACTGATAGATTAAACATTGAATGCATTTAAATTGTAATTATTACTGTTCCTTTAAATTGTAATTATTACTGTTCCTATTTAGCAGAGAAGAAATTACACAGGACTATAAAAATCATGCAATTTCACACACACACACACACACAGTAATCTCTCTGTATGACAGTTTGAGCTGACAGGTCAGATAATTACACATGAACAAATCATTTGGTCAGGATTGGGTCCAGATAGACACTTGGCAAAAATGGCAGAGGAAAGTGGCCAGAATTCTGGTGTGCTGGAGAACGTACCTGATCAAGTAATCATCCCATCTGCTGGGTCAGCCTGCAGATGTATATTTTTGCTGAATTTTACTGTTTTGCTATTTTTCTCTGGAACTCTGGAATCTACATTAAATCATGCCTAGATTACAGAACCGTATACCTAAAGAATGCTAAAAACACAAGCACAAATTGCGAATGCTGTACTGCAGTACACAAACAGTGAATGCAGCTCTGCCACCAACTAGTGCTAGACAACAACTGAGTTAGGATGCTGGCCAGTGGATGTTTGAACAGACGGCGTGCCGACACACACAGCACTATATCTACGATTAAGGCCAATTCATACTTCACTTTTCCACATTCAGTGATGTAAATTTTGTCATCAGGGGTTGTTTGCAGACGGCTGTGGACTATTGCGGTCGGTGCACATGTAGCCCAGATTTTTATGTCTAGTGAAAACTACGCACATCCATGCGCATTGACCGTACATGTGCAAGATAATTGATTAGGTATTTACAGTACGTGGCAGCGCTAACTTTCACAGATCAGCGGTCAAAGATGAAAGAGTACAGGTGGGAAAAAATGCTCTTCTTGTTTTATCTTGTTCATTTTGTGTTTAGATGTTACAAAAAATAAAAAATAAAAAAACATATTTAGGTGTAATTTTGGGGGGCCGAAAACCAATTAATTGGTTTTACATTATTTCTTTTTAGGATTCGTTCCGGAGTCAGGAACGGATTAAAAGTTTGAGAACCAAGGTACCACTGTATATCAGTAGTTGCCAACTGGTCCATCGCCAAGACATTTCTAGTCAATTGCAACACAACTTTCAATCTCAATGATCAGCAAAGTATACCACAGAGACTCCCCCTACCTTTGGTTAGTGAAATGTTCAATAGTTTGTCACAATATTTCTTTGTAAAAGTAGTTCTCACTGTAAAGTCTATTGCAACTGCAGACAGTTCAAATAGGCCACTGGGGCAAGACTCATTTGACTCCAGCGGCAATGTGATGACACACTTCAAACATGTAGTTCAGGTCCAGTAAACAAAACCACAAACTTCAAAGTTTCACAAAACAAAAAGGGGTGCATACTACACACATTCAGCCTTCTAAACCTCATAAAACCTCTATCATCTGTCAAAAATAGAGGTGACAGAAAAAAGATTTCAAGGAATCTAAGGGTGAGTGATCTTCCCAGAAAATTGTATCTTTATAACACACAACTGCAATCCACAATCTGAATTTCAATCTTGGTTCCCAGTTTTTAAATGTACTGTCAAGAACATCCAGACTCAAACAAGCCTAAGGACTTATCTGTCAGCACCAACATAATATTCCATTAAATACATTGTTTTCAAATTGGTAATTAAATCCTGAGTTAAACTTTATTTTAAATATCAAAGTCATGATGCTTCCTTGTAAGGAGGTTGAATAGATTGTTCTGGAAGTGCAAACCACGGCACAACAAAGTTTACAGATAACTTTGCCTTATGAAATATCTGACTGTATGTCTGATTTGTACCTCACACATCTACGCATGCGCAACTTTACACTTTATGGCACATTTTGCGATATTGTCTCATTTCGTTTCATGACATTTTCATGACCCAAACTGATCCTTTAATATTTCTTTTCACTACATCGGGTTCATTTTATGTACTGCTTGTGAGTGATCTCCATCAACTCAGAATGAGATATTGAGCCAGATATTCTGATTTTGGATTCCTTGTGTTTTCTGTCTGTTTAAGAAAATTCTACATGTTTCCTACACTTGCGTCTGAGTGCATATCTGTGGATCTTATTAGGTATATTTCCTTTCAGTTCAGAATGAACCAAAGCTATAAGCATACCAAAATACCATGTTGCCGTAGGGCAGCAATTTCAACTAATGAAAAAAAAACTGATATTTAAGATGTGGGATACTGTATTTAGGTAATCCAAAAACTGGAAATAGATGACCAGACACACAAAACGACAAGCAAAGAAAACTGTTTTTTTCCATCTTGCTAATCATAAAAGAGACCACTGCAGTTTGTTGTGAATATAGACATTATGGTTTGCCTGTTGCACACTTGCGCGAAAGTACTGCGCATGTGCAGACATGCGTGGTACAAATCCAGGTGGTACAGATCCACTAGTGACAGTGTGCGTTTACACTAAAAAAGATATTTGGTCCAATGCATCCCAGACCATCCCCGGAGGTGGTTTCATTGATCAGATCACAATGCATCTTACACCTTGGACCCGTACTATGTTCACAAACCAACAGAATGATTTCCTACTAGATGGCTGCGTTGACTGCCAAAATTATATCATGCATCGCTATCACAGGATCTCTTTCATGCGTGACATATTTGACAACGTGAGCACATGATATTACTGGCCATCAAAGTTTTATGTGAAGTGTGGATATATTTGTAGGAGGACATAAAACAACATGATCCCTGTGATTTGCATGAAAAGTAGATTGTGGACATTTTCAAGATCGATCACAATATCAAATTTTCAGATCACCTACCCCTCCTCATAGACATAATTAAACCAAAGTTGATGCCTTAATGTTAGCAGAATGATGACTGTGTCTACAGTTTTTAAATCATGGAACCCATATCTCTTACTCCCACAACACAGCAATAAGATTTCTATGCTGGAGCATTACATAAATAGGGTGATTTTTTTGAATGCCCAACAGAACATTTAGAATCATAGGAGGTGTCTATTAATCCAAAAAGGCAATGAAACCAACAAGGAAAGGAAAGATAGAATTCAGGGTAATTGCGATAAAAACAGGAAAATTTGGATCGTTAAAAATTCTGAACACTTGTGCAAAAACCGTAAACATTACCTGAAGCATTGTGTGTATGGCATTTATGTATATAAATAGGCCACCCATGATAAGCATGTGTTTTCTCTGTAAGGTTATGTGAGAAAATGTACCAGAAAAGCTGACCTGAAATGACCCTGGTGCCTCATCTGCAGTAAGAAGCACACAATTAAGGACTCTGCAGTCACTAAGAAGGAGAAGACACTGCAAAAGGAATCACGATGCATTATTCACAAGACTTCCTCTTAATGGATGCAAATCACCTCAATCAAATTCACCGAAAAAAGAAACCAACACTTTCTTCCTCCAGTTTTAGAGAACTCTATTTATCCCATTGAGTGCTATCTTCCTCCTTGATAATGACTAACAGTGATATAGCAGATCAAGCTCTCCCTTCAAGATCACAACGATGCCATCCAGAGAACAACTGACCCAACACCCTCTGATGCACAGCCAACAGTGCTTGTCCCATTGTTTACTGTAGGTTAACCCTCTGATGCATGAATTATGAAACATTCAAATGGCGGAAATGCAATTCCACCATAGAAAGTATCGCATTTGGGAGAAAATTACTTTTAAAACAGCTGTCCACTGTAGTGACCGCTATGCGCCAGAGGGTTAAATCTGTCTGATATTCAGTGCAGGGCCGCAATAAGATGCTCAGTGATCCAGCGGCAGCCGGGTACTCAGATGAAGGTACTGCTCCAGTGCAGTGGCACAGTTGCATAGACCAGCTGCAATCAGACAACAATTACCATCAGTTTCAAGGAAAAAAAAAACCTGACACAAAAGCAGGTGTGACAGGAATTCCTCATACCGGTCATCTTCCTGTTCAAATATATCAGGCCCTTTTCCATCGCAGAAACTTCTCTCGTGTTCCTACTGCAGGAATTCAGCTCAATTACAGTTTCTGGGAGGTAGTTCCTGAACACTACTCCTGGGATTGGTATTGGTATTTTTCTTTCAGCCACTACAGGGCCTGTAGTGATAAACTTTGTAGATCTGTTAACCATAATCAAGGGCTCCAACTTGGAAGTTACATAGAAGTGTAGGGAAAATAAATATAGTAATTGAGCAAAAATTGAGGATATGGAATTATACATGTATTTCGATTGCATTACATGCATTAATGAATATTTTTGCTTATGTCTTCGTATTTCTGTCCCTGCAAATTCCATCAAATTCCATTTGACATAAATGTTCTGTGCCTTTCCTGTCGATTTTTATAGTGGAACACGGAAATGTACATTTGTAAATCCTGTATCTTATGGGATCATACCATATTGTAAAATAAAATGCTGAGTCCCATTTTGAACCAACAAGGGATGTGATTTGCCCCATATTTTTGGACCCCCACTCCCCCCTCATAAAATATACTTGTTCATCCTCCATTATTTTGGGGTGGCGGTGTAGTTTCTTTGCTTTTGAGATTAGATGTAGTTTAACTGACAAACTATTTGCATCTCTCGTGATTTTTTAGCATAAAGGTCATAGTTCTTATTGTGTGGTAGGAAAGCAATACACGAAACCTCCCCGGAACTATGAAAGCTCCCGGTTGAGACAGCCCAGGAACTCAGAAAAAGAAACCAGTGGCCTCATTTGCATACACACAAAAAGATGCCCAAAATGTGCACACCCAACTTTTATGCAAAACTATAGATTTATCAAACAAAACTTGATGGGGAAAACGTGTAAACCTGAGAAATAATCAAACCCGTGTGTGGGATTTAATTATTTTCCATTTATTTGTATAAACCATAGTATATGTATTTGCCTTTGAGAATTTAATTTGCTATTTCAAATATTATGTCTCGTCACCTTTTCCCATGAATTGAAAATATCTATAATGGTCAGTAGTTACACTATATGTGAATTAAGCATCAGAGCTTTGCATATGTGGATCCACACATAAAAATAACCTATAGTCATGAGAATGTGCTACAGCATGTTCTTACAACTATGTAATCCAAAAGAGTAGAAGGGAACGAGTTTTAATGGACTACCAACATTATTTTACTTGTTTGTTTGTCTTTGCCTTTGTTTATTATTTTGCACTAAATTATTTCCCGGGTATTGCTGAAAATGTTTTCATTTGCAGAGATGTCCAATTTCCCTAATATAATCGGAGCAATTCACTACACTGACATTGCGATAGTCACCTCAAATCAAAGTTTATTTATCAAATGCAGTCAACATACAGTAATAGTTGCAAACAATGAAATAAATGCTAATTACGCCACATTTTTCAATCAAAAGTCATTCTAATAATGTGCAAGTCTTCTGTGATGTTGACATAACATTGATGGTCAAAAGTCTGGGGTAACTAATGATTTGTTCATTTTTAGTTTTACATACCACATCAGTGCATTACATTTTCTTGTTTATAATAAATGTGTTAAGGCCCACAGTGCCTGTACCTGACACTGTTCAAAACTCCTCTTCCAGTTTTTTTTTTTTTTTTTTTTTACAGTTGCTAACGTCGGACTTCTCAACCAGAAGGCTTGTTTTACAGATTATATGAGCATGTGGCTCATTTGTTCATTTGGTCATTATTGACCCCTTATGGTTATCGAGTGAGCAGCAATGGGCAGGATCTAAGACCTCCTCTGGCCTCCTAATCAACCCCTAGATCTAACTGGTGTATTCGCTCCTGCCCCCTCACCACCTTAGCTAATGCATGGTGGGCGTACAGGTACAGAATGGCTACCATTGCATCACCTACAGTAGGTGGACCTACACAGTGGTCGTAGTTGAAGTGTTTTCTCCAGTGTTTCTGTGAAGTGCATTGGGTGTCTCGAAAAGCACTATATAAATGTAAAATTCCTTCATTCACATTCATTCATATAAATGTAAATAATATAAATGAATATAAATAGGTGAATGAGTGTATGCCATGTTTGTTAAATCCAGATATTTTTGTACATAGACAGTTTTCTGTATTCAGTCATACACATTTTTTCACAAGGAAAATTTAAAGTTGGATAAATGAGGCCCCAGGATCCTGAACTTGAGTGGGAAAGTGTCTATCATCTCATCGGCTCCCCCTGTAGCTAAGTGAAAGCCTTACAACAACCAGTCACAAATGCCCACCCAAGATACATAGGTACCGAACCTACAGTTATTCCACTGATTGGGTCTGATGGACGGAGGTAGGATTTTCTAGCCAGCACAACTGACTGTTCAGCAGTGGTCAAACAAAGCAGATTAATGAGGCCTTCCTGACAGATAGGTGGGCGACAAGGTCATGTGATACTCTGCTCGTATAAGGGGTAGTAATTCTTTGACCAAGATGACACACATGTAGTGTCACTACCCTCCCTTTCTGTTGTAAACATGCTTCCCCACAGAGACCTAATTTTTATTTAAAGAAATAAAGAAAATAAGAAGCAAAAAAAATATATGTTTTGTTTCTTTTATCCGCACTGGAAGCGTGATTCCTTTTTACCGTTACGCCCCTAATATACATGTTCATTAGGTCTGGTGCTAGTAACTTTTACTGCTGCACATTTATACTATTGCCTGCTCAAAACAAACACACACACACACACAATGTCTTCAGAGAAAAACAAGCCTACCATAAACACAACATACACACACTCAGAAATGCCTTCCATAAACCCCAAGCAGCTGGTCAGTGAGCTGCATTTCTCACCTCTAATCTGCAAAGGGGTTGCAGCAGGAAGAACAGACTCCACAATTTGCATAACAAGAGGAGTGTTGGGGGCAGGGGGTGATAATAGGCCAGTCCTGCATGCTGAGATAAAGCTAGGCATGTAGCAGGGGGGCAAGGGGGTTGGGGATTGTGGGGAAACACCCAAGAGGGACAGGACCCCAAACCTCACACGCCAGATTGTTCAGATCACAGATCTCATTAGAAACAAGGCAAGATGTCGACGTTCACATCTACTGACATATAGGGCTTTCTGTAACCTGCTAAAGGCTTAGCCTTTTTATTTTTTTATTAAAATTAATAACCAAAAGGGTAAGATTCTAAATTAAAGATATGAAAAGGGTTATCATTTAAAATGGATTTTCTATTGCTGAGTTAAGTTTCTGAGATATTTCCTATTGCATTTTCCTAGAAAATAAGTTTCATGCCAAAAGGAAATATTACAAATCAGAAAATAGAAATGATAGATTCCCCAGAATTTCAATTTTTACACACTGGACTAATGCAATGCCATAATTAGTACAGAAAAACTGGTTTGCATATAACCAGATACTACTGTAACAATAAGATACTTGTCAGAGACTGTCATTTAAAAACAAGCCAGAAACAAATGTTTTCACAGTTTTGACAATTCATTGAGTCTTTGCATGTAGAAAAGCCAGAGAATGCCATTGCAACAAATAAAGTATGTTTCTCCCATTTGCTGAAGTCTCCACATTTCCCTTTTTGGACAACAATATGTGCCCAAAGTAAGCCCACATTGTCCCCTTATGTGAGGCTCCACAAGAATCGTGCAGGCCAAGGCAGACAGTCCCACTATTAAACAGCAACCTCCACAAAGAACGCCATTATTCCCTGCTTCCCGGGTCTGTGTCCCTGGGGAGTACGCCTCCTTCCATTGCTGCACTATGGAACGGAGTCTGTAAATGAAAAGAAAACCTTGATAGCAGAACAATGGAAACGTGTTTCTGGTGGACTACGAAAAAGCAACTTAATGGGATTCTTGAGCATGGAACACTAGCTTCAATATTAACAAGCACATGATATTTTCCATTTAATAATGGGGAGACTCAATGCCAAATGCTTTATTGCCAGGAAACACAAGGACATTGGTCCTGGTTGAAATTACAATTCAGACACTGAACTCCACTGGGCAGAATTTCCCCATAATACACCAACCAAAGAGCCACAAGCAGCCTTTAGGGAGGAGAGCTACAGAGAGTGTGCTGTTTGTTTACTAAGTAACTTCCTACCATACCTATCATTGTAATATATGTGTGCTTGTAACCCACACATCTGAAAGGATGCGTGTCAATACATCATCATAAAGGCCAAGCCAGACTATTTGCTGTGTCTTTAATATTTGATGAGCTAGCTGCCACTTTCTGGCTTTGGACAATCGATACAGTTAAGAGGGAGACAGACATGAAAACCACACTGTTTAGGATCGTGTGGCCATTATATTGACAATGTTCAGTAGGGACTGACCTTGAAAAGCCAAAGCAAGCACTGCGAAGAGTTGGTTGTAAGGACACTGAATATTTAACAAGGATTAAATACTTTCTCCAAGTATGGTCCTCTAAATAACATGAGAAATATCGCTTTCCTCCAGTGTTAGAGATTATAAATTAAGACACGCTCACATCTTAAAACAGCAGAGTTGGCAAAGTGTTCTGCTGAGATCAACACAAGTGAGGCGTTTTATCTGAGAAGGACCAACATGAGGATGACTAGAGGTTGTGTCCTGAATGAACCTTATGGAAACTGCCAAAAGCAATGAGTCATTGCAATATTTTTCTTGCTGAACCTTTTCATCTCTTAGTGCCTCTTTGTGCCACCTATCATGCCAACCCCGTCACATGCCTGATGCCACAAAAGAGTCACTGTCTGGCAAATTCCCAGCTGTGCTGAGATGGAGACAATTACTTATTAATGCCCCTTCCATGTGATTGTTCACCCAGCAGCAGATCACCAGTAATAAATAACCTACACTGATACTCATCCCCCCATTAAAGGGGCCATAACAACTGGGTGGAGCCCAATGGGACAGATGAGCCCTACTCTGGCACATCTCCCATCGCCGGACCATTAGCTGCTGATGGCTGACAGGTAGTGGAGAAGCATGTGAGAGTGGGGAAACGATAAACACTCACCCAGGCCAGCATCAACATTAAAACCTTCCCAGAAAGCTCATTGAAAGCTAGATGGTTGAAACTAGATGGTTTGTGAACATGGGGTGTATGTTAGGGGCAGGGGGGAAATCAATTCAGCTACAAATTTTCATTCTTTGAAGTGGTGTCATAACACCACGGGAGTTAAAAATTGATTCTTAAGATTCTTGCTGAGTTGCAAAATATTTATGTTGTTTTGATACTGCTTGAAGTATCAAAAGTATGGTACCTGGTGTGGTGGAAAAGTTCCCTTTAGCTGAGCAGTTTATTGGACAGCTTTACAGCACTGTACATTTAGTACGTGCTGTATATTGGACATTTTTTTCCTCAACAAATGAGATGCACACTGTTCCTGGTGGCTATGGTGTTATTCGAAGGCAGACAACACCGCTGTACGGCACACCAACAATGCAACCTGTCCACCGAGCTTTTCCTTTGTACTGGCTTCTTCTGTTACTTGCGGGTCCAAGCCCAGGGGAAGGTATGCAGGAGTAAATCGACACCCAATCGCATTATCTAGTATGAATTCAGTCGGACATACATGTTTACATGTACTTTAAAAGTCCGGATTTAGTCTAATTAAAACAATAATAATAAGAGTGAAAAGCAAAGATGCTGCAAATCAGGTTCTGTTACAATAGCAGATGACCCAGACAGGTTTAAAGCTTTCGCGTGGCAGCATTTTGGGTACCCGGCGAAAAATATAAAAGGCGAAAGAGTGACAGACAAAACCATCGGTAAGCGTTGTAGGAAAATAATGCCGTATACGGCGGCTAATGCTACTATACAACGCAAAGCCATTTTCAGCACCATCACAGCTCTTTACTTGAATCCACTGCACCGGTGAAGAAAACATGAAAAAAAAATGTGTTTGGTATTTATATTGTTTTATTTATATTCTATTTTATGTTCAATTTAGACGGCAAATACGAGAGAAGCCTGTCATTTTAGTTTGTGGTGAAATACTTTATGGTGCTAGAAATTTGTTCTGCTCTTTACTGGATATGATGATGGTGATTATTTAACACATCTCACCATACATCTGCATTATTCACCATTTTTTGGTCTTTCAAACTAATCAAATAAAAGACTGCTTTCCAGTAATATATTTATTCTTTCAAGCTTTCCTTAAAATATTGTTAAAATAACAACATTTCATCTCGTGGGCTGAGTATATCGTTACACCCCTAGTTTTAAGGCCTATTTAAAAAGAGAATTTTCAGGAATAATGTTTCCTATGAGGGTCACATTTGTAAATGTTATTTACATATAGTAAAGATTTCAACCAAAAAACGGCGAAGTTTGGATCAAACTTTAATTAAACAAGAAAGCCTTAGTCGACCTGCACATTTGTTGGTGGTTTTTAATATGGCTCTTTCAGTAACTTAGTTTGACACCCCAGCATTAGTGCATTAAATTACCATATTTACTGAAAAAAATGCGACTCCTTCATGTCTATGAGAAAATCATGTCACATCTATTGCTAACACCTATCGCATCATTTTGGTCTCTCAGACTGCATCTTAACTTCATTATCTGTGCTCCAAGAAAGTGTTAATTGCCCACATTACACTTATGGCACTTTTCCAGTGCCACCAAGTACCGAGCCAAACCTGAGCCATCCCGCAAACTGATGGTCTTCCATTGTAAATTATCCAAGCTGTACCCACACTGACATGACACTGTCGTCCTTAATGTTTAGGCAGTTCAAAAACCCGGATAATTCTATAAACATTAATAAAACGGCTCATGAACAGGAGCCGGCTCCCATTGTTCATTAAAAAGAGTCGGCTCAAAGAGCAGTATCGTTCGCGAACGACATCACTAGTAATGAGGCGTGAACTCTCGTGTAAGTGGGCTCTTTGCACTTCAGCTTCCGCGTTCATGGAAATGCGGCTCGCTCATTTCTGTTCTGTGAAAAATCGCATTGGTTTATACATGTTGTTTAACTTAGTATGTTCTATATGTGCTTAAATGCACAATCTGTGTTTGCTATTCTTAGTGTCAAACAGAAACACGGGAACAGCAGAGGTTGCTGCTTCAGATCCATGAAGAAGCACGACAAACATCATGGTCATGATGGTGTAAAAGTATGGCAGCACTGGTAATTTGTCAGAGTTCTAATTAAAGCTGTTCAGTATTCAGATTTGTGTTATATAGACTCATCAAAGCTTATGATAAACAGCCATAAAACGAGCCACGGAGATGCTGCAGTGAACGCGCTTTCAGACAATGTTGTAAAAATACGCTGTATAAATAAAATTGAATATTTAGGTACAGTATTATATTGTTATATAGCGTATTTTAATTATAAACAGTTCAATAATTTAATTTGTATGGTACTGTAATTTGAAAAGCGTTTGAAACGGTTGTACTATATTTTGCAAAATCAAAATATAGTACAAAATTAGTTACGCTGTCCGTTTTATTACCTATTATTCATGTAAGAAATATACACGACTGACACGTGAAGAATCGGTTATGATGATCATCTGATTATAATAATCAATTTCGCTCAGGCAGACGTGTTCACTATAAGCGGTACGGTAAAATGTGGCAATAAAGTACATGAAATGTGAGTATAAATATGTTGGATTTGCCGAATTTCCCAGAGGTGTGCGTGGAAACTTAAAACTCGATTGTATTTTGAGGACGTGGTGCACTTAGGAAATTATCATTGTTTTTTTTAGCCTCTAATACACAAGTTGATCCTTTCTTGCGCTCATAGTTACTCAAACCGGAAGCAAGTGAGCTGTATTTCGCACTGGCAGATATGACGTGACTGCGATGATATTGTTTATCACAATAATTCCTGGGTCAATTTATCGTCCAGCAAAATTTATTATCATGACAGGCCTATTATAGTATTTCCATTGCTAATGTTTTTTTTTGGTAAGATTTCTTCAAAAGGTTAAGCTTTGAAGAGTACAAATCATAAACAAATTCAAAGCAGAAGCCCAGCAGAAAAACTGTTTTTAAGTACAATGTTACATACACATTTACTCCCACCTTCCCAGTGCCTTCTCCAACCCCCAATACCACAAATAGCCTTCAGGGAGTACCTTCAGTGATGGGGAAGGCAGAGGCAGGAACACCTAGCAAGGGCTAACTAGCAAATACTAATGGGTACAGCTGGAGTCATTAGCAGGCACAGCACTTATTTTCTGAACTTGATAAATTTTGTGGATGAATGCACATCTGGGGAATGTAAGAAAAAAGTGGAGTGATGGAGACTTGTAAGTATCTAGGTATTTACCTTGAGACAGACTGGACTGGTCTGTGAACATCATTATCTACCTGGTCAGGGCTTAAAGAAGACACTCAATTGCTTTCATCATGCTTCACGGGTTCCAAACAAAAGTTCCCCTTCCTTGACAGGTGCTTAAGGGCCTGAATTATAACTAAAACAGAACACCTAGCTTTACTCTTAGGAGATGTAACAAAGAGAAAGATATGCAGCCCAACTGAAGAAAACACTCACATTAGACCAGAGATGGGCAATGTTACCTAGAAAGGGCTGCTCTGTATGTGGGTTTTCGTTGCAGCTCCCTAATTAAATTACTAATTAGACTGATTGACTGAGGTTATCCCAAAAACCTGCATACACACCGGCCCTTTGCGGATAAGATTGCCCACCCCAGCGTTAGACAGATACATGCTGGCATTGAATAAGGTACAATGCCAAACCAATGCTGGATCTCCAATATTTTCCTCAGCCAGGCTAAAAAACATCCTTCTTGTCCATGCTTAGAGGTATGAAGCAGCCGTATAATCATGGCAGAAAAATGTAAAACTTGCACAATGTAGTTGCCCGTTAGAGAAAGCTACATTAAGTCTCCATTTCTCTTACAGGCAAACACACCCACACACCTTCAGAGTGCCTAGAGCAATTAGGGATCACGAATGCTAAATTCAGGAGCAAAAAAAAGCAAGGTGTAGTGCTAGAACCATAGAGGATACAGGCTTCTGTCCAGAGGATATAATGGATGACCTTCAGTGGCACCTGAATGTAACACAGTTCCTTCTGATCTGGCGCTTAAGATAGGGCCATATCATATGTAGGAATAAACATAGTGGAGCAGTACTACTTTCCTGGTGGCTACAGGCCTGTCTTCACAGTCAGAATTATATACTTTTTTTCCCCATCCGAACACTCAGCCATTTGAGCCCAACTACCCAATCCCTTTATAAGCTACACAAAAAAGAGTGGTCAGATTTCCCTGGAAGAACACAGTAAACAATAACACTTTACTTGATGGAGCAGAAAAATTTGGTAATAACACAGTTACTACTGAAGTACAAATTATGAAAAAATAATGAACAAATATAGTTCCTTTCTTGAGATAAAATATGCATCACAATTCATTAATGGGGAGAAAACATG
Source organism: Cyphomyrus plagiostoma (assembly GCA_019775915.2). Taxonomy (NCBI): domain Eukaryota; kingdom Metazoa; phylum Chordata; class Actinopteri; order Osteoglossiformes; family Mormyridae; genus Cyphomyrus; species Cyphomyrus plagiostoma. Next base: position 23,176,891 of record JABFEA020000010.1, on the reverse strand, counting down.
ATCAGTATTTCACTTGTGTTATTCACTACTTGTTCCTTTAGTGGTTCCTTAGTAATTTCATTAGCAGATCCTTCAGTAGCTCATAAAAGGTTTACAGAAATAACAGATATGGCAACAAATATAGTAACTGCTTGGGATAAAAGATGATGAATAAATATGACATTAGTTTGTAACTAACACTTTAATTAAAGAAGTAATAGTATAATACTATATTATATGTTCCCTCTCAAGTAAAGTGTTAGGAAATGTATCCATGGCAAGGCAATCTCCACTTTCCATGTTACAGATTTCATATGGATTTACACCATGCTTCAGCTCAAGGTGAGCAGGTAATTTAATTTCGTAGAAAGACTTCAAGCCTGCTCCAGCACTCCAGTGTACATACTTTCGTGTTTGCAAATGCTTTTGGTATAACGACAATCACACTGCCGATAAGTATCTCTGAAACCCATCTTCAAGCAGGGGTTAAGAATACTGACAGATTTAAGTCCTTATGAGAAATGATGCAACAGATGGCTGTAAACACGTCTGGTTACTGAAAACACACCATGCTTTACTTACCTTTGGGATGGGAGAGCTGATGCAATAATTCCTATAAATGTGACAATTCCCAGCCAGCTAACAAAAAAAATCACATTTTTCATGGCCTCTCTCATTACAATCACCTAGCTACCTAGTTTTTTTTTTTTGCCTCAGCTATGTACTCTAAATGTATATTGTACAATTCTGCTAAATAACACTATCTAACCACCCCCCGCTACCAACACCAAATAAGATCCCATTTATATGAGGCCTTGATGCAAAGGCAGGTTTACAACTTGTGGCCCGAAAGTGGACAGATAATGGTGAAAAATGAAAATACAATATGGACTGAATTCACTGTTTGTAGTTCTACTTCCCCTGCCGAAGATGCAGAAACCTTAGTCTGGACAGAGTCTGGTGACTGTCTGTGTAGAAGTGAGTAGGCGTTAGGAGTTAGGTGTATCCAGATTTGTGTGTTAACCTTTCATTCTTTGTAAAAGATTAACAAGGAATCTGTGAGCCAAATTCTCCCTGGTGCCACCCTCTGTGGTTTCCTTCTGGCAACCCTCCACCCATCACCATGATGTGAAAAGTGACAGCTACAGGCAGCGCTGGGTGATATAAACAACACCTTGATTTACTGTCATATATAATTTAAACATTAAAAACAAAATAGGAAACTTTGATAAGTTGTCAACAAGGAACATTGCTTAGTAGCATACATCACAGAAACAAACTCAATTCCAACCAATCATATAGTAGTATTTTAAGAATGGGCAAGGCGGACGGACATAGCAGAGCATGCCACATGCTATTGGGTCAAATTACATGCTGCATTGGTTCAAAATTGGAAAGAATTTTCTTTTTCAGTACAGCATGAATAGTAAGCAGGGGTCAACAACACAGCAAATTCTGATACATTGCTATCAACATGAAATTTTTATCATGGATATGGTACATTACGTAACCAAAAGGATATGGACACCTTACCATTACATGTGTTTGTTGAAAATCCCCCCTTTGCTGCTTTTACAGCCACTATTCTTCTGGGAAGGCTGTCAACTAGATTGTACAGGTGATTGTGGGAATTTCAGCCCATTCTGCCATAAGAGCATTAGTGAGGTCAGGAAATGATGTCGTCTGGGAAAGCCTGGTCCACAGTCAGTGTTTCATTTCTTCCCAAAGGGATTTAATGGGATTGAGATGTCAACCCTACCTATTGTGTTTGGCCACTGTGTTAGTTTATTGTGTTTAGTAATTACCAATTATTCTATGCTGATTGCCCCCTTGTGTTGCACATAGGTGGGTAGTAACACTTACACTCACCTAAAGGATTATTAGGAACACCTGTTCAGTTTCTCATTAATGCAATTATCTAATCACCCAATCACATGGCAGTTGCTTCAATGCATTTAGGGGTGTGGTCCTGGTCAAGACAATCTCCTG
>JABFEA020000010.1:23146027-23165587 GCA_019775915.2 Cyphomyrus plagiostoma | reverse complement strand
CCCCCCCACCCCCCCCCCCCCCGCGGGGGGGGGGGGGGGCGCCCCCCCCGGCAGTTCGAATGACTTGATTTTATAATCATAAAATCATAAATTTTTATGATCATAAATCATATAATCATAAAATATTGCATACTATTTTTTAGACATCTCCAAGCTCTAATGTAAGTTTCATAAAAGTGTCATTTAACCTTTCATTGGACGAGCAATTGCTTGCAGTACAGAAATGTCCATCAAAATGGCAATCAACAGTCCAGGTTGCCCTCCATATGGCTCAAAGTGTTTATGAATCACAGAGGTAGTAGCTTGTTAGAACCAGGGAACTTGGGATTGTTATCCAAATACAAGATTAATTGGTTTCACGTGATCTTTAAGAAAAAAAACACAGCACAAACCATTGCGCTGAAGAAGCACTATAAATGAGTGGAGGAACTGGCTGTCGCTTAGATGTAAAGATGAACTCCAGCGTAGGAGCAGGACCAGGAACAGCACAGGTGTGGGGAGATGCTAGGGAACATGCCTCAAAGCAACAGCGGAACAACGGCTGTGGACCCTGCTGGGATCAATGAGGAGTGAAAGGCTGTATTGATTATTGTGCAATGGATATGAGAGAGCTGTTACAAGAGAAATGATGAAACCAGGCTAATGGAAATAATTAATACCATGCACTGACAGGTCCACAGAAATCCACCTTACTCTGAGCTCCATCACTATTGCATAATTGAACTGGAAAAGGACAAGCTAGAAGCTGGAAGCGTGGAACGTTAGGCACTCAGTTCACAACAAAGTAAATGCAACCAAATCCAAGTCGTAATCTAACCTAAAATAAGGAGAGAGATTTGTACTTCCAATAGTTATATTTGGGCTGCATTTCAGCCTTGTGCAAAAGTGTCATGCAAGTTGTTCAATGTGACATGTTATGACCTGCTGATTCCAGTGCATATATCTGTAGATACAATTTACAGGTGGTGTGTGCTTATACTTATATCCCATATTGCCTACATGTCTAACCCTGACCATTGAAATTGTATTGAGAAGTTACTAATCTAGTTCCTCACAACTTCTGAATTAAATTCAATACAAGTATTTTTTACAAAACATCAGCTGCACAGGATTTATTCCCCAACCTGGCAGCACGCTTGTGACTTTTCAGCTGTTTAAAGCATTTCTGCCCATTTCACTCACTGAATGGGTACATATGTCCATGTCACATTACATCCCCTTCACAAATGGCAGCTTACCTGCTCATTTGGTGAAGTGCCCACCCATTGACCCTTTTCCTACATTCAAAAGGCTACATCACTTCAAACTTCAAACTCCACAACACGTGGACATATCTTTTATCTTTCTTAAGTAGCAAATATATTTGTTCATGATTTGTTCATGATTGGTACTTTAGTGGCAACTGAGTAATTACCAAGCATTTGCGCCCAGTCAGGTAAAGTGATGCTGATTTATTAATTAAAATTAGATTTAAGTTTAACAGTCTATTCAATTTGTCATCTTTTTCATGTTCTGAATCTCATATCCTGCTATAGGTCATTTCATATCTCGATAACGATACATATCATGATATAGTGCATTTTCTGTAAATTCAATAAATAAATAGCTTATTTAAAATGACCAGACAAAGGCCTACATATTGTTACATTTTGAATTATATTCTCGCTAAACAAAAGGTACTTACTCATATATTATTATTTTTCTCCTTTTCCGTAGAACCTTAGTGCAAATTGTCAATCAAGCATGTAATAAAATATAATATATTAATGTATAAATCACAAAAAGGTAAACAGAAAACACTTTTTACGTTACTATTGTTTGAGTCTTGTGGGGATCAGCTTGCAAAGTACCACCTGCCCAATTTGTATCTCACTTGTCTGTGCATGTGCAGCATTACATTTTATGGCATGTTTTACGATGGTGCCCAATTTGAAACACTTCATTTCACTACATTTTTGTAAGCCAACCTGAACCTTTACTATTTCTTTTCATGACATCAGGTTTGTTTACGGACTGCTTGTGAGTGATCTCCACCAGCCCAGAACGGGACATTCAGCCAGATATTCTCATTCTGGATTCTTTGTGCTCTCTGTCTATTTAATAAAAGATCTGCATAGCACTTGCACTGGTGTCTGAGTGTATGTTTATGGGTCTCATTAGGTACACCAGTCATGATGGGGAGATCGACAGTGTGTACCTGACAGCTGCTATTACGCTACAGTAGATTATGCCAGTTGGACAGACAGCTATGGAAATGTATGTTATTTATTGTGTCAATTTTTTTGTGACCCTACTGATATGAATCATATAAATATGGCTACAAAAATGCTAAATTTCATACTTCAGTTGAGTGAACCAAAGCTATAAATATAGCAAAATACCATGCCGCTGGATAGCAGCAATTTCAACTGATGGAAATATGATCTAATAGTTCTGATGTGATATTATTGATCCAACAACTAGGAATAGATGACCTGAGTAAACACAAGCAAAAATGACAAGCAAAGAAAATTGATTTTTTTCAGTCAGCAGAATCATTAACACTAGTTCTCGCTAAACAATAAAGTGACCACTGTAATTTACCATAAATAGACAATATGGTTTGCCGTAAAATGGCAGGATGAACAGATCGGGCAGTGCCAGAAAACATGGGGCTTGCATGCTTGAAAATGCTAATATGCTCAGATGTGCGACATACAACTCAGGCAAGAGGTACAGATTGGGTAGTTACACCTTGGATCGATGCTATGTTCACAAACATACAGAATGACTTCTACTAGATGGCTGTGCTGATTGGCCAAATTATATAATGCATTTATATCGCAGGGTCTCTTTCATATGTAACCTATTTGAAAAACAATTCAATGTGAGCTATCGGTATGGCAGGCATGATGGGTCAGGAAGTATGGTACGGATCTGGTAGTGACACATGTTATCACTGGCCATCGAAGATCATCAGATTGCCCACCTCTAACTGGAAGTCATGCCAGCTACGTCAGTTATTGACGCTTTGCAATATTTGCATTCCACAGTGTGCATCTTTTACCTGGATGTTTTGCACAGAAACTCCTTATGGTATATGTACGCAAACTGACTAATTCCTGACTTGGCAGATATGATGAGGGTGTGCATGCAGAATGTTCGAAAAACATTGAAGTTAATGTAAGAATTTAGGGGGGATAAAGCTGCATACTCATTGTTGACGTACTTTGAGTGGTTGAGTCAAGTCAAAACTAAGTAAAATTAACTCAAGTACGTGACAAGACCGAGTCCATTCATATGTGAACTAATGACCGGACTCTATTCCCAGTCCAGACTTGTGTACCACAACTGCACATTATATTACACTGCTTATAATCACATGCAGCCATGAATGAATTATATTCAGCCAGAAGGAGTTCTGTAGTTAGTCAACTGTTGCCAATCGTTATAGATAAATAAAGAGATACCACAGATTTCCTCCAACAAACATTGACTCTAGACGCTGAGGTGACTGTAGGGGATAGAAGAGGCCCATGTTTCCTCTTCAACGGCCTGCCTGGGGTCTCCCAGCCTAGCATCTCCACCAGCTCTGAACCTTCCCTCCCACCTCAGGGTTAGGGGACTGACAGATGGTGCTGGGGCCAACTAGAATCCCAGCCTAGGCCCTGCTAACCTCCATGGTCAAAGCCAACCTGCCACTTCCTCAATACAGGTTGATCATTCAAAAACAGCCACCTGCAGTGTCAGCCATAAGCATTTGGTTTCATCAAAATGAGGGATGGGCATTTCAGGCAGAATTACTAGTCAGATTTTGCCAGTTATTATTTGAATAATATTTGATTAACCCCACTCACATCACACACAGAAAAGTGTATAGAGTGTGGGTAAAATATTTTTTTCTTTCCACACAAAATGAGATATTACTTATTTTGGCACAAATATAACATAATACCGTAAAAAGTAGCTTTAATGAATGAAATTGAAACAAATTAAACTGAAGAGATAGCTCAAGTGCAGTAGCACAAAATAACATTCAAAAGCCTGTGCCTTGGGCTTAAGCCCTGGCACAGCATGAGGATTTCCAGTGTCTTGCCACTTGGACAGTACAGAGTCTCTGTGCTCTCGCAGCCAATCGGAGCCATTTCAGTTCTTGCTGTCAGACTTATTTACAGACAGTGTAGTGCATTTGTTGAGAAATTTAACAAAAATGAATGAGATGGGGAAAAGCGAACAAGGAGTCACCGAAAGATCATCTTCCTCTTTAAGGAAAAATTCTGGATTGCAGTGAAAGGATACTGGGCAAAAACAAGTGATTTGTCTGCGCTGCTTTGTGTCTCCTGGCACAACTTGCAGCAACACCACCAACTTATTTGACAGACTCTGATGCCACATAATGAAAAGTTCTATGTAGCTATTTTTTATTTTGGGTGAATTCTAAACTCATTTTTGGCTTTATAAATAACACAACATTTGTGGAAGAATATTCAAATATCCCTATGTGAACTTTTTCCAGTATCGTTCAGCCCTACACAATACACACAATACTTTCACTAAAAAGAATGCACACTTATCATTCCTATCAGTCTCTCTCAAGATAATCGAAACTATATAAGCACAAATTGAAATTAAAACAGGCTTATACTGCCTTATACAGAAAGTTACTGAAAAATCCATATACAGGTCTGGGGCTTGGATTCCTGGCCTGGATGGCAAAGGCAAGATAATTAACTGTATTCACCTAAGTTTTAAAATGTCAAGAGAGAGATCTCACATCTAAATATATCTTTGCACAGGACTGAAATCATCTGGTCCTGCCTGCTAATAGAGGAGCTACCAACCAAAGGTTAAACACAAACAGTCTCACATTGTTTTAAGGAGCCATAAGCATTCATAGCATAGAACTCACAAGTCTAAGAGAGGGTTAGCAACTGGGATTTTTGTTACATTAATTAACATCCATGCTATGAAACTCCCAGGTGATCGACATAGTGCAACTAATCATATCAATAATAAATGAAGACATAAAAATTGCAGAGCATTAAAATGATCTCATGTCTGATTACAAGACAGCCCTCAAACTTCTTTGCGACTTATAAAAGCCTTAGACACATGAAACATGCTTACAGAGCCATTATCCTGTGAATATCATTGGCCTGCTTTGTGGTTTTGCATCACACTTACGAAAGTAGACTATAGCATGGACAAGACGGCCTGAACATGATCATCATTTTTCCCATTTAATTAATATTTACTGAAAATAAAAAGAGAGAATAAAATGTCATAGGGAGGCAAGGTATCAATCCAATGTGTGCAGCACAGGAATAGAGCTTGAGAAAATGTGATCGGTTAAACATTAAGATTTATTTTACTCACATAAAAGTGACATCTGGTCACCTTGTGCCTGAGGAGTCATTAAAACCCACTATACATATATTAGATAATAATTCAAAATCTCCTGTGATGGCTGCAGCGCTCAACTTAGAGACAGCTCCATCAAAGCGTGACCGATTGATGCTGTCCCAGCTGCCAGCTGCCTGCCGCTGTGGTTCCTTCCACCATATCGGTGCACTCTCTGGTCATAAGCCAGAACAGATGGGTGATGGGTGCCCCACAACAGCCATTCATTTTCCCCGCAACCCTAACACCCCCAAATCCACACACATATACACACAGCCAGCCCCATTCCCTGACCCAATGCATATTAATGTTATTGTTACCAACACAATGCCCGTGCATGCCTTATCCCTGTTCAAGGTGACAGTTTAAAAAGCACTTTAGCTAGAAAACAGTCCTTTGGACAAGAAAAATCACTTTCGTGTTAATTTGATTATTCTCAAATGTGGTTTTTTACACATATAAATTCTGACACCTAAGGTCAGTTACAAGTACTTGAATTTATTTATTAACTGAATTTTTCAAATATTCCCTTAATGCACCAAACAAACTGCTCAACCATATCCTAACACACGTCAACAGACAAAGACTAATAATTCACCCCGCACAACATGTATGCAGCTTCCGAATACAACAAATCTGAAAATCTTACAGCTTTGGAGAAGAAACTTAGAGAAGTTAGGGAAATCTCAAATCACCATCTTCCTCATCTCAGTCAGTCTGGGACATCAAGCTTTTGTTCCAAGGCCACATCAATAATAACATTTTCTAAGAATCAATTTATCTGAGGAAAAAGAAGCAACATAAAACAGAGATGATGTACCACTTACCCTCTTCTGGTCTTCTAAGCCATGTGTAATTTGTTTTCTCCTTTGGTGCTGATGTGAGGTTGTCTCTCCTCCTGATTCCATCTCCCTTAAAATGTGATTATTTCCCTCCATTGGCAGTCTTTATTCCACAGTATTTGACCAAGTACCCCCACCCGCCCACCCCCCAAAATTTTTTTATCCCAAGTCTTTCACACTAGCAGCTCTTCCATTCAACTCCTTGCCATTGCAGCAAAAAAAAAATCAATGACTTTAAAGATCTATAAACTCAGCTGAATCAGTCATCCACCATGGCTTTTCACTTCAGTTTCCATCCAAAGATGCTGTCAAAAAGACAGAAGAGTAGAAGTGGCATCCCAGAAACCGGAGGCCTCTGTGCCTCCATTGCAGGAGAAGGCATCTAATCCAATAAGGTAATATTATCAACATTGCTTGGCCCAGAGGTCAACCTCTTCTGCTTGTGTGCCAGCTAATGACTCCAGTGGCATTTGGCACAATCCCAGGAGAAATGTTCCAAACTCTGAAAATTCAAGTCTTGAAATTACCCACGCAGATGTTTGGAGGAAGAAACAGACTGAAATACGTAGAGAGAGCTGTGGAGTGAAATATTACTTTATAGGATTGCATTACCCAGTACTAAAACGAACAATATCTTTGTTAGACAAACGCTAAACCATTTGATTGTGTGGTGAAATAATAGTTTTATGCACTGCGTGGTCTCCTATGATCGTAGATTAGCTTCAGTTTATTGTATCTAAGTTAACATATAACATTATTTCTGATAGACTGAAAATCCGCACACTTTCGATACCATCCATAACCGTTTCAATATTTTTACACAGTACAATATTGTACGTATGTATATTCTTATAGTATTTGATTTAAAAAAGAATAAAGGTATGACATGGTTGGGTTAAAATAAAATATACATTAGTGTTTTAAGTGTTGCGTGCTCGTATGGCTGAAACTTTTAAAAGCAGTATATTACATTACTTGAGTGATATTTCACATAAACTCTCATCACTTTACGAAATAATTCGTGGGAGGAAATTCTCCAGACAGTGTTTGGAAACAATAAGCGACTTCCATAATCATATACAAAATTGAAAAAAATAGGTCGCCGATAATTAAATAAGCATAAACCACATCATATTAAGCCCGTGGATAGCTTAAACCGTTATCTACAATTTCAATAACAGCAGCAATTTTCAACAACAGGCGAAAAACATGAGTTGCTGCCTAAATATTACAAGTAGTCTATCGCATTAATATAACAGGTGCATAAATAAAACAGGTGCAAACTGCGCATCTCTGCTACCCTAACGCCATGCAAACAAACATTTCTTTTTGTATACTGCAGCATATGTATTCAGTCGTCACTGGACTAGATCTTGAAAAAATTAAAACTAAAAAAAAACTCGTCGAATTCGGTAATACAAGGTTCTCCTCTAGAGTCAATGCTGAATTTCACAACCTCAATACTGAAGTCCAGCACATTATAAGTACACTGTAAAACAACAGAGCCAGCACTCACCACAGCCAGATTCAAGGCTCCACCGCAGAAAATATCATAACGTCGCATCTCTACGACTTCTTTACATAAACTGCATCCTTTTACGAGAGTACGTAGTAACAATTTTCTTTCTGTATACGTCTGCACAAGCTATATCAAAGTTCATCTTTTTTATCTGAATAAATGCGAAAACTACTCACCCCAAACACAACCAGGGCTTCCCTTTGAGACAAGGCTGTTTCCCCTGCACACACTCCCTCCACTCTCTGCCCCCCCCCCCCTCTATCCCCCCGGCGTGCAGTCAGTCCATAAATGCCCCACACAAACCCCCTCTTCCAATTGATCACATTACGTCATGGCACCGCGCACCAGTCTCTTCGCTAGATTTTGGCGCTGTCCGTTTCCATGGAAACTTATAGGCGAAATGAGTTGGCTGCCATCTAGTGTCGATGAAATAAAACTACCTGGTATAATCCCGTATTTACACGTAGGCCTATTACGGCAAAATTTACGGGGTGCAATGGATCGGTCGAACAGTTGCTTGACACGTACCCGTCCATATGATAGCAACCTTCTTCCATTGCTCCAGGGTCCAGTTCCGACACTTAATTGCCCATTATAGGCGCCTTTGACGGATGACACGGGTTAGCATAGAACTGGCTTGCGCCTACGTAGTCCGATATGTAACTGAGCTCGATGGCCCGTGTACTACATCCGTTATCATCAAAATTATCTACCGTAGTGTCACAGTAGCCCATCTGTTAGTTTGTACCAGACGTGGCGTCACACCCCTCATCTGGAGTCCTTGCAGTCCCGTACCCTTTCTGCAGTTCGCGGTCTTGCCTTCCTCAGACCAGAGGTATCCAACTCGCTATAGCTGACCGTGAGCACCCCATAAGCTTTGCCCTTTCGGAGATGACCCAGTCGTGAACATATCAACTATGAGTAATGAATTTTAGCTTACAGTCCAACATATCCCGTTTTTACTAGATAGTTAACATTATTTGCTTTGTTTAGGATCATAAAGCAGTTTAGCCTCATTGATTTACACGTAATTATTGTTAATTAGTTGTTCTGATTGGAGTTTCTTACAAATGTGTGTGTGTGTGTTTGTGTGTGTGTGCGCGCACAGTTATTTTGCACAGCTTTTTAACAGCAGGCCCAGTATGACAACAAAATCAACATATTACACATAAAAATATGAGCCAGAGTCCAATGGCACATCTTAAATACAAGGTTCAACTCATGCAGTGATTATTTCATTTAAATGTTAAAGTATTTACTTTTATTATTGAACGTCTTCACAAAAAATGACACTGGTACGTACAGGACCTCATGTATTAAGGGATTAAGGAGTTCAAATTCCAGTTAAAAGAAATAACAGCTAACCCTTGATTTAAAAATATTAATTGCCATATACTGCTCACTGCTGAGTAAAATCACATTTTTGTTATTATATAAACAAATGCATACATCCAACCATCTGTCTAAATGCACATTCAAGACTAAGTACTGGGAAACAGGTCTCTGAAAACCAGATAATAGGGAATTTGCTGCTGTAATCCCAATAATTAAAAGTATTAAAGTCTTCCTGAGCAAAATATTTCACATAAATATACAATGACCCATCTATCTTAACCAATTTTAGGTACCCTGGACACTATCAATGAGTCAAAGAGTCCAAAGCAAGACACACCCTGGAAAAAATACCCTAGAACAAATACCAGTCTGCATCTAAAAAGTTTCAACAAATATCCACCAGTAAATATAACTATAAAAGTACCTGGGTGTCAATTAAATAAAATGTTAATAATTATTACATTACGGTAGTCGTCAGGCTTTAAGAAAGTATCTTATCCTATACAGAGATACAAGGATGAAAAATAATAAGATATATATACTGCACAGGTATTACAGGGTAGTCCCCACTTACCTGGCCCTGACCTCTTTGAGGTTTATTTGACTCTGCCCCCATTCGCGTTCAACAGTTACTGTGATTGGCTGAAGGAAAGGTGAAGCCGGCGCGGGATGAAGCGCGCAGTATACTTTTTTTTTCTTTTTTTTTTTTTAAAGAAACTACATCAGGCGGGATAAATCGCTCCTATAGTGCTTCACTCTATTAAACTAGGATGATTAACTCTTGGATTATAAATGGGGCTCTACCGCTAAACTTGTAATTATTTGTCGAACTAGTTAAGTCGATGTAGGAAAAACTTAGTTAAAATACAATGGGGTTTGTAGTGCTTGTGATTACTGGAGGTAAAATTAGCTGCTAGAGTTATTTTAACTTATTTCCTGTTCTAGTTTAAGTTAAAACCTTGCCCAATGGTATATTTATGAGGTGCGATTGATTTTTAAAGGGTTTAGCTCATTTTCCATGGAGAGCAAATATCCGATCTGCCATAGCGACTGGAATAGATTCCCAATTTACTTATCTGTTTGAAATTGGTGCTTGGTAAGTTTTTATATATTTATCTTCATTTTTCTTCCTGACTTGAGAATTGTCCATATTGTTATTGCATGCATTCTGATGTTGGAGCTCACATAATATTTTAGAGTTGCTCTGCATTGGCAAATATAGGGTTAAACTCTGCCTACAGTAATCTCGTAAGGTAACACTACGTACCCACGTTATGAGTAGATACTTGCTTTTCTAAGCAATCTTTGAATTGAGGCACCGTGACAGCATTATTATACAATGTGCGTTGTGGTTGAACGCGAGTGAAGTACAGTGAGGTGAATGGATACAACATGTAGACGTATGTAGCTGAAGATACTTTAATGGCGGGCGTTGTGGTAAAAACGATATACTCGCTAGGTTGTCTATGCATATGTTAGTTTTAAGTAGCTACGGAGTTGCAACGTGTTTTATTTTCACCAAAAGGCAATTAAGCCTAGATAAACTTATAGACATCTTATAGTTTACTATTAAATATCGTAACGTGGGTGTCTATTACTGTCTAGATTAAAGTTTTAGAAAATTACCGAAATACATTACAAACGATTGAAATAAATGTACGCCATCGACGCAGACAATAGTGTAATTCCCCTTCTACATTGTATTAAAGTGCATACTGTAAGTTCTTTTCTAAGCGTTTCATATTTCCGGGTTATGTCATTAGAATTAGTCTAGGAAATTCCGCGCCAAGATTTAAAAAAATATCTACCTGCGCGGGACATTCCGACTTGCCCTGGAACTAACTCCCGCTTCATTTCTATTGGTCGACGATCAATGCAGGGCGTGTCCTTCGGTTTGTGCGGCTCTCTAATTCGACAACGTAAACGCCAATCAATATTATGTAGTCGCGGGGTCGGCATAAATTCATAGATGCCTTCTGGCTATACGTAATATTATTAGCAAGGTTGAGTTTTGGGTTATTTGATCTACAAAAGTCTTTTCTTGGACCACAGCGGTTTCAGATCGAGTGTTTAGTACCGTATGCGGAATTATGCTAAACTGCACGTTAGTTGTTATTTTATCCGCGTTCTTTTATTTTTGCTAATTAGCTGGGAGTGATGAATGTATTGCTGGATTTACAAAATCTGAAAAAATCAAAAATCAACTCTTCTTGTGGCCCGAGTTCCTTGGATGAAAAGGTTAGATCGTCTGTTCTTCGTTAGGACTCAAATACAAAATGTAATGGAGTTGTGAGTGTAATTGTAATTTTAAGTGTGCAGTAACACTTGTAAGCATCCAACTTATTCCTAGATTGTACTTGTTTCCTAAAGATCACAATAAGGTACCATGTCAGTTATGGAAATTTTATTTATTTATTTCAAACAGGATAAGGCTTTCCTGGAACCAGACATTTTAATGAAAATACCAGGGAACATATCTTCAGTAGATTTTCAGAAGACCATGGGGTCTCTGACAACACCCACAAAGGGAAAGAACAATCCTGTAACTGAACCCTGGACCCCCACTTCCAACCTCAAAATGCTCATCAGTGCTGCCAGTCCAGAGATCAGGAATAGAGAGAAGGAGCTGGGTCTGGATAACAGTGTAATCACAGAGCCCATTGATGCTTCTCAGGTAATATAACATGAACATATAAGAAAATACTGTTTTACTGTGATTCAGCCAATGCACTTCCTATAAGCTATAACTATTCTGCTTTTTCCCAGTCAAGCTAAATTTAATGGCTTCGATATTTTTCGTTTTTGTGGTTTTAAACAAGTCTGGGTTGTTAGGACTTGCACACTTAGTCATTGCAATGAATGTTCCTGCACAGATTTTTTTTTGAGTACTCACCATTGCAAATGTAATTAGAATTATTTGTTTGTTTTTCTATTCTTTTGCTGACAGGAGCCCTCATTTGATGAATCAGAGAAACTTCAAATAAGTCGGAAAGAAAAGAGCCTGGGTTTACTCTGCCATAAATTCCTGGCACGTTACCCAGATTACCCTAACCCTGCTCTGAACAATGACATCTGTCTTGATGATGTAGCAGTAGAACTTAGTGAGTTTATTTTTCCTTTAAAATGCTTGCTTGTTTGTGAACATCTAGACATTATGACATCAGTTGTGAACTTTAGAAGCCCAGATCAAAGAGATTCAATATTTGTAACTTTATTTTCTTAAACAAATGGCACAAAAACTTTAAGTTTAAGATTTAAACAATTTCAATTCCATTAAATCTCAAAAATACCTACAAGCTTATTCTGTACACATCAGGTAATTTTTATTTAAAAAAAATCCTCCTGTAATGAGCTGGATATTTTTCTGCCCTCAATGAATATTTGCATTTGTTCCATAGGTGTGGAAAGACGACGCATCTATGATATCATGAACGTCCTGGAGAGCTTGCACATGGTTGGCAGGCTAGCTAAGAACCGCTATATGTGGCACGGCAGGGTCAACCTTCCACAGACCCTAGCCACACTCAGGAAAGTAGGAGAAGAGTACAAATATGGTGAGCAGATGGAGCAGATTAAGCAGAGAAGCTATGAAAGAGAGTTTGACTTTGATGGTGAGGAGAAAGAGAATGAGGATATAAGCAAACCTGGAGACACAGAGAGTGAACTTGGGCAAAAGGAAATGTACTTTGTGGAGCTTCCAGGTGTGGAATTCCGAGCAGGTGAGCTCAAGGTTATATGCTGAATTTTTAATACTTGATGGGGAAAAATGCATATAGATATTGTTGTGATGTATGTGATTGAAACCCTTAATCATACAGAGCTATTGTGGTTTTTTTTGTTTTTTGTTTTTTTTGTCCCAGCTTCAGTTAATAGCCGGAAGGACAAATCCTTGAGGGTGATGAGCCAGAAGTTTGTTATGCTGTTTCTTGTCACCACACCACGAATAGTGAGCCTTGAGGTTGCGGCAAAAATTCTCATTGGAGAAGACCAAGTCATTGACCTAGACAAGAGCAAATTTAAGAGTGAGTAACAAGCAGGGCAGAATGCCTCTCACTGACATGTAACCTAAAATCGTCAGTGTATTTTTTGAACATGCATGTTGATCAGTGGTCTCCCTGACGCTTAGCTGCATTATTTTACAGCAAAGATCCGTAGATTGTATGACATTGCAAACGTGCTGAGCAGCCTGGAGCTCATTAAGAAAGTTCATGTTACAGAGGATAGAGGAAGGAAACCAGCTTTCAAATGGACAGGCCCAGAGGACTTTGCAAGCACTAATGGTGGGTTCACATCTTAGTGACTCTGCAAAAGATTTTCAGTTTAGCTCCTGCCATTATCTTTCTATTTATTTATTTACTTGTTTGTTTAATTTCCTCAAAAGATGCTGATGCTTCATTGACTGCACCATCCACTGCAACAAGGACTTTGGAGTCAAGGTGTTCCGTACAGAACTGTGCTAAAAATCTCTTCCCCTCCAACACAGTAAAGCACAGTTTTACTCGTCACCCTTCTTTGATTAAGTTGGCAAAAAGTATACAAGATGACCGCAGGAAGATCAACTCTGCACCTTCCAGTCCCACTAAAATAACCGAATTTGCCCCAAGTAAAATGGCTCAGCTAGCAGCCATCTGTAAAATACAACTGGATGAACAGTCAGAGTAAGTCTGTGATTGCTTTACACTGAAAACAGTACTTGTTCTGTAGCATCAAAACTGTTTGATTTATTTAAAAAAGGAAAAACTGATTACATATTTGCTATTTTTCTTTCAGAAAAAGCAAAATTAACCCCAAAGTGACTCCTGCAGTAGTAAATAATCTAGAGCAAGCAGAAATTGGTAGGAAAAATAACGAACCAGCATTAAATATTGAACGCAATACCAACTGTACTCCTGAAATACAGCTGCCAGCTACAACAGCAGGAACAATGCCATTTGCCCCCTCCCAGCAGCCGGCTCTTATCCATGTCCTTCTACCCCAGCACCAGATAAGCAGGCCCTATACCCTATACGTTCATCCTTCAGTCAGGCCCCACCCATCTAGCTTGGCTGTGCGTTCAATGACATTTGAGGACAAGACTGCGGGGAGTTCAGGAAAAGCCACAGAGGAAAGCATATCACCTGGGAAGTTTGCTGCAAAAGACATAAGTCTCTTTCACATGCAGGAACACAGTCTGCTGCAGAATAATTCTGCCTGCTCCCCCTCAAGTCCTGCCTCAATGAAACGAATCTCCTGTGACCAGATCTCCAAGAAGAGCCCTTCAAAAGTCATGAAGATGTTGAACAGTTCTAGGGTATATTGTCATTATTCATTATTATTTTGGAAGTATTACTATGTTGATATCAGGCCACCAACATTAAAATAAGTAACTTGATGTAAAAAGTTGTCCTTTTCACTTGAAAGTCCTGAGCGATGTATTCCCAGCTACACTGAGCATCCTTTATGTTCTGCCTTTCTAGTCGCCGTCACCCTATGGCCCAGAGCTGGGTGACATTATACAGGCACGCCTGAAGGCACGCAGGAGCCTGGTGTCAAACAGACCCTCTCCCCGGGCTCTTCACCTCGATCCAGAATTCATAAATACACCTGAGAACACAGCATCAGAGAAGCTGGACCAGAGTGTGGAGAGGTTCCTGGAAACGGAAGAGGAACTCTCCCCCTGCATCAGTGAGGGAGGTCTCACCCCTCTCCGAGCTGTACCCTTGCAAGAGGTCCTCCTCTCCTCTGGACATTTACCCGCTGAGGTGAGGTACAGTGCACGGGCATGGTTTGTTACTTTTGCTGTGGTGCCCAGGCAGCTGATTATGCATCCTTTGTGTCCCACAGGCTCTCATCCCAACTGGGTATCTCATCCCCATCTCCCAGCCGTCCCTCACTAACCTCCAAGACTCTCGGATGCCTGGTGCAGAGAGTGTAAATGCTGCAGCCTCCAGTCACACTGTGTTCCACACACCTAGAGCAGGTATGACCTGTTCTGGAGCCAGAATGGTTGTATAAACATTAATCACATGGTAAAATAAGTTTAGTTTGGTTAGTAAATCAGTTTGATTAGAATTAAGTGTAATTGCACATTGTCAGATCTAATGAAGTGTACTGTACTTATTCATAATGCCTTTTGCCTCATATTCTCCATAGGGTCTTTGCCAGCTGGTGCCCAGGAGTTTACCCCCAACAGCTTCTCCCTCAAACTGGCTTCACCTGCTGTGCCAGTCTCTCCCTTCCCGGTGCTCAGTCAGCCGGGCCCTTCTCCAGTACCTAGCCAGAGACTTCAGAGCCCCAGCCCTGCCATCCTTAATTTCACTCTGCAAAACATGGGCCTCATTCGCAGTGGCAGCCCAGGCAGGGCTTCTGCCTCCATGCCGTCTGAGCACGTGAATGGAAGCCCTGCTCAGCTTGGCTTCCAGCAGAGAGGCATGATCTTTGTCAAGCCCATGTCACCCGTGCCCCTCCAGCCGCAGACCGGACAGCCCCTCGCCCTGTTCAATTTACAGCAGGTGATGCACGGACAGTACGATTTCAATTAAAACGGTGCAATTAACACATTAGCCAAATGTTCCTAGAGACGATGCTCCAGAACACATTATAAATAATGTGTTTTGGAGAAATATTCTAATACTTTCATGGACAGTATTTGAAGACCATGAAAGTGAAACTCGCATCCTGACTTCTATATAAAAGGTGGTATTGCAGAAGGAACTTGGGACACAGCAACCAAACCATACCAATAAAAGTTGCCGTGCGTTTTCAGCTTGGTAAAGGTGTTGACAGGTTCGAAGAGCGATAGTGACGTAAAAACAAAGGGAAACCTAATGACGTCACATGATGGTCATCAATGTATTATGTGGTAATTCCTGCTAGCGAGTCAGTCAATTTTACCATCAAACGCTAACCAAATTACACTTTGCTTGTGTTCATTTGTATTTCTAATCAATTCCATTGAGCTGATCTCTAGTAATTTTTAAGTAGTGGTTGGAGGCTATTGGGAATGCAGCAATATTTGCAGATGTGCAATATTACTGCTAATGAGCAATATATAGAATACGCCCTTTTTTTGACTTCAGATAGAGAATGCTAGTGTCTCCTTGCATTTCGACCAAACAGATAGTGGTGATGCAACCATCTTGGTTTGGGCACACTTTAATCCCTGCCAGTAAGTAGGGCCATGTTAGCACGGGTACAGCTCAAATAATTTACATTGGACAACTGACACTTTGCTCAGGTGTGGCACAATTCTTCTTGGTGTCAGTGGAAAAGCACCGTTAGATAGATAATAAAACTATATATAGTCATGCTAGTCTTACCTAAGAGGTTCTCAGCTTGCATGGTAGAATTGTTTTGTTGCCTTGAAAACTAAATGGCCTAGCGCCCTCTAATGGACATCTGCTTATATCACTTGTGTATTCATGTATGGGTATGTTGTATATTCTATAAATGTGTGTTTAGTAGTTTTTCTGAAGGTTACGGAATTTTCTGTACCATAGTTGCAGTTTATTTAATAACATGGGTAATGCCTTTTTAGCGTGTGTGTGTGTGTGCACACGCACGCGCGCATTCTTTCTGTTTGGTGACTGGTCCTTTTTCCTTTTCCTTTATAGCCTCTGATAGCGACTCCCAAGGGAACCCAGCCGATCCACCACAGCTTTTTCCATACCCCAGTATCTACCCTCTCCCCCCTTGCCACGGTGCTGACCTCCTCAAGCAACACAGGCTCCAGGAATGTTTACATCCCACAGCGGAAACTTGACATTGCCACCGAGGATGACTGTAGAGGGGGCCCAGAGAACCTTATGCTGCTAAATGACTTTTGCTGATGAGTCACTGTGCATTAAGAGCTGTGTCCCTGTACTGTTTGACCAGTATAGTGCCTGTGCTGTAATTTTTCCATTGAAAGGTCCCAGACATCCTATCATTTGGACATCAACACATTGCAGGCCAGCTTGCAAATTCATTGAGAATGCTGATCGCATAAAGGAGATTAGAGAGTTTCATATAATGACCCTCGGTTCCAAATATATATCAATCGGTTATGAGTAAGGTGCCAAAAATAAATGGCTTTGTGAAATGACAGCTGGGATCCTCATGCAATTTACTGAGGTACTGTGTGTATCTAAGGGCACCACTAAATCCAGGAACTGACTCTGGTCTGTAAGTCAGTACTAAGTAAACTAAAGAACACAAATAACACTTGAAATTGGTTAAAGTGTGATTGGGTTTGGTGGGTAAACTATATGTAATTTGTAGACAAATTGAAAATGTTTTATTTTTGAAAATGACAAGAGTTAAGTATTTTAGATAAGAGGAAAGCTAAATTTCTCTATTTAATGTTTAAGTGCCATAAAAAGGTGTGGAGTGCAGGACCTGTATGTGTGAATGAGTTGATGGATGAATCATTTTTGGAATCTGCGTGTTTTACAGAAGAACTGAATTGAAAGAAAGCTGAATTGTATAATAAAAATGGATGTATGTTTTCAGTTCCTGTTTTAAACCATGCAGTTTTAGAATAAATTATAGTAACATAAATTATTCTCTAAATTAGTGTCTGGCAGAAATGAAATGGAATCAAAGTCCAGTTTTTGGTGGGGTGTCTTTGGATTACATACCAGCATGGGTCTTTATCACAGGTTATTTTGGGAAAGTGGTCTAATTTGGACATCACTGCTGCTTTGGTACCCTTAGCTGTGAATGAAAGATGGCCAGTATTTAAGGTCTCAGTTTGAAATCGTTCTAAGCAGAGAGAGCAGACCAGCAGATACTTCTACTCACTTGTCGGTAGGTATATCCCTTATCTTTGTTTAAAAATTATTTTGTTTTATGATAAACATATTACTCCTAAGTATGAATACAATCCCAAGTAAATGTGTACCCTAATTGTTTTGTTAAAGAGAAAGGGGTGGGGAGGTTGTGACTTTGAAAATCAGAAGTTATTTTCTTTGTTTGAAAGTCAGTGTGTTATTGTATTATAAGGTTAACCTGTGGTGAAATTCTTGTTATAGTGAATTTTTTGAAAAATTGGCATTCAGATGACCTAATTAGTCTACTTTGTGATTTATGGTTCTTTCTTTGAGGTTTTTCTCACCAACGATTCTTTAGAAAGTGCATGCTCAGTGGTCTTGTCCAGGCAGTTTGAAAGGCACTATTCCCGGACTCTTATCTTCAAATTCCAGGACTGTGAGATTGCTTAATGGGAGAAGACTGAACTGTCACCTGATAGATTATCTGTCCTTCAGGGTCCTATTTTGCTCACATCACATGTTCTGTGAAGGGTTTCACAGCAGTATAATTAATTGTAATTTGTTCAGTAGCACATAGGGAAAAAAAACTGAATTATAAACCACAGTGTACAGATGAAAGAAGAGTTATGTATTAGAATCTGAATTTTGGTTCATTAAATAGAAGAATTTTATAATGCGGAAACAAATTACTAGTACAACCAGTAATTCAAAGCACATTAAGCAGCCATAGAAATGATCAATTTATAAATGATTGTTATACTATTCATGCCAGCCTACAGCTTTTTCATCTCCCTGGGACAGTCTATCTCAATTCTTGGCAACAATGCCGAACTGGGGTGGAGGAGCCAAATGTGCAGCCTGTGAGAAAACTGTGTACCATGCTGAAGAGATTCAGTGCAATGCCAGAAGCTTCCATAAGACCTGTTTCATCTGCAGTGAGTGAGCAACACACTGCTATGAGTGTGACAACAAGTATCTCATGGAGGGAACTTATACCTTTCAAATTGTATGTTATCCATTTATACATATATATTGTCTGAAGGTAAATTAAGCCATTGATGGCACCATTTTCGAAACAAGTGACATAATATAAGCAGCATTGTTTCACGATGAAATAATACCAACAATCCGAAGGCTTACGCACACCCTGTTATAAAAATGTGAAGTGTCTAAAACTTCCTAGTGACGAGATATCCCTTTTTAAATAGTGTCTCACTCTTAGGAAGCTGGAGAGGAATTCAGTGTTGATGGGTAAATTATGCCATCGGGAGCCTAACACTCGTGTAACTGACTACTTCAGCTGTCATGGCACAGCTCAGATGCTCCATGTTCCCTCCTACCAAAAGTGTACAGGGTTATGCACCTTTCGGCATTTGGAGATGTGTTAGCTGATGTATTGAGTGGTATGGAAAGTGCTGATGGAAAGTGTAATAATTCTGCTCTAAGCCCAGATTCCCAGGGGCACCTGACTGACATTGGATTAGACTTCCTCTTTTTGTAGGATTCCAGAGCACTAGTGACCACCTATAACTTGTCTATGTCAGACTTTTTAAAATGATGAGGACAGTTTCTGCTGCTACTTAGACAAACCAAGAGACTTCATAGTACCCTTTGGGAAAATACAGGAAACTTTGGGGGGGGGGGGGGGGCAAATAAAAAAAAATTAAAACAATAAGAAAAAGAAAAAATAAAAAAAAATGTAAATATTTTTTTACCAAAACATTAAAAGGCCACAACAACCAGTTTATATATACCA
>JABFEA020000010.1:23119713-23135277 GCA_019775915.2 Cyphomyrus plagiostoma | reverse complement strand
CGTTGCTTCCGGGATAGGCTCCGGACCCCCCGCGACCCAGTAGGATAAGCGGTTTGGAAAATGGATGGATGGATAACATATTATATGAAAACAAGTTCCAGTCATGCAGAAACTCCAATTTACCCTTACATATTTACCTTATGTCCCAAGTGAAATACAGGTCAGGAAAGTCAAAGAGCAGGATCATCTAGTAACCTGGAGCACTTGGGCTTAAGAATCAAGCCGTACCACAAACTGACAGTTTTCCATTGTAAATTATGTAAGCTGTACCCGACTTCTACCAGTGATAACATGGACCTGCTTACTAGCAAGGCCAAAAGTGATATGAAATTGAGCTGGTTGCATCACCCTCATCTGATTGGCCAAAATGCACGGAGATACCAGTGATCTATGTGGATACGCATGGATTATCTAAAGAAAAAAAGTACATATTCTATATATTAATTATTAGTAGTATCGCACATCACGATGTATTGATGCATTCCAGAAAATTTCCAGCCTCTTTCTGAACAGTAAATTGGTATCTTCAGTTTTATGTCATCATTGTTCTCCAAACCCAGCAACGCTTTTACTGATCTGACCCTTCTGGAAAACTGAAGCGAGCTCGAACCACGCCGTACCTACTTTCTGCTCTTGTATTCCAGTGGAAAAGTGCCATATGATAACTCAAGTTTCACCACCATCAACTGCAGTGGCCTCCAGCTGTGACCCAGCTAGCTACAAACAGCCTATTTTCTCAGTAAAAAGAAACTGTCCACTTTTGTTACAGTAAATTTCATGTGGTATCTGTACTTTTATTTAAGCATGAGAACTGGGTACTTTTTCTACCAGTGAAAACTGGCATCATTAGACTGTTGTGAGAGGATTAAGACCAGACAGTCCTAGAGGCACAAACTGCCAGCTATTAGCACCTGAGAGATGTACCGCCCCTTCCTAACTGGTGCTCTCTCTCCTGACTGGTGGGCTGCTGAATCAGTTCAACCAAAAGAATATTTTATACTGCACAAAAACATGGGGGGGGGGGGGGAATTAAAAAGGACACAAGGCACAACATGCCCAGACATACAGACCTTTCTGGCATGTGTCTTTCCTATATGTAACATTCCTATACATAAAGTCAATGCTGGGTGAATCGAAACCAGTCAACTGATAACATTACGATCCGCGGGGCAACTATTTCTACATTAGCATACCTGATACAGTTGCGTCAAAAAAATGGCGGAGGACCACGAGGTATGGAAGAAAGTGAGGGCAAATATGTAGAGCAGCCAGGGAGAGCAGCTAGCCAGCGCTGTCAGCACTCCCCATGCCCCTTCTTCAGTATAGTTCAGCTGGCAATTCTTGGACCAGTCTGAAGCACAGAAGAATAAGGATTATTCTAGGACAACTTCAGTTAAACAAGCCTATTATTACCGTTTCACAGCTATAAGAAAAATATGGTTTTGGAAATGAATGGATAGATGGAAAGTTTTGATTTTATACTTACAGATGAGGCTCCCATACAATATCCAGCAGAAGAAGAGACAAAGAAAAAAGAGGAACAGAACAAAGTAGGAATGATTCCTGGCCCCTGCACAAAGAACATTATTATTAACAACACTGTCAGCAAAGGAATTGTCTGCTCAAAACCCACTTATGGTTTACCCACAATACAGCTTTTCAATTATTTAATTATCATCTTCCTCCTCAAAACATCAGCTTAATGTTTATCTGACCAACACTGGCTAGCAGGCAGAATTACAATAGTTACCTATGCAGCCATTGATCCACACAGAGTGGTGGTCTTGCTTGGCGATGCAGGAATCACAAGAGAAGCAGTGATTGGCTCGAATCGGCTTCTGCATCTGTACCACAGAGTAAACCATTCTAGGTCTTCTAGGAAAAAAGCTCTTTTTTTAAAAAAAAAAAAAAGAACTTTCCTGAAAAGAATGAGGCCCTGTTTAACTTACACTGTCCTTTGATATGAATTACTCACCATACAGGAGGTGCAGAAAACTCTAGGGTCCAGACAGCCTGCCTCTGCCAGCATTATCACATTCTAAGGAAGGAGAGAACCGTCAACTTCACTGCCAAACAGCTATCAAACAGTCTACCAAGGGTTCCTGTGCAAATTTGGTCTATTCTTAGATGTTGAGAGTTTTTCTTTTTTGACGAAAACAAATAAATCCTGTGCTAAAAGGAAAAAAAACAACTCACAGACCAGTTTAATACAGAAAGATTTCAGCCCCAAACATTTCAGCATTTTATAGGTATTTTTTTCTGCTTATGTATTTCCAGATACCTTAAATACCTCTTGTATGTCATACTAAAGCTCCATCTGTAATAACTGGTACATAACCCTTAAACAACTTCATAGGTTGTTAGCAACAAGTCTGACCCGATCCAAAAAAAGGTCTCTTTAAATTCTGTATCAGAATTCAAAGACATTTAAGTATACTGTTTAGTGCCCTTCTGCTACTAAAATAAACTATTCATTGTTACTTTTGTGACACTGCGAGGTAAAAATGCTTGAGGCATCCACTCTTTTCTGTGGCAGCACCTTCTTTCTTTCCTCCTCAGGGGTTTTGATGTACCCAGGGTCTGTCCTCCAGCTTCTGTAGTAGTAGTAGAGCAAGCCACTAGCATTCAGGCTGAAAAGTATCTTCACTGTAGCAGTTGGCTGCCATGGTATCTGGAGTTAAGGACCTATCACAGTAATACCATTAAACATCATCCTTTGTAGCAATACAATGAGAACGGGGGCTGTCAGAATGACACATTGTATTCCCAGGACAACCCGGTCACCTGGTCTTCCCATCTAATTCCTACTCCTTCCATACTCACCAACTGATACAAATGTTTAGATGTACTGGATTAACCGGAAATGTTAAAGTTGTATTTTACACAATCTGACAAGTACTCATTTATTGCACATTTCATTTAAATGCCAATCCGCAGAATCCTTTCCCACTCCAGAATGGTCAGCTTGGTGAAGGTGTTGTCAAGTTGGAGAAGAGACGGTGACATAACACCAAACAGCCAGTTATATACTGTTCACAGAGTGTACATCATGATTTACTATGTTCATTTTTTTTTTGTTGTGTGCTAATTTCCACTAGCACATCTGTGTGAATCACCATGTAATGCAAGTATCAAATGCATTCGCTGGTGTAAATTTGCATTATTAAACCATTCTGTTCAGCTGTTCTATAGTATTTTTAGTAGGGAGTTGGAAATTTTCAAGTTGCGAATTTTCGGGAATTGCGATCTGTGATATTAGTAATAAGGATAATATATAGAATATATGCTTTTTCCTTCAGATAATCAATGTGCAGGACACCAGTATCTCCATGCATTTTGACCAATCACACAGTGGTGATGCAACCAGCTTGGTTTGGTCATGCTACCGGCCCTTTATATAAGCAGGGCTATGTTAGCGTGGTTAAGGTTTGGGTATGGCTTACAAACTTTGCAATGGAAAAGTGCCAGTTAGTGCTATGGCTTGGTTCCTGGTGGCAGTGGAAAAGTCCCATAAGTGTCTTCTACAGCTGCAGTTTCCTTCCTTTGCTGCCTCACTTTTGGGGACATATTTCAGAAAATGAAATCAGATGTAGATTTTCATCCACTTAATGTTTTTCTGAAGCAGAAATATGATCTATCAAGTACTCTTTGACTTGACTCTCACCCTTCCCTTTGCTGTCACTAAGTGGAACTGTATGACATCACATTTATGTCAATAGTTGCAAGCATGACAAAACAAAATAAGTAAAATATATTATTTTACACATGCACATACATAATGCCCACTTGCAAGATATAGGTCCTTTGTGCACAAATTCAACCCAGGCAGTGATAGCAAGGTGATCTCTTGAAGGTTCTGCTCATGTGAATCAACTTGACTTTTGACAATTTGGGGGGCAGAAAGCAAAGGAGACCCTGGCCTTCTTATGGCTGATCACTTTCAACATGATTACACCCATACAGATCTCCATGTCTCTTGATTGACAGTGTCCCTTAACTGAATAACTGGCATACGGCTTGGCCAGAGGTCATCCAGATACGCACTCCATTTCAGAAAGTGGTGGTTGTGTACCAAATATTGGTTTTCCAAAAGAAGAAAAAAAAAGGTTTGGCCAGAGGCTAGTTATTTATAACATCTGAGCCCTGACAGCAAACACAGTGGAGGCACAACGGCCACAACATTTGAAGACTTAAATGTAAGTAATACTTATAGATGGCTTCATCTAACAACCTAGCAATTTACTTAGTGAAATTTGGTTGGAACTAGAGATGAAATGGTATGAAAATTTTAAATTACGATTACAGTAACCAAAATTATCACAGTTACCATTATATATTGTGCCTGTAATCATGAGGTTGCTCATGTTTGCTCATGAGGTCGCCTCAGCACGTCTGCGGGTCCTTGAGCAAGGCCCTTAACCCCCAGCTCCCTGGGCGCCGCTACAGGTGGCTGCCCTTCGTGGACAACTTACTTTACAAAGAGCAAGTTGAGGGAGGCGTAAAGACAAGTTCCCCACGCAGATCAATAAAGTATCAATTATTATTATTTTATTGAAATATTGTTAAAATGTGCTGAAAATATTCAAAAAGTAATGACACACAACTACACATGCATGATATCATATCACAATGTACTTGCCATTATATGGGGCAATGTAATAATCACTAGGGATTTAGATAATGGGCAAAACATTTGTTCGGATACCAGCTTTTTGGTACTATACGGACGTTTACTTATGCCAACAATTTGATAAGTAGATTAGTAGTACACCCAAAATATGAGCATCGTGATGCCCATCAGTTAGTAATCTGTATAAATTTGGCATATCCCTATGTTTATGAAATGCAGTTAGCAGAACACACCACATGCTTCCTTTTTGCTATATCTTGGAAGAGATAAACACTGAGGTGGCAGTGAAGAAAGGAACAGCTCAGCAGCCATTACATCTTATGAAAGAGGAGATACCATGGATAAACAAGGTGCTGTGGCAGTACTTTTTGCAATGTAAAGTCCCAGAAGTTTATTAAACATAAGCATATGCCACATTTATACAGGTTACTAATATTTTAGGTGCACTACTAATTTGTTTAAAAGTAAATTTTCGTATAGTACCAAAAAGCTGGCGTTCGCATAAATGTTTTGCCCATCATCTAAAGCCCTGGTGATTACCGCATGTGTGGCATATAATCGTGAGTACGTTGAGATGTGATGTCATGCAGCGCAACACAAAGCTGAAATAAATTTTATGAAATTTTATATTAAAAACTATGACTAAAATTAGCAGTATTATGTGCTGTGTCTGCATGAACATTAGAATAATGAGTCAATGCCTTAAGTACACATATGAAATCCATATCAAATGTGAATTAAAATTAAAAACCTCCATTGCGCTATACCTGCCTTCCGCCATGTTTTCACTAACACAAAACAAACCCATGTTGCATGAGGCACCTTCACACCTGCGTCTGGGGGACTGTCGCTTACTTTGGTTTAAAATTAGATACAGAGTTGTGGGTCAGCTGTCTGTACTACTCTCGAATGTTGAATATCTGTGTGACAGTTGCATTTGTGCACGAAGGACGTACATCTTGCAAGTGGGCAGTTAATATTATTTCACATGCGCAGGTATTATTTATTGGTGAGTACATTTTATTGCGCTTTCAACTTCTAATATAAATGTGACGCCATAGCACTGCTTCAACTTTGAGGGCGCCTTGCAAGCTCAATACATACCTGAAAGCTTCCTGTTTGTTGTTTGACCTAAACATCAGTGCCACACTGAGGGCTGTCAAAACCATAAAACATCATGAAGGATATCAGGCATGAGCCAGAAGCACCATGTGAACAGCATCAAGAAGACAGAGGCCATCAGGAAGGTGGCTGGAAGAAGCTTATTGACATCTGGGCCCACTATAAATCTGCATGTGAACACATACAAAAACACACCAAAAACAGAAGCTGAATAAGCAACACTAGATAAATCGGAATATTCCTCCTTTCACAGTCATGAAAGCCACTTGGTGGGATTCACTACATTGCGTTTTAATGTGGGATTAGCGTAACATCTTTTAAAAACATGTACCGGTATTTTAAAAACGTATTTTCAGGACATAAGAGGTTTCAAAAAACATTAGGCAACCACTGTAAGGATGTTTGATTTTGATCTTTGAAGTAACATATCCAGTTAATAAGAGGTATTCTCTTTGCACCCCTTGTACCAAAGTTAAATGGCATACATCACAGTTCAGCCAGAAGCTCAAATCAAATGATTTGGTTATTGAGCAATCGATTGAAAATAAATGACAGACAAATTATTCTAAAAAGCCTGGCTGTTAACTTTCCAACCAGCTTCTAATCCTTTTTTTGAATGCCCTTTTCGTAGGACAACTTTATTTTTAATTATCTGAACAACAGAGCAATACATTAAGTGAAGCCACTTCCAATCAGCCCATTCTATGCATTATTGATACAGTACAGGCAGGCATGTATCTATTATTTCACAGCTGCATAATGTGATGAGGCCTTTTGGGAGAGAAGAACTTAAGAAAATTACCGTAAGCAAAATGTAAGTTATTTTCATGTAAACAATCATTCATTTCCATTGCTTTGCATTTTCAAAGCAGAAGGGAGCTGATCTCCTGGACTTTTACGGTTTTACAACACCACTCAGTGGACCTTCCTTCATCATGTCCAAAAGAACAGAATGAAAAGACTGGGCTTAGACTTAGATTAGAAATATTTTCAATATATGGTGTGTGTTTTAAGAGTTTTCCTGTTCCACATGACATTCATTCATTCATTCATTCATTGTTCAAAACCACCTAATCTGGAGAACATCTCATTACGCTGGGTACAATCTAGATGTTTGTGTCTTGTGACAGACTGACATCTATACATGTGGGATTAGAGAAATATAGTGATACCAGTTTACCTAAACGGCTTGGCTGTACACTGCAGGATGAAACTGAAGTACGTAGAACAAACCCACATAAACACGAGGAGAACACAGTTCTACATATTGGAGTACCATCCCACCCGCATAAGACACATTATCTCCATAAACTGCTACTCATTTTTTTCCTGTAAACCATACCATTATTATTTCTCTCCATTACACCTCACATTTATTTATATTGCATTCAGTAAGATATTCTGTTATGAAGTCACCAGATAAATAGGGATTCCACTGGGACAAAACATTTTATTGCTGCTATGCCTGCTTGTAATTCAGCTTGACAGAGTCTTTGACAAATAAAAGGCTAATTAAAAATAATGAATTTAAGCACTGTCAAATCAAAGACCTACGTTCCTCTTGGTAGTATTTTATTACCTTACCTTTTCTAAGTGTAAATGTCTTTGTACTCATTTTTGCTCACCTATAGGTGAAGTGTGTATAAAACACAACACATTGAATGGTTCCATCCCACACCAAACAAATCGAGAACAGCTTTTTGACATACATACAACTGCATTACACTTAACACTGCAGCCAGAGAGGTGCAAACAACCCAGCTAGAGTGTGATCCTTTACATATAGGAATCAGCTGCAGACTTAGAAAAAGTACACCTTCTTACCGGGTGATGAGGTTGACCATTCCCAGCACGCTGGCCAGCAGAACCCCCTTCAGCAGCCACGACTCGGAGTTTAGATCAGTGATAGCACCCACGGCCCACAGCACTGCTGTACAGAACACCAACAGCAGGTGGAACTGGGAAATAAAGCAGCAAGTACTGTCAGAATACCATGTATAGCAGGCAGCCTAAGAGCACGACAGCAGTGACATGGGCAAATCGACATTCACACACAAAAGAGTAACTCATTTGATATTCACAGTAACACACTGTATCAGGAACAGCATAACACAGGTCTGGTGTGACAGTCAGTTAAAGCGCAGATGTTTCGGCTGAAAATGAGACTTACCCTGTATCTCTTGACTATGTGGAAGAAAGTGGAATTGGCCTTCATCCTTTCCTGCTTAACATGATTCAACATGTGCACCAACAGGGGGCTGTGCACCTGACTTGCAAGATCGATGGGAGTCTGTCCCTAAAACATGCACAGACCAACATACATGAGAGAAATAAGTCACTCGAATAAGCCACAAAGGAGTGTCTGGAGATCTCATGCTCCCTATGCGGGCTTCCTCTGGATTCTCCATTAAATAAGCCACAAAGGAGTGTCTGGAGATCTCACGCTCCCCATGTGGGCATCTGTGAGTACCTGGATACTCTGTTTCCCTCACGCAGTCTAAAAACATGCCATTGCGATAACCACCACCTCCAATTTGCTGTATTGTTTATGGTATGTGCATGTATGCTCCCTAGAATGGACTGGTGTCCTCTGAGCTAGGCTACAGACTCCCCCTGTGCAAGAGGTTGGAAGCTGGAAGCTACAAAACATGAATACACGACCAAAATTTTAAGATGATCAATATGCTATTGTATTTGTTAAACAATAACTATCATAGCTACTAAAATATGAACCATCAGTAGTAACACGGCACATATGGCTACTGAAAAGAACATTTGTGGTCACCTTAGCGTTCTGCAGATCCACGCTGGCTCCAGCCTCCAGCAGGATGTGGACTGCATCTACATTCCCAGCCAGAATAGCACAGTGCAGTGGGGAGTTTCTGTTCATCTTGTCCACCGCACTTACTGATGCATTACATTTGATGAGAAAGTTTGTGGGCTCGGGTCTACATGCAAATCACAAAACAGATTTCTGTGAGTTGCCCAGGTTCACAAAACAGTACAAGTGCACTCTGCTTCAAACGACTTAGATGTAGTACCTTACTACCTTTCACAATACAGTTACCCTGAGGCACTTAACGAGCGGGTGACATATTACTTCCTGGATACGAAATTGTTCATGATAGAAGAGAAAAAGCAAAAACAAAAAAAGATAAGGAAAGGATTTAAGGTTTAGATTTAATTTAACACCACAATACTTACCCAATAATTTTCTGGGCCGCTAACATCAGTGGAGTTTGACCATTGAGATCTGGACAATCAACTTCCTACAATTGTAAATGATTTAACACTTCAGTCTACAAGCATTGTTCCAAAAATGCCTTCACACTAGAACCAGGCACATGCACCATATTTTAGATGGGTTCTTTGAGTTTTTTTTAATATTTACATGGCACATAAAATCAATTTAGCATTTTGCAATATTGCATTGCTGAAAACAAACAAGTAACTAGTGATAGAAGTGTGGCTCAACACTATTCTCACTCAAATCCACATCCTTAAACATTCTCACTGTTTATACAAGGACATAAGAACTTAAGAAAGAACATAAGAAATTTACAAAGGAGAGGGGGGCCATTCGGCCCATGAAGTTCGCTTGGGGAGAACTTAACTAATAGTTTAGAGTTGTTAAAATCTTTTCTAGCTCTGATTTAAAGGAACCCAGGGTTTTAGCTTCCACTACACTAGCAGGAAGACTATTCCATACTCTAACTACACGTTGTGAAAAGAACTGTTTCCTCAAATTTGTTTTAAAATGTTCTGCCACTAATTTCCATTTATGGCCACGAGTTCCAGCATTTAAACTAATATTGAAATAGCCATTGAGGAACAGCATCCTCAATCCTAGAATTTTATAGACCTGGATTATGTC
This sequence comes from Cyphomyrus plagiostoma, assembly GCA_019775915.2. Classification (NCBI taxonomy): domain Eukaryota; kingdom Metazoa; phylum Chordata; class Actinopteri; order Osteoglossiformes; family Mormyridae; genus Cyphomyrus; species Cyphomyrus plagiostoma. The sequence continues at coordinate 23,125,651 of JABFEA020000010.1, read as the reverse complement.
CCCCTTAATCTCGTTACAAGGCTAAACAGATTCATCTCAGTTAACCTCTCCTCATAAGACATTCCTCAGGAATTATTCTCGTAGCCCTCCGTTGCACCTTTTCTAAGGCAGCAATGTCCTTCTTAAGATACTGTGACCAAAGTTGCACACAATATTCTAGGTGGGGTCTTACCAAGCAATTATACAAATGTAACATCACCTCCCTTGACCTCCACACACCTAGAGATATAACCCAACATTCTATTAGCCATTTTTTATTGCTTCCTCACACTGGCGAGAGTAGGAAGCATCAAAATACACACCGAGATCTTTCTTGTAATCAGCTACCTTTATTTCAGTGGGACCCATAATATTATTTATATTTCTGTTCCCTGCATGGATTACCTTACATTTATCTGTGTTAAATTTCATCTGCCAAGTCCCAGTCACTAATTAAATCCAGATTCCATTGCAGCCTCTCAGTATCTGCTACACCAACCACCTTGGTGCCGTCTGAAAATTTAACCAGTTTACTGTATATATTGGTGTCTATATCATTTATGTAAATTAGGAACAAGGGTCCTAAAATAGATCCTTGCAGTACCCCACTATGAATGCAGGCCCACTGTGACATTGTGCCTCCAATAACTACTCATTGCTTCCTGTCAGTTAACCAGTTTTCAATCCAAGCTGCCACAGTTCCGAAAATCCCTGCAGCTTTGAGCTTTAGCAGGAGCCGTTTGTGGGGGACAACATCAAAGGCCTTCTGGAAATCTAAGTATATCACATCGTAGACTTTTTTGTCATCGATTTCACTTGTAGCTTCCTCAAAGAACTCAAGTAGATTTGTTAAACAGGATCTACCTCTCCTAAATCCATGTTGGCTATCCCTCAGAATGTTATTTGCATCCAGGTAATCTACCATTTTCACTTGGATCATAGCTTCCATTATTTTTCCAGTAATGCTAGTTAATCTGATTGGCCTATAGTTTGCTGGGTTACTTCTATCCCCTTTTTTAAATATGGGTGTTATATTAGCATGCTTCCAATCAGAAGCTACCATACCCACAGATAACTATTTCTGGAATATTAAAGTTAAAGTTTGGCTAATAATATTCCTCATCTCTTTGAAAACTATAGGTAAGATGCCATCAGGGCCCTGCAATGTATTAATTTTGAGCATAGCTAGGCTTAGTACCACCTCAGTTATACTTATATTGGTCATAGACTGCGCTGTATTCATACTAATTGGTGGTAAGTTACTTGTGTTCTCTACTGTGAACTCCTGTGAAAAATAATCATTAAACTCATTTACTATATCAATTTAATTTTCAATCATAAGACCCTTATAGCTTTTAGAGCTCTTTTGGAGTTAAAATACTGGAAGAAACTTTTATTGTCATCCTTACCCTCCAATGCAATTTTTCTTTCTACATCCCACTTGGACAGTCTAATGTCCTACAGAATTCAATCTGAGAGGAACACCAGCAAAACAATTCATTTAATCTACACTGTTAATTTATTCAGATTTTAACAAGAGGGAAAATTAACTGTTAATAAAATGTAGGGCATACTGGCGCTATAACCTGTGAGCAAAGAACAAACACAGTGTAAACTGTCTGCCACTGCACACACACCTGTCCCTTGGCCATCAGGTAGGCAGCAATGGGCATGTGCTGGAAGAGTACAGCTAGATGGAGGCCACAGAAACCCTCTCCGTCAGACAGTGATGGGTCAGCCCCATGCCGCATTAAAAGGATCACCATGGGGAGGTGGCCCTGCCTGCAAGTGGATCCGTGCATCCCAGGCACACGCAGAAATACATAAGGCAAAGACAAGGAAGGGCAAAGACAAGGAAGGGCAAAAGTCAAAATCTCCATCTAAACACCCCTCCCCCTCACCCAAGAAATTCTATGCGCTTTGATGCAATTCTGTTATCAACAATCAAATAAGACAGACAATTTCTCCAAGTACACTTGGGCAATAAAACACAGTTACCTTATGGCCCAATGCAGGGGTGTTGAATTAAGATCACCTCCTAACTGGTCAACAATGGCACCTTTAGAAATGTAATACCTTGAGAAAAAGCACAAAGTGAATAACAATAAAAACAACCTTAAAGGCCTTACAATGCACCAAGCCATCTCTTGGTCTTCTAACTAATTATTTTGATCTGTGGCTCAGGGACCTAAAATCTTTAGGCCTTAATACATTCTACATATAAATGTCCATGAAGATGTCTCATATTGTATCGCTGAAAGATCAACACAGCATTTCATCAAAAGCATCACATTTCAGGTAGTGTTGTTCCTAAAAATCACTGCATGTGAAGAAAATATTTAGGCAGGTAAAAAAAGCTTGAATGAAATGAAAAATAAAACATAGCACACATTTAAAAACTTATTAGCGGAATTGAGTCTTACTTGACAATCTCAGCCCTGTTGTTGATGGCAGCCCAATGCAATAGAGTGACATTCTCCTTATCTGGCTGCCGTACATCGTACCCTGCATCAACTAGCTCCTTACATCGGTCCAGGATGCCAAACCTACAGATACAGATGACCGATTAATTATTGCACACGAGGAGCAGGAAGAGCTTGTTTTTATATTATTGCAGCTGAATAAATGACTACCATGAAGTGCCTCTGAAACCTAACACACTCAAAAACAAGTTCAGTATGCAAGGAAGAGATAATCAGTCAAACTTAAACACAAAGTAAGTTTAAAACAAATATGTACTTAATACCTTTACAAATAAATCACTGCAAAAAGCAATGGAGAGATTCATTTTCATTTGAGGATCTTTTTTACCCTGTAGTGAAAACTATGCTGTGGATTATCATGTAGTTTTTAGTCAATTTTTCATTGCAATGAAAAGAAAATTAAAATTAATTAATTATGTCTGTATAGTAAAATATATAAAAATGAATGGATCTTACTGAGTGGCCTTTACAATGTCCCAGCTACTGCTGTCATCCATATGCGGTCGCCTTTTTGGTTGCTTTGTGGGGTCCATTGTAATGTCAGGCCCTGGCCCAAACTGTGTGCTCATTCCAGACATGAAGCCATGTACCACTGCGCTGTGTCCATGCCATTGTCCGTGCCCATGCCCGTGTCCGTGTCCATGCCCGTGCGCCCCAAGTCCCTGACAGTGGGCACCATGTTCTTGGAATTCACTGCCCAATTGACTCTGAGTGGAACACTGCAAATTTCAAAGCATATGTAAACAGACATGTTAATAACCCCATTATGCAGATGCCAATGATATGCAACGTTACATCGTCTTTATTCCTAAACAATGTTATCCATTTTAGGGCAAAATAAAGTCTTACTCGTCTATATGCTTCAACGCGGTGTGAATATATGATACATATATTTTTTTAATCAGGCTTTTTACTTTATCTACACTACAATAACCACAATAAAGGACAAATCATTGCTAATATTTAAACTTAAAAACCACTTTTGGAGACTGCCGCCACGGAAAGCTCCCCGTTGACAAAAAACACGTTGAAAACCCTGGGCTGGTGTGGGTGCTACTCATTTAGCCACATGATTTCTGGTATCTAATTTCTTAGTTTATACCAAACCTTAATGGAAAAAATAGTCCACGAAGTGACAAAAGTAAGCTTATCCCCGTGTTGGAACGAATAATTTAACAATAAGAAACAGTAGTGATATCTTTAAAAATCGGATAATTAACCACTATACTAAACCATACTGACATGCGACTTGCCTTAAACTTACTGCCAGTTACTCTGCTGCTAGCCTGCAGCTAGCTAAACAGACAAAGAGCTGGTCAGGCAGCTTCAAAAACAGATGAAAATAACACAGAACGAGGTAATTTTTTTTCTAGATTAAGCTGATGGAAAAATATGTGCTCCACCTTACTTCATTTTGTCCATTCCAGTCCATAATGTTGCATATACAGAAGAAAATCTAAAGCCTTTCTACACGGTAGCGTCTTCTTCCGTACTTCTCAACTTCCTAGAGACGAGCCACACAAGATGGGAGCCCATTGGTCAGTTATGTCTTATCCCCGCCCAGGACACGTCTGTTAAGTTACTGTTAAGTTAACGGCGTAATATAAAATAGAAAACGGGTTATAACATAAAGTACTAATTTATTCCATATAAATGCCTTTAAAATGACAAATATAAGTTGTGCCATGAAATGAGTCCTTTACTGTACAATTAAGTCTGTAATATAAAATATTTATTCTAAAATTCCCTCGAAATGGTGTCTGAAAAATGTTTCGCCGTGATATTAATATATTATTATGAAATTAACAGTGTAATGTTATGATTTCACTTATAATTTGTATGAAAAACAGTTTTGCCATTAAACAAAGTGGCTCACTGTGAATTGGGTTATACTACCAATAAAATCTGCAATCTAAAATCTTAATACATTAAACAAATAGCACCACAACTACTCACTACTCATGCCACTTAACAGAGAAATTCTGTCAGCTCTGCTTGTCATACACAGTGTATTACTCAAAACATCCTTTAGTACTAGGTTTGTTAAAACCTCAATGACTTTTGGATATATAAAACTACCTTACTAAAAAATGTGTACAGAAAACCACATATATTGATAGATAAAAATGATGGAAAAATAGGGCACAGGTTTTAAAATTGCTGAAATAAGTAAGAGGAAACTGAACTGAATTGATAGTTAAGCTACATACAAAGGTGGCATTTTGGGTTAAATAATATGCTTGAATAAAATGATCAGGGATGCCATATTTCCTCTCACAGTTCATAAGCAGACTGGAGTCCAAAGTTCTGAATAATCCAGAGACATAAAAGTAGCCTTAAATAGGTCAGCAAGCAGTCACTTTTCCAATGTGTTATATTCCTGTAGCTGTTGAGGCAAGGCAGCAGTATATGAACATCAAGGGTCCCACCATGTTGGGTGGAATGACTTACTGCAATGGATCCCTGGACTTAATATCAGCATGAAGGAGAGAACAGGATTAAAATAATTTTATTTTCATTTTCACTAAAATCAATGATGAACAGGGCAAATAGGCTACGACGACAGGCATATCTATAACAATGAAAAGCACTGAACTACTTTTCACAAACACCATTACAAATAAAGATTTGGAGCAACTTTTAGTATTTTAAGTTTCACTTAAGTGTTGCCCAACCAGCTGTTCCGTGCACAGAAGAACAAGCACAAATACCATGAGTGAGTGAATCACCTGAATTTGCCACTTTCTGCCTCTGGGTCCTCCATGGGAAAAAATATTTTCCAATTGATATATGACTATATCATGTGCTGATTTAGACTCTTCTAGCAATTGGGTTATTGTTGCTTCACCTACAGTAACATCCCCAAAAAAAATATTACCTATAGTTGTGAGAATTAAAACTGATTAGCCCCATTCTATTTAATTTTAATACTCGGCTGTGATAGAAACAGTATTACTATATCTCTACTGGCAGGCATATTTCTAAAAGCGTATAGAATATACCACTGAAATCAACATTTACTGAAAGTGTGTATAGAATTCCTGTCTGTGTGGAATCACTCACCATAAACATCCTGAGTGAAGGCAGAAACACGTCCATGTTGAAGAATCAGGGAAAACTTCCAGCAGCAGTTTTTGACTGGACCCAGTTCAATGTCATAACATGCAAGAAGAAAAAGGCTACAACAGCAGAAGATCCCACCAGGTACCACTCATCTCCACTACAAATAGGAGAAAGAGGCTACAATTTGCACGAGCTCACCAAAATTGGACAGTTGAAGACTGGAAAAATGGCGTAAACAGAATGAGAACATGGATCCATTATGCCTTGTTATCACTGTGCAGGCTGCTGGTGGTGGTGTAATGGTGTGGGGGATGTTTTCTTGGCACACCTTAGGCGCCTTAGTGCCAATTGGGCATCGTTTAAATGCCACGGGCTACCTGAGAATTGTTTCTGACCATGTCCATCCCTTTATG
>JABFEA020000010.1:23090165-23102739 GCA_019775915.2 Cyphomyrus plagiostoma | reverse complement strand
GAATGCTTTCAGCACCTTGTTGAATCAATGCCATGTAGAATTAAGGCAGTTCTGAAGGCGAAAGGGGGTCAAACACCTTGTTAGTATGGTGTTCCTAATAATCCTTGCTATTGAAAGAATATATATCCTTGGAATTTATTACCCTACGGCATCAAACCACTTCATTTACCATCGTACTGGACTTGCTTGTAAACTAAATCCACTGAAGTGACACACATAAACACACTCACACACACGCAGAGACATACACACTGGCACTACAGCTCTTCTTATAATACATTATAATATTAACTCATTCACCGAAGTCTCACACTACTCAATAAATTTGACAAAATCAGCAATACTACACATACATGGTAAGTACTGGAATGCTTCAGCTCATTGTATTATAATACAATGGTACACAAATAGACAAATAAGACACAGCAGGTATGACAGACAAGACAGATTGATGTAGACAGACAAAACAGGACAAGTCTAAGACTTTCTATGAAGTCATAATTATGAGATGCAGCAGTTGGGATATGATTACATTGAAGTGGGCTGATCTGAAGTGGGTTCACTTAATGTATTTATCTATTATTTAACTAATTAAAAATAAAGGTGGTCGTTGGATATTTTAAAAAGGAACATATTACTCTTACAGGGGTAAAGGGACTTAACCTCAAAGTTGCCAGTTTACATGGGCATGTCCTTAAACCACTGGGCTACCTGATGCCCAAATACAGATAAGGTGAAGTGCAGAAGGTTTCAGTTTCACATAGCATAAAGGAAAAAGCCTCTTATTGCTGGTTGACCGTAATTACGTCAGTAACCATAATTAGTAGTGCATAGAAGTAGTGCATATAAATATTGCTTTCTTGTGCTGCTTGTGCATTTTATATTGAATGTTTTAATCAATAATAAAATGGTTATTTGTAGACTTTATAGTGTAAATTGCTGTTTTCACTAGCAAATCTGGGTCAATATGGGTCAAAGAGTAATTAGCATTGCTGTACAGACACCAAACTGGGCATAGCCATCTTCTTCTGTAATAACATGCTGCAGAGTCTGTGACATAGTTTGGTTCCAGCATTTCTAGTTACAAGTATTTAGTGTTTTTTGTGATGATGTTAAAGGAAATGAAGACTGAAAAACTGGAAGGACGATGCATTGACATCTCCCACTTTTACACAGTTGTAATGGCTCTTAGTAGCCTAAAGATGTCAGTATGACTAAACTTAAGTTTATTTACGTAAGTTAATAGCATGACAAAAAGGGGGCAGTGTTGCATGGTCATCCTCAGTCTACGTTAATGGAAGAATGCAATAGAAAAATACAAATTAAATAGAAATACAGAACATGAATACTACAAGCTGTATTATGGAAAAAATCTGCCAGAACAATGGTCCTCAACCTTTTCTTACCCAAGGACTCCATGTCCAGGAAAACATGTTTGGGCTCCCCTGCACAGGTTTCTTTTCTATGCATTCTGCAATGATGCCAGTGCTTATTAAAATAAGCATTTTATTTTGGCTACACTGCAAATAAATGTGATTTCTTTTGAACATGACACAAACAAGGTTTCACTCCACTATGCCCAGCAACACTTAGTTCATGACATTGCTCTCAAAACAGAAGGTGAATGTTTATGAACAAAAATAACTATGTAAATCTAAAACCTCTCTGAGGCTCTAAAATCAGAAACCTGATGATGATTAAAAGTGAGGTTAATGGCCGATAAAGCCTTTAACAAAATTAAAGAAATATTGAAATTTTCGATATTTTTAGGACTATTTTAAAACTCAATGAGGCAGGTAACACCTTTCTCTTCCGTCAACTTCCCCATGAGATATTGCAAATGGGGTGGTTTGATTTTAGCTGTAAATTCAGGGACTCTATGTGACATTATGACCAAAGCTCTCACACTGTTCATCACCAGGAAGGAATACTGTTGGTTTCTATTAAAAATCTTTAATAAAATCTGCATTTTAACACATAGAAAAGTATATTGATATAAATGGTATTGTGTCATCCTGTATCTTGTTTTGAAAATATATCGATATACATTAAAATTCAATATTCAGTTGGCTACTGCCCGCCCCTAACTTTAACAGTAATGCAATTTTTTCTATGCCTTTTCAATACATTGTATGGTCACCCCCTAGTGCACCGCAGCGCCCTGGGTGAAAACCATTGTGCTACAAAGACACTCCAGTAAAGACTATTATGTAACCATTGAAAACCGGAGGACGAAGGGTTCTGCACCTGACATCTGAATATATTGAGATGAATGGGAGTTTTAGTGCGGCCCTGTGATCCTGATACTAGAACTGCATACAGCACAACTGTGACATTGACACACTGACTAATTGTGGTTCCTCGGCCGCCTGCTTTCCATGTAGAACACCTTGATGGGAGTGGACTTTACAGTGTGTCCTCCGACTTGCATATACACTTGGCCCCATTAGTTCAGCTTTTAATAAAATGAGATTGGCACCTGGCCCAGCTCTGTTCCAGCCCCATCTGGCTACTGCACTACTATCTGAGATGGATTTACTGTATGAAACCAAGTTTAGTGTAAAATTACATGTGCTTGCCATTAGGTGGTGGGCAACTTGTGGCTCTCTCCATTCACAAAAACCCACATGGAAACATATGTAAGGTGCTTTCTTAATGTACACATAGGCCTACCAATGTGATATGACTGGTCTGAAATAGACAGGGTGTACATTTATATGAATTCCTGGTGTTTCCTCGGCCTTTATGATATAAAAAATGTTGTTTACAACCTGAGGTTCAAACAGCTTTCATAATTTTGGTGGAATGTCTATCCATGCTTTGTCTGTAACTGCCTACCCTATTCAGGGCCGCTGGGTTGGGTAAAAAATTGATAAAGAAAAGTATTTTTTACTGAAAATATAGAAACCTATGCCTGAAACTATTAGCACTCTGAAAATTATAGAAAGGTGTGACAAATAGTTTATTATGGTTTATCAGGCATTTTAGTAACATCTAGACAAGTCTGTATCAGGTATTATAATATAATTTTTTATTGCATAAATGTACATCTTAACAAAGATCACTTGAAATGATTTCTTCTTTCTTTCTCCTTAATGCCTCCTGACCCCCACTTCCCAATTATTCGCTCCCAAACTCCTTCCATTTCATTGTTTTGCCAGTGCGTTGTCTCTCTTTTTCACCATGCCTTCCTCTCACTGCCTCTCCCCACTCTCACCCTCCCTCATCACCAACAGCTGGCAGGAGGCCTGCACTATGTGTGTGTTTAATGGAGCCAAGTGAACCGTGTCCGGCAGGGTGGCAGGGTCATGGGCCTTTCTTGTTCACAGCCAGGACTTGACGCCAGGGCCTAGCGTGAGAGAACTGAAATCCAAACAAAACGGCGTGAATGATAATCCTTTGTCTCTTATGATGGGAGGTTGTTTTTTATTGTAAAAGGGTGGTAGTCACACCTCTCTAGGGATACTCCTGTCATTCACTATCCAATAGCCTTGTAACATGGATCACCAATGATGAATCCACTATGCTCTACTCCACACTGGGCCTAACACTGTGCATCTTGGGTTCCCACTTCTGAATCATGTTTCAGTTTTACTCAAATGGACATGATTTTAGATAATTAAAATAGATTGTTTTCAAGCATTAAAGTAAAGGGTTTGGGCCGGTCTTTCTCAATGCTGGCCCGTGCGGCTGCTAGTGGGTTGCAAAACTGTGCAGGGAAATGCAGGTTGGTCTGTAATGGTCTGCCACACAGACACGAACCCAGTCATCGTCCCAGAAAAAGTTTTATCGAAAAAATTTAAATGAAAAATTCAATAAACTGGATCATTGCTTAATAGCACACATCATCACATCACAGAAACAAACTCAATTCCAACCGTGTGGCAATTATTTAAGAACAGACAACCTATGTCCAGTAAATGCACAGCATGGTTGAATTAGTGGAGCACCCCACATGCTATTGCTATGCTAATATCATGGAAGAAATAAGTGCTCTCTCAGAGGAAGTTTCAAGAGCCGATGGAGAAATTGACAGGTCAGCAGTCACAACATTTCTTTAAAAAGTAGATATTGTGGATAAGCAAGGTACAAAGACGCTAATGGTCTGGCAGTACGTTTTGCCGTTTGAATCCGACAGCCAATAGACTTATTGGTTATAAATCAGACACAGCATTTTACTTTTATAAAATTTTATTACAGGACGGGTGATAACTGTACCAGCAATGTCAACCTCTATCCCTGGAAGAAACAGTGAGACTCATGAACAAAAAACCTAGCAAAATGCTGTACTTTTGACATTTTCTTGCAGTGTTATTTTCGAGTCCATCTTAGTCAAGTCCAGTTCAAGAACGTGTCCATGCCAGCGGGGGCCTATATGAGACCCTTACAGGATCTGGGTAGCCTAGTCTGAGGCCTAGGAAACACAAGTTCAAATTTTAAACTATGAATCTGAATTTTAAAAAAAATTATCTGAAGCCTAAACAAATACCTCAAAAACTTATATTAATTTAAAAAAATATATAAATATTTGTTTCAAAACATAGAAATAATCATTTTCAACTAAGAAATAAATTATATATCAGACACAATGATAAGAAAAACACATCTCCACTGCCACTTGGATTAATTACTAATGTCATTGTAGCATGACTATATCTTGCTAAGCACATTAATAGTTGGTTCTAGAACCAAAAAAATGCATAAAGATATAAATTAATATCCTTTAAAAAGTTTTTTTCTTATTTAACAGACTTTTATCAAACATTCACATGGTGTGAATAGTGCTGTATGTAATACTGCTGTAAAGGTACACATTAATTCTGTGCGATTTGGTAGGCTATATCATTTTCAGTTTGATGTGCAGAATGAAATGAATGAATTCATTGTATACACGAATGAAACCTTCGTTCACAAATAGATGTTGAACATGGGAAACATTATGCTAACTGTGGATGTGAGTTGGTTGCTCCTACTGCTGGTTACGGTTAATCATAACTGTAACATTTTAGTTTCCCAATAAATAGCACTCAAGAGTGAGACAGTCCTTGATAAGACCAAGGCTGTCTCTTGGCTCTGTTATACCGAACTTGGATATGTTGCTTAAAATGTTGCTGGAAAGATATCCAGCGTGCTAACTCATTTCAGATGAAGACTGAAGCAAGACGAATAGCCTGTGGAAGTTAGTCTCTCAGTAGCATCTAAGGCTCTTCTGCCAAGAAACTCAGACTGAACTAAAAAAACAACTACAGCAATAGGACTGTTTTTTACTACAAATATGTAACCATGCTTGGTAGTACAGATTAGTGTTGTAGTAGGGCAATATATTGAGTTTTTAATATATATCAATATGTTTTCATACAAGATATAGGATGAGACAATATTTTTTATATCAATATAGTTTATATTGCTTTAAAATTATACTCATAGAGCTGCCAATTTGCACATTGGGATGGCCCATTCTTGCATAATCAATGCTTGGAGTTTGTCAAAATTTACGGGGTTTTGTTTGTCTACCCACCTCGTGAAGATTTCCAAAGTTCTCAATGGGATTAAGGTCAGGGGAGTTTCCTGGCCATGGACCCAAAATGTCGATGTTTTGTTCCCTGAGCCACTTAGTTATTACTTTTTCCTTATGGCATAGTGCTCCATCATGCTGCAAAAGGCATTGTTCATCACCAAACCGTTCTTGGATGGTCTTTATTCCTGGCTGTGTTCTTAGGCAAAATCGTGAGTGAGCCCACTTCCTTGGCTGAGAAGCAACCCCACACATGAATGATCTCAGGATATCAGTCTGTCTCTGATGTTTTCCTTGGAGAGAAGTAACTTATTTGCTGCTCTGCAGGCTCTTCACCTGCCATTCCTGAGTAAGCTCTGCACTAGTGGTGCTCTGATCCCATAGCTCAATCAACTTTAGGAGATGGTCTTGGCGCTTGCTGGACTTTCTTGGGTGCCCTGGTGCCTTCTTCACAACAACTGAACATCTCTCCTTGAAGTTCTTGATGATCCAATAAATGGTAGATTTAGGTACAATCTTACTAGCAGCAATATCCTTGCCGGTGAAGCCTTTTGTGCAGAGCAATGATGACTGCATGTGTTTCCTTGCAGGTAACCATGGTTAACAGATGAAGAACACTGATTTCAAGCACCACCCCCTTTTAAAGCATCCTGTCAGCTATTCCAACTTAATCAGCATGACAGAGTGATCTCCAGCCTTATCCTCATCAACACTCTCACCTGTGTTAACGACAGAATCACTGATGTTACGCCAGCAGGTCCTTTTGAGGGACTTTGCAATTAATTGCAATTCGTCTGTTCACTCTTCTTATAACATTTCATAAAACATAGTATAAACAAACTGCCATCATAAAAACCGATTCAGCAGACTTTTTGAAAATTAATATTTGTGTCATTCTCAAAACCTTTGCCCACAGCTGTATATTGCTGTTCAGCTAAAAAATATCAAGATCTGATATTTTGTCCATATGGCCCAGCCCTTTGTTGTAGTAGTCTAGACTGGTTTTGGTATCGAGACCACTTGTTCGCGGTCTTGGTCTTGTCTTGGAATCGACTTCATGTTGACTCAGTCTGGTCATGATCTTGGATATGAAGACCACTCATCAAAACGCCTCAATATATATCACGTATTATGACATATTCATATGTTTGTTAACCCTGAGAACCAAACAGATGCAAAATGTGTTGATTTTCACATCCATTAACCTCATAACTTTGGATTACTAAAATACACAGACATGAATCGCATGTCATTGGAGGCAAGAGAACTTAATCGATCTGGTCATATAATTTTCAGCATTGTGTGCTAAAATAATCCAGAGTAATCCTCTGCGTAATGAGGCATACATTGTAAACATTTTCCATGAAAAAACACCCCTAATTATCCGTAAAACATAGATATTATTCACATAATATTATTCCGCAGTGATCTACGTACCACCCTTCTGGGTATATTGGTAACACTTTACTTAAAGCAATCATTATATTGCATTATACCTGCCTTCATAATGTATTGTAGTACATTCATAAAGTATTATAAACACGGCTATAACTATTCATAAAAAGGCATAATACATTATATTCAAGTGTATTATTCATTATTGTGATGTTCCCAGCCCCGGGTGGGCGGGACCCGACAGGTGTCTTACCTTGTTAGCGGCGACTTAAAAAGGGAGGAATCCCAGACCACAGTGCGAAGTATTGCGCCAATGTTTGCATTGAGCCTTACCAAGCAGTCTCTTGTCCCTTGTCTTCCCTCTCGCCCTGTGTCTGCTATTCTTCCCTTGTTCCAGCACCTGTCGTTCTCGCCTCCTTTCCCCAGCCCAGCTCCCGTTCCTGAACCGCCTGTCCTGCCCAGCCCAGTGTCCTGTGTTTCGCCTCCCCTCGGTGTCTTGTCTGCGTTCCTGCCCATCGGACTGACTACCCGGACTTCGACCTCCTTGCCTGCCCCACGACTCCGATTTCCGCCTCTTGATTTGGACACTGTCGCTGCCTTGCCTAGGCTTCGCAATAAAAACTGCTTGCCTCGCATACCTGGGTCCGCTCCTCTGTCGCTATTTGTCACAGAATACTTCGCCTTCAACATGGACCCAGCGAGGAACCTGGAGGGAAGGCTCGCCTCGCTCGAACAGCTACAGTACTCGCATCGCAAGCTGCCCAGGCACCGCTTCTGCCTTCCCCTCCCCGCGCTGCTGCCCCACCTATTGCCATGCCAGAGCGGTATAATGGGGATCCCGATCATTGTCGCGGTTTTCTGATGCAAGTTGGAATCTATGTAGACGAACACCCCGAGATGTTCACCACGCCTGGAGCACAAGTATGTTTTAAGATCTCCTTGCTAGTGGGAGGAGCACGCGAGTGGGCGGAGGCGTTGTGGTCAGACTGCAGCCCCATTTTGCAGTCTGCCCGGGACTTCCATGACGCACTTGTGGAGGTGTTTGATCACCCGGCCGTGGGTAGACGACCCGGCTGGCGGCTCCTGGAATGCAGACAGGGGAACCGCTCGGCGGCCGAATTCTCACCAGTGTTCCGGACCATCGCCGCAGCCCTACGCTGGCCGGATGATTGTTTACAAATGATCTTCCTGCGCGCCCTGAGTCCCGAGCTCCAAGCTGTCCGCCCGCGGGGAAGCACCCTCGTTCGACGACCTGGTACGGCAGGCCGTCCGGCTGGACAACACCGTGAGGGATCGAAGACGACGCCGACTAGCTGCGGAACCCGAGAGGGCAAGTCCCGCTGCCATGGAACCCATGCAGTTGGGGCGATCTCCTCTCTCTCCAGAAGAACGCCGTCGGAGGATACTAGGGGGTTTGTGCATGTACTGCGGGACCCCGGAGCACGTCGTCGCCGACTGCCCACTACGACCCCCCTCCAGACGACGCCCCTCTCCGGTAAGAACGTTCGCCTGTCCTCTTGCCAGTCTCACCCAATTCTCGTTCCCTGTGGTTCTCAGCTGGAAGGAGAGACGTGTGGAGATTCCCGCCCTGATTGACAGCGGGGCGGCGGGCAACTTTCTGGAGGAAGGGATAGCTCGCTGGCTTCGGCTACCGGTTTCCGACCTACCTACCCGGCTGTCGGTCCATGGGGTGACCGGGGACTGAAGACGGAGACTGAAGACTGAACGAGGGAACGATCTCTCGTCGCACTCACCCCTGTATCCTACAAATGGGCGCTGCCCACAAGGAGAGCCTAGAGTTCTATGTACTTCCACGAGCTAAGGACCCATTAATCTTAGGACTCCCCTGGCTGAGGCGCCACAACCCCCGGCTAAACTGGAGGACGGGGGAGATCAAAGCGTGGTCAGAGGGGTGTTGGCGGGACTGTCTTTCACTTCCCTGCAGGGCCACCGGGGTGGAAAGTCCAGAGCCTGAGAACCTCGAGAAGATTCCACGTGAGTACTCAGACTTCTTAGAGGTGTTCAGTAGAGAGAGGGCGTTCCAGCTACCGCCGCATCGGGAGAACGACTGCGGCATAGATTTACTGGAGGGGGCCTCTCTCCCCCGTGGCAAACTGTATCCAGTGTCCCTACAAGAACAGGACTCTTTGGACATGTACATACGAGAGGGGGTAAGTCAAGGCATTATACACCCTTCCACTTCCCCTGTGACCTCAGGATTCTTCTTTATTAAGAAGAAAGATGGAGGACTTCGGCCGGTGGTGGATTACCGAGCCCTCAATGCCATCACTGTGAAGAGGCGGGAACCCTTGCCCTTAATCCCGCCTGCATTGGAGCAGCTACGTCAAGCGAAGGTATTCATGAAGCTAGACCTTCGCAGTGCTTACAACCTGGTGCGCATTAGGAGAGGGGACGAATGGAAAACATCTTTTATTACCAACAGAGGTCAATACGAATATCTCGTTATGCCTTACGGCTTGGCTAACAGTCCGTCGATATTCCAGGCCTTCATGAACTCCGTCTTTCATGACATGCTGGACCGTTTCGTTATTGTCTACATTGATGATATTCTAGTTTACTCCCCCTCTCTGGAAGAGTACGTGCGGCATGTGCGACAGGTACTTCAACGGTTACGGGAGAACCAGTTATTCGCAAAAGGAGAAAAATGTGAGTTCCACCAGCCCCAGGTACGGTTCTTGGGCTACATCATCCGTCCTGGGGAGGTCGCTATGGAGGAACAAAAGACCTCGGCCATCCTCCAGTGGCCACGGCCCCGAACGTTGCGGGAATTACAACGTTTCCTAGGGTTCGCCAACTTTTACCGTCGTTTCATATGGAACTTCAGCCAGATCGCGTCCCCCCTCACCTCGCTCACCAGAGGTAAGCCCGTCCATCTCCCTTGGACCTCAGTGGAGGACCTTGCTTTTCAGAGGTTGAAGGAGGCCTTCTGCTCTTCTCCCGTGTTAAAACAGCCTGACCCGGCCTTACCATTTGAGGTTGAGATGCCTCGGAAGCAGGAGTAGGGGCAGTGTTAAAACAGCGTGACCCTGGGACGGGACGCCGTCATCCATGTGCCTACTACTCCCGGAAGCTCTCGGCCGCGGAGAGAAACTGAGGTGGGAGAGAGAGAACTGCTGGCCATTAAGTTGGCCCTGGAGGAGTGGAGGCACTGGCTCGAGGGGGCCCGACATCCGTTCTTGGTCCTTACGGACCACAAGAACCTCGAGTATCTCCAAACCGCTCGGCGTCTGTCCGCAAGACAAGCCAGATGGGCCTTGTGGTTCGCCCGCTTCAGGTTCCGGGTGAGTTACCTACCCGGAAAGCGTAATGTGAAAGCTGACGCCCTGTCTCGCCAGTTCGACCCCCCCGATAGTGAAGGGCAGGAATCTCCGGTCCTCGATCCTGCATGCTTCATCTCTACCATAACCTGGGGCCTGGAGGAGAGGATCAAAGCGGAGCATGAGCGACGCCGCCGACCTCCCGATTGCCCTTCCGGTCGATGGTATGTGACCAAATCTCTGCGGTCAGATTTGTTAGCCTGGATCCATGCTCAACCCGGGACAGGCCACCCGGGATTCGGCGCCATGATGAGGTTGGTGGAGCGCCGTTACTGGTGGCCCCGGTGGAGGGAGGAGGTTCCAGCCTATGTGGACAGTTGCACAGAATGCGCTCAATGTAAAAGCACCAACCAAGCTCCCTCCGGCTGCAGCCTCTGCCCGTTCCCGAAAGACCCTGGTCCCATCTGTCTATGGACTTCATCACTGACCTTCCCCGGTCCGGAGGAAAGACAGTTATCCTAACCCTGGTAGATCGTTTCTCCAAGATGTGTGGGTTAGTGGCACTACCTAAACTTCCCACGTTGACTGAGTTAGCCGAGATCCTGGTACAGGAAGTGTTTCGACACACGGGCATACCTGAGGATCTGGTTTCGGATCGGGGACCACAGTTTGCTTCACGAGTGTTCAGGGAGTTTTGTGCCAAGCTAAAGATCTCCCTCAGTCTCACCTCGGCCTATCACCCCCAATCTAATGGGCTGGCCGAGAGGACGAACCGAGAGGTGGCCAAAGCCCTGAGGCTGATGACTTGGTCCCACCCCGTTAAATGGGCTCCATCCCTCGCCTGGGTGGAATATTCGTTGAATTCTCGTATTAATCCCGTCACAAACTTATCCCCCTTCCAGTGTGTCCTAGGGTTCCAGCCACCCCTCTTCCCATGGGACTCCCCTGCCGGTTCTGTACCAGGAGTGGAGTCTTGGTACCATGACAGCAAACGCGCCTGGAGAGCCGCCCAAGAAGCCCTTCAAGCCCAGGCCAGCGTCTTGAGAACCAAGGCTGACCGGCATCGACGCCCCGGGTTCCCGATCGGGGTCGGTCAGAAGGTGTGGCTGTCTACCAAGAACCTTCGCATCCCTGGGGGCAAAAAGTTCACGGCCAGGTATATCGGACCGTTCCCAGTGATACAAAAGGTGGGAGCGGTCGCTGTGAAACTCCGACTGCCAAAAATCTATCGCATCTCACCTACCTTTCACGTGTCCTTGCTCAAGCCGGTTCGCCACAGTCCGCTCCGTCCGGAGACCCAACCTACAGAGGACGCACCGCCCGTTCCCCCTTCAGCACCCGCTTGGAAGATCACGGGCACTATAGATTCCCGTCGTAGACGCGGCCAGCTACAGTACCTGGTTGACTGGGAGGGAGCCGACTCCGAGGAGAGAAGTTGGGTCTCTTCTCGGGAAGTAGAGGACAAAGACCTGACCACGGCTTTTCACCTGGCACACCCGTCCAGGCCAGCTCCCCGAGCCCGGGGCCATCCCCGAAAACGGAGATTGCGTCCAGGAGGCAGCCATCAGAGGGGGGCCTCTGTGACGTTCCCGGCCCCGGGTGGGCAGGACCCGACAGGTGTGGCGAGTCTTACCTCGTTGCAATCACAATTATGAATGCTCTGAAGGTCTCATCTATAATGCACTATAAATACCTTCATAATGCAGTACAAATCATCCTTAATTGTTATACTAACCAAAGTTTCATTCTCAAATTTTACTTAACCATTCACAGTGTATTTAGGCGAAAAAACAGTATTGATAAACATTCAGCATTAGACTGTAAATGAATGCATTATGAATGTGCACTTAATGTAAAGCGTTACTGATTATATTTGTAGTGCCTGCAAACTTTTTTTGTTTAAAAGGGTGATTTCTAGACTGTGTTAGCATATACACATCAAATTATGACATATCTTAGTAGTACAGAATGTCCTGAAAACAAAACAAAATAAAGCATATATGGTTTGGTGTACATGGTATGTACAAAGGGATGAAAAATGTTCAAAAATGTATAGGATTCAAAGGGTTAACACAGCACTGTGATTAGGTGTAAAACATCCTGCTCCAAAGTTCAAATGCAACCAACAAGATGCATCTTATTTGATAAAATTGTACATTTGTACAGAGGCATACTCTGGAGAGTGGTACCTCGGTTCTCGTACTTCCGGACTCTGGATCGAATCCTAAAAAGTTTGAGTTCTGATCAGATTTTCCCCATAAGAAATTATGGAAAACCAATTAATTGGTTCCCGGCCCACCAAAATTACCAAACGATAAAGATCTTATCCCAACATTACCCCTGTCCTGCCCCGATCGTCCGCTCCTTCCGTGTGCCACGCCCCCTC
>JABFEA020000010.1:23076682-23088659 GCA_019775915.2 Cyphomyrus plagiostoma | reverse complement strand
TTATTTATTGTTAGTTACTGTAATGTTGCGCTGCTTTATTTGGTTAATCGTCCAGTCTGTGAAGAAAGCATTCAAGTTAGAATTGCATTGTAGTATGACTCATTTACTGACGCGTACAATTCATATTAGGTCAGTGTTCACGGTTCGACTTCTGATATTCTGATTGAGTTCTAGGTCAAACTGGTTCATTCGACTTTCAAGAAATTTGAGTTCTAGTGAGTTGGAGAACCGAGGTACCACTGTATATTGAAATTTTAAGAAAAAATGTCTATGGTTCAAATTATACTCCATCCATCCATCCATCCATTTTCCAACATGCAAACTCCACACACATGTGACCCAGGTGGAGACCAGAGCCTGGGTCCCAGAGGTGTGAGGCAACGGTGCTAACCACTGCACCACCATGCCGCCCCCCTTCAAATTTTAGGCCATGCCTAGCCCCAAGATGCTGCCTATGCTCCACTCTTTATAGTGTGCTATATGTAGTCTGTTTCTGATCTTCACTTGGTCTCTTTACCAAAAAGTAAAAATCCAGATTTTGCCAAATGAGACTGTGACTCATTTTACTCAATGGGTCTGGACCTGAACTATCCACCTCTGCTGACCGAAACTCTCCACAATACAACTAGGGAAGATGAGACTGTCATGAATGTAGGCAAGGCGGGACCCGAATACAGGCTTTGTTTAAGCAAAACCCACAAAAGAGTGTTTATTAAAAGGACCAGACAGGAGTACAACACTTGGACAGGTAATGATGAACAAATATGAATCCTTAAAAGGATTCTCACTTGGCCCAAGTTCATTAAGTTGGACTGGGAGGCATTTTTGTACATGATTAAAAGAGTACTGAACATGACGTAGCTGTGGCTAATGTACAAGAGGGTAGGAACACGTGGTAAGACTAATGAACTTCAGGAGCATCTGATTAGCAGCCACAGCCAATTGAAATACTGGGAACAGACAAGCAGGGCGAGGCTGGCCTTAACAGGAACCTGACTGAAAAACAAAAAATCCATCAATTAATAAATAAATCTTTGGGATAAATAAAGAAATAAATTGTTGGTAGAAAAAAATCCCTGCCATAAATAAATAATCTGTAGAATTAATAAATATTTATTTATACACATCAAAGATTTTTCTTTCCTTTCTTTCCTTCCAGATTTATGTATTTCCAGATTTACTTATTTATGGATTTCTTCATCTGCATGTTTATAAGGTGGGCAGCCATAACTTTTTTTTTCTAAAGCACTATTGTCCAGGTGGGCAAACCAGGCAGAAGCAATAGTAACTTGACTAGTTATCTTAACTTGTCTCTTGTACTCAATGGCTTCCACAAGGAAACCGCCATCTGTGCTGCTAAAGGAAGTGGCTGAGCAGCTTGAACACTAGGTGGCCACATTCATGGTGAAACGTGTAATGTTTGCCATGGAATGCGTATGTTTCATTAATGCTGTGTAAATTGTTGGCTTGCTGTCTGTTGCAGTGCTAGTATTAACCAGTAGCGGCTGTTAATTAATACAGCAATTTACATTTGCCACAATGTACTTATTTGCACTCTTTATGTGGGTCTGTTACATTGATAAAGAACATATAAGACAGATTATTCTCGTTGACATGTTTAATTTAATTTTGTCTGGACATCATTTGAAGTATGCAGCCAGCATTTCTTCCTTGCATACTTATTGGTTTTGGCATAATGAGAGCCAATGTAATATAATTATTGGTGCGCTTAAATTGCACAAATTGTGCTACACTATCCAACAATGTTAGTCTAATAGCAAAGATCTTTTTCAGTGTTTTTGATGGAGCCCATAAATTGTTTCAGTATTTCTGTTAGCTGCCATTAGCCAACAAGAAAGCCTGCTAGTGTCCTCCAAGTGAGGCCACGGTAATGGAGCACACACTGGTACAGTCCACGAGACCAATAGTGCTTAGAAAAAGGTTACGGCTGCCTATCTTATTAACATACCGCTGAATAATTTCATAAATAAATAAACAAACAAACAAACAAATAAATCTGGAAATATAATCTATTACATATATAAATATTATATTTTAATATAATATTGAATATATAATTTACTACATTATAATTTGTAACATATAATTAATTAATAATGTGATATAATAATGTTAAATATAATATACATATATAATATATGAGAACTATTCAATATATAAATATTATTTATTTATTCATTGATTTATTTTACAAATTTATTTATTTATTCATGACAATGATTTATTTATTTTTACCAAGCTGTTTCGTCCTCCAAATACATTGACGACATGGCTTTTCAGTAATACAAGTGTTGTGAGCATTTTATGCCTTAGACGTGCCACATTTAAAGGTGCTATTTTCTTGTTATTTAGGTGTGTTGAAAGTCTATTCGACAACTGAGTAGGATTGGGTGGACCACCCTGGTCAGTAAATTTTATTTCCAACATTTAATCTGCAGTATACTGTGGATGGTATAACTATGAAAAAATAGTAACTACCCAAGCATAAACTAACCCTGTTCATCAATTGTCCCCACAATTAAACGTAAGTGAAATGAATACTTATTGACTGTGTCTTTCTGGTGAAAGACTGTGATGAGTAAGAATGAGAATTTCAGTCATGGGGATTCATAAAGTACAACGATAATTATGAAGATGAGACGCTGGCTAGCTATCACTAGATTGTGATGTAAAAGAAATTTTGACTGGACACTTAACCTGTTGATAAACTGAGTTTTCTAGCATTAGTCTATGTAAATTCTTTTATGTTTCCTTTCCAAATGTTTATTGATGTGTCATTCAAACTACAGTACCTCAGCTATCAATATATGTATTTTGCAGCATGTTTATTTTAACTGGATGCCTTGCACAGAGACTCCTTATAGCATATTTGTGCAAACAGAGTAATTGTTGACATGGCAGACATGATGAGGGAATACTTTTGTGCATGTTCGAAATACATTAAAGGTAATAGAAGAAATCTGGGGAGCTAAAGCTCTATACAGGCTACGGACATAAGCTATGGGCTCGGATTGACTTGGGAAGATTTTCCAAGTTGAGACCAAGTAAAAATCTAAGTGTGTGACAAGACCAAGTAATTTCATATGTGGCCTTGAGATTGAACTCGAGTTAGAGTCCAACTTCCAGTACCACAACTCTATTTTTCTAGCATTATGCCCTATGGCAAAAAAGTTTTTTTTTTGGTATGATTTACCAAATTTAATTTAAATAAATTTTAATTTTCAGGGACATGAATCATGTAGTAGTACATGGTTACTTAATGCATTAATTAACCAACAACTAAATTTTACTTATGTACTGCAACCATGCTTGTTCATCATCAATCATAATGCATTTAATTCTGTTAGTTAACAGTGAACTAATTGGTTAATAATGGAAAGATTTAACCAGTACAAATACTGGTTTCCCCATAATACACAAAGTGTCATGACTTATTAATGATGAATGAAAATGGTATTAGTACTTAATAAACACTTAATTACTGGTCAATTGATGCATTGAGTAAGCGTGTACTACCACATTATTCATGAAAATGTTCATTTCAGTTTGCAGTGTACGCTGTTGCCTCTCATGTTCTGCATCTGTTTAATGGCAATTATAAGGGAATTTTAAGCAAAAATTGAACCATGAAGTATAGAAATAATGAAATAAATTATATCAAGTGACAGTGGTGTACCCTGGAATTTTTGACAGGGGGTGCGCACTGCGTGGATCCAGCCTTTCACCTCCTAGTTTCCAGTGCTCCCAACTGCGCCACAACCCAACCTATTTTCGCGGAACAATAAACTGTATGTATTTAAAATGGCATAATGGCAGACATTTTTTGCTAATTCATTATGATTACAGTGATTTTATTTTTAATTGCTGAAAACTTCACTTCAAAATGATGTTGAAATTGAAAATACATTAAACTGATGATCTGCTTGCTATGCAGTTTTTAATTCCTCACAGTACATGGGAACAATTAGTCACCCGTGCGCACAGAACAGCAAGGGACCATTGCTAACTTTCACAAGCCGTATAATAGATAAATGGATGCCTAATCATGAGCACAGGATACATTTCAATGACTCATGGGATTTAAAAATGATGGGGGCACAGGTCTTAAAGGTAAATATTTCTGAAATCTACTTACAAAAAAAAATGTCACATTTTCGCAACAGGTGGTGCGTAGGCACCTTACGCTCCATGTATGACCATTAGTTTTTTTCCAAGACATTTTGTTGCAAAGGACACTATGTAGCAAAAACCAACAAAAGAAAACCATAATAATGAGCAAGACAAAAGTTTAACGTGTTAAAATAATTTGAAAACCGTTGACATCCTTGGTACAGAAAAACACGGAGAGGTATAGGTTCACAGAGAAAGGTATAGGTTCACAAGGTCTTTTTCTGAAGAGACAGACAGGGATCAGACTCGTAGTGTCTCCTTCTAATCCTCCTTCTGTGGAAAAGATTATGAGACAGACAGAGTGATATTTACTGACAGTCTTACTGATGCCCCAGGGTCATCCATTAGTCTATGCTGGGAATCAAAATGTCACAGTCAGTCAGCAGTCTTAGCTTAAGGACCAGGCTCACACTGATCCAGTCTGTGCAAAGTGGCATAGCAGTTCATGAAAGCAAGCTAGACCACTCAACAGAGTACAAAATGCACTTTTGTAAGGGGTGGGGCTTATTGCCCATTTTCATTAATCAAATCAACAGTTGCTATTTAAAAGACAAGAAACAGCAAGTATTCTGAGCTGTAAAGAGTCATATCCAGCCATTTGTGGTAAAGGGACAGGTTTTTCTGCAAGAACATTACTCAAAAAATAGTTCGAAATTATTAAAAGTCTCCTTTGCCAAGCCTCACATAAAAGAGGGAAGTTCACCTGACTGATTTATTTATTAGTGAACTGCTGCTACTGCTAAGCACATTCTTCTGTCCTTTCTGACGCCCACCAGACAGTTTTACTCAAAAACTGAGAGAGAGAGAGAGAGATTTGGCTTTCAGAAGGGCAAAATCTGTTTTCAATTCACACATCTGGAATAATGATACTGTTGCAATGAAATATTTCTGCAGACTGAACAGACATGTACTTGCATTGTAAAATCTGGCAGCTTATTATAATGACCAATTTTATCACTAACAGTTGTGACTTTGGCACTAGTTACAGAATAAAGTAATAAGTAAATAAGAGCACAAGGCAAGATGTTTAGATGTATACATCAGTATTATACAACACACAACACTCTTAATTTACTTAAAATTAAACTTATGAATCAGTATTCAAAAGTTTATTTTGCTTTAAACATCCTATAAATATATGTTGACTTAGAAATTTATATTGAACTGGTCTATCAGTTGTCATTGCATGGTAATTAAATTAATAATACTGTTATATTCAAATTTAAATCACATAAATGAAAGTGAATATGAAAGTACAAACAAGGAGACCTAATGAATGCAAGCGTGTCTAATCACATCGATCCAGGTTTTACGTAAAGAGTAAGTCTAATCCACTTCTTTGCCGTTACAGCTATTCGGTTCGCCTGCCTCCTCCCCTCCACCACCTTCGGTTCCCCATCCTGGTCCGGGGTTTGGCTCCTTCACCTCCTGCCTGGTCGCCCAGCCAGATCTGTCGGCTTCAGAGTCGATGGAACCGATCACCAAGAGATGGACTTCGCCAAATCACTGTTCACATACTCAAATAAATTGTTTCACCAAAGAAACACTCATGTGAACTATCTATTGAGGTCTCTTTCGGTGAACTTTAGTTATTTTAAGAACAATACTATATCAGACGATTCCCAAAGAAAACCCACCATGACAGTTTAATTCCTGTATGAAAAGGTTATGCACACGAGACAACCACTACTCTTACAGGACCATGTGGCAAGCGAGGGACATGCAGTGTCAGGTGGATACTTCTCACTGCAATGTCGTCCATCTCTATTCAAAAACTTCATAAATCAGCGCACTAAGGATAGGCGTTGCTTTTGAAAAGAGGCCAGCATTAATGAAAGCAACTGGTGTGGGAAAAATGGAGTCTACTTCGAAATATCAATAAGGGTGTGGTACAAATAATTTAATAATTGATAGTGATGGTTTTTTAAGGATTCATATTGTTAGGTGACCCACCTACCCAAAAATTTGTTTCTGTTTATGAGTAAAGGTGGTGTTTAGAGTTTCACCTAATATCATGTGACCAGGAAAAAAAAAACATACAATGTGTCACATACTACAGACTAAGTGGACAGGAAACTCAAGGGCTGCAGACCAGGCTGTTTATTCAAAGATCGGGGCAAACAAAGCTGAAGTTGGTGAGTGGAGGATATAGTTGGGGTGAAAGAGCCAGCAAGGTCGAGAGCCAAGAAGGTCAGTCACACAAGTACACTACGAACAGGGATCAGGAGTGCAGGGTTGAACAGATGGGCGGGCAGGACAGGAGCAGGTAGGGCGAGGACAGGATCAGGCAGGGCAGGATTAGTAGATCACTCAATAAGGTACATGGGAATGGCAACAATATTTCGATAGAGCAAAAATGTCTGCTCTTAATGAACTTGGGCCAAGTGAGACTGCTACTTGTGTTGCCCCACCCCACTGGGTGTGACACCATGTTTTTCTGTATTTATTATTCATTTAGAAAAGCATAAATTTGCTTGCTTAACCATCATACCGGGCTGAAATGTGTGCCTTGGAAGGTATAGCACTAAAACCTCCAGTGCTAGGCTTTACTGTCCATTGAATGTCTTAAAAGACCCAACCTGAGTGAAGTCTGGTTACAATCCATAAATGGTAGTATTTATTATATAGGTCTCTTTGTGCAATAGGACATATTTATATTCTGTTTCCAGGGTTCCACAAGCATTAATAAAACATCACAGTGAACAACTTCACTTTATTGTTAATATTGTTTACTTTTTTAGCTGGGAGAGGAGTACAGCTTTGTCCACTGGTCCTGTACAGAGTGCTAGGAATGGCAAAGGCAAATATCAGAGCAGATTTGCACTGCACTGATTCCCTCCCCCCATCTGGGACTGGAAAGCTCATTTATCAAACAATTATGGCCAGTGGCTCCTCTGGTATTTCAGCACAACCATCAGGAGATAGACATTTCCCAGAGGATGAGTAACATTGCTCCTTTCCTCCAGCCCTTTGACTTACTCTCCCTCCTACTTCTCCTTTTTTCTCTTCCTGTGTCTCTCTCCCTCTCTAGCTCTGTTAATCCCTTCACTTGATTTTCCACCTGGGTAAAAAACCTCTGACTCCCTGACAGCCCTTGCCTGCCAGAAATTGCTATTGACATTTCAATTCCAAATGCAGCCTCCCCCATCAGGCCCCCACCCTCCATTATGCCATAATAGGAGAATGGTTTTACATTTGAATGAAAAGCACAAACATGTCTGTGTCAACCCCCCCCCCCCCTTTCTCAGTCCCCTATTACAGATACCATCTCATACAGGGTAATGCAATTAGAGGATAATAGGTATGTTTGTTGGCACAAGGCTACAATAAGAACTGGCTCTGTACTCTTCACCATGCCTCCATTTAGACATTTCAGGAACAGTGTGTGCCTCTGCAGGGCTCCTGCGCAGGACTGTGCATCACAGTCTGCAGATATGTAATGTCGTGTTACAGAATTCTCACTTTGATGTGGGGAAGTCTGCAGTGGGGCTGATGGTGTAAGCATGATTCCTGGCCATGAGATAGCAGTCGGATGGCACTGTTGTAGCAAAATATCATTATTTGATGCATTTACATTTTAAAAATGATAAATTTGAGGCTGCATAATAGTACCTCCAAAGTACTAGAAGCAAAAATTAAAACAAGCATATCAGCATTACTACAACGGGAAATATACTGGTGTAATCATGCTCCCTATATTCTGAAGGCTGTGGAGAGGAATAGTGAGGCTACATGTCTTGAACTGAAGGAAATGAACCTGCAGTGATTACTGACACCTACAGGGGCAGTTCAGTGACAGCACGGACAGGGTTAGGTTTCTTCTCTATGTGGATGCCATTAATCAGTGTGGAAAAGGCAACAGAAGAATGTCATCAATTCAGAATTATTGGCAGTAATATTTTCCTGTTAAATGGTTGTGCATGTCCTGCATGCTTTTTGTAACAAGCAACCTATCGATAACTAAAAATATCACAATCTCTGTTTTTTACTACCTGGAAATAAAAAGCCTTAGTGTTTATTTTGTATGGCCTTTGGGGAGATAATACAGTACTTAAATTTCACAAGACATGTTCAATATCCCTCCCTCCCAAATCATGGCACTAACACTTTGCCCGGAGTAGGCTCCTGGTGAGCCTGAACAGGATAAGCATTCAGAAGATGGATAAATGAATACATTTAGCAGTGGGCTGGCTGCTTAGATGTAACTACAACTTTGATCATTTTTAGTTACAACCCGAAGCAATCATAATCTTTTTCACTCATTCATTCTGTTACGACCAGGACAGAAGGTGGACCCCAAATTTCTGGAGAACAGGAGTTTATTTATAAAGCCAGGTGCAGAAAAATCCAAGTCTGAAAACCAAAGTCAGAGTAGGCACAGAAGCCGAAGGTTGGAACCTAGGAAGGACAAAATGACGAAGAGGGAGGAAGAACGCTGGAGACGGGTCGGGAGCGCATGACAGGGCAGGCAGGGCAGGACTCAGCAGGCAGGGCAAGCAGGAGAGGCAAAAGACAGAGAAACGCTCAGTAATGCTCATGAACATGATATCAATACTTCGCAATGATTGCGAGGACTCATCCGCTTTCAGAAGCGGAGCTATCATTTGTGAAAATGCCTGCAGCCGTTACTTCCCACCCGTGTGGGTTGTGATACCTTCATTCATTCATTCTCTGCCACTGATTCAGAGGCCGGGTCACAGGGATGCCCAGACCTCGATCTCCCCAGCTACCTCCTCCTGCTCCTCCTGGGGAATACGAAGGTGTTCCCAGGCCAGTCAAGAGATATAATCTCTCCAGCATCTCCTGGGTCTGCCCCGGGTCTCCTTGTAGTTGGACATGCCCAATAAAATCTCCGCAGGGAGGCATCCTTGATAGAGGCCTGAATCACATCAACTGGTTCCTTTTAATATGGCGGAGCAGTGGCTCTATTTTGAGCTCCTCTTGAATGTCCAAGCTCCTTATTCTGTTTCTAAGGCTGTGCTCAGACACTTTGTGAAGGAAGATCCTTTCGGTCATTACCCAAAGTGCGTGACCATAGGTGTGGGTAGGAACATAGATTGACCAGTAATTCGATAGCTTTGCCTTCCAACTCTTTTTACCAACAGAACAATACAGCATCCTCATTACTGGCAAAGCACTGATCCCCCTGTCGATCTCCCGCTTCCTTCTTCCCTCGTTTGTAAACTTAAACTCTTCTTCTTGAGGCAATTCATCCCCAGCCAGGACAGGGCAATCCACGCTATTCCGGGTGAGAACCATAAACTCAGACTTGGAGGTACTAATCTTCATCCTACCCATTTCATACACAGTTTCAAACCACTCCAATGCATGTTGCAAGCCACAGCCCAATAAAGCCTACAGGACCACTCTATTTTGCCCTAATGAGTACGGCAAGCCAAATTATCATTGTCTTACCTCTCATTCCATTCCTGTTAACCACTAACTCCTTGTTCAGTTATTGTTGCCTGTCAATGTCTGTAACCTGGCCTGTGCTCAATAAAACTCCCCTGCAAGGTTTCACCACGTACAGCCTGAATTTAGTTCATGACTTGCCAAATGATGTGACAGCATAGCTGAACCAGAAATCTGACCCTGCGACTTCTTCCCCAGCTCATTCCTGAGAATTTGTGTGACAAAAGATTTAAATTAAAAATTTTAAAACTTAATTCACTCTTTTAATCTTGTCCATTTAGCAATGTTTGATGTTTTTAAAGTTAGGTAACAAAAACATTTCTTTTCATTGGCCTTTGACTATTGAGGTGTCTTCTGTCTTTAATTTGATAATGTTTGCTGTTTGTGTGTAATGTTTTAATTCTTAATGTGCTGTACTTAGTCTGTGGGTTGTCTGAAATGTACTCTACAAATAGGATTATGTGGCTTGACTTTTCCACCTTCATTCCTACCGAATACCAAGGCTACACCGATGTCTTCAGCAAGACATCATACTTCCTACCCATAGCGCATCTGACTGTGCCTTTGATCTGCTGGAGAGAGTGTCTGTACCCAAGGGGCACCTTTTCCTCCTGTCCACACCAGAGGAGGAAGTGATGAATAATTGTATGATGGAGGCTCCTGCTCAAGATATAACTTTGCTGTATAGTCCCCCGTGTAGCCTCCTGCTTCTTTGTTGTGAAGAAGAAAGTTGGCAGATTACTACCTGCCTAGATTACCAAGCTCTGAATGCTGTTACTATCAAGGGAAGATACCTGCTTCCTATTATTCCCTCAGCCCTGGAGTAGCTCAGGTACACTATAGTTGGAAGAGATGGAAGATGGCATTCATAAACAGCACAAGACATTATGAATACTTGGTAATGCTGTACAGCTTAGCTAATAGCCTTGCTAATTTCCAGACCTTCCTGAATAAAGTATTAACTGACATGCTCAACCATTTTGTGATAGTTTACATTGATGCATGGCATAGACAGCCTGTGAATTGCACCCCTGTGCATTTTTCTCAAAGACACTAACCCCAGCTAAAAACAGTTATGATAATCAGAACAGGAAACTGCAGGATATCAAACTAGCCCTAGAGGAATGGCATCTCTGGTTGCTTGGAGTGGTTCATCCCTTTCTAGTAGTGACTGGCCATCATAATCTCGAATATTAGCAAAGAGCCTCAAAGCTTATGTTCCAAGGTCTAAACACCTAAAAACTGATACATTGTCTTGCCAGCTTCCCCATCCTGAAACCATTACGGATCTGATTCCTAACTTGGCACCCTTCTGCTTTCTGGATCCAGTGTCCTGGGACCTGGATGACTCCAATCGGGAGGTTGTACATGCCCCATGGGTAAACTGTATGTACCGTCAGCTTTGAGGACCACCACCATGCAGAGGGTCCACTCATCCCTGAGTTTGGGGCACCCAGGTATTTTCCACAATGGCCCACCTATTGACCCACTGTTACTGGTAGCCCAACTGGTAGGAACATGTAGAGGACTTTGTTGCTTTCCTTTCTCATGTGTTCCCAACATAATGCCTCACATCAAGCCTCCTGCCTGGCTGCTCAAACCTCTTCCAGTACCCTCTTGCCAAAGGTCCAGTATTATCCTAGAATTCACTACAGAGCATGTGAACAGAGTGGAGCAGTGAGAATTTCTGCTCCTCGCTAACAAGGCTGTTGGCTCCGCCCGCTCCTCCACTCTATTTCGCACTATGCCACTCCGCACACAACTAAAATTTCCTCCTGTTCCAGTAAAATCACTCCACGCTCGCTCCAATTTAAAAGAGGGACAAATAATCTGCATGCCTACAAATGTCACCTTAAACCGAAGCCTTATATCATAAAGAAATATGAGCAACGGAAACA
Source organism: Cyphomyrus plagiostoma (assembly GCA_019775915.2). Lineage (NCBI taxonomy): Eukaryota > Metazoa > Chordata > Actinopteri > Osteoglossiformes > Mormyridae > Cyphomyrus > Cyphomyrus plagiostoma. The sequence continues at coordinate 23,077,158 of JABFEA020000010.1, read as the reverse complement.
TTGTCACTCAGAACAGAAAATATTTATTTTTAAGCAACATATAGGCAACAACAGACAGGTTTGGCAATGGCATTCCACACAAAAATAGGCTTAAAAATAAAAGAATCAGTGGGCTTAATAGTCTAAAGAATATACAGGCACGTTTTAAATTCCTCAATTTTTTTTCTGTTGATGCTGCTGCTGTGTCTCTATAAAATGAAATTTCACTGACAGCGTTACGTGAAATAATAAAAAAAAATCCTATTAGACCTACCTTGAATGACAAAACAAATTTATTTGATTACCAATATGTACTTTATAGGGTTTTGTACTTTAATTTACGTTACAGACTTGATATGCTACAACCATATAAAACTTGCTGACGTTTTGCTCATGCTCGGCTCCACTCCGCTCACATGCTCTGTGTGGTGGCCCGGGGTAAGAGACCCCAACAGCAATTTATTTTGGTTTTATTTTTAAGTTTGTTTTAACCCCCT
>JABFEA020000010.1:23013062-23027766 GCA_019775915.2 Cyphomyrus plagiostoma | reverse complement strand
CGCATTCAAAAAGATTCTATACTTGTGTGATATATTGTCCGTGACCCAGAGCTATAAGTTTTCCCTCTATTTCAATTCCGGTGCTTTGTTTCTATTGATCGCACGACAACGCGTCACATTGCTTAGCGGTCAAAGTTCAACAAAGTTTATCTCTGACCACAGAGCTCGCACAAGCTCCGTGAATGACGCGTTGCACAGAGCGCAGCGTAGTGCTTGCTGCGTTCAGTCTGAAACCAGGTTTAGCTTATTAAGGATCATTTGAGGCTGATTAAAGTAGGGCTGGAATGAAAACATTCCGGCCAGGGGGGGCGCCAGGAATGGAGTTGAGAACCACTGCCTTAGGGATATCTCTGATGACTGCCCCTATGAACCCCTCTGGTGGGTCACCCCAACCACCACCCCAGCATGGCAGATCCCAATTGGGTCCCCGCCTCTCAGTCTCCCAGAAAGAGAGAGGACACCTGTGCCAGGATCAGGTCATGCCCGCCCTGCCATCTGGCTCACCTTTGGTCCCCCTGGCTCCTACTCAGCGGTTGCCTGTGGGTCCTCTGGCTCCTGCTCAGTGGACGCCTGCAGTCTCCCTGGCTCTGGCTTGGCGATCGCCTGTGGTTCCTCGTTGAGTGGCTGTGGTCCCACCTTTGACACCTTGTCGATCACCTGTGGATCCCCCTGCTCCGATAAATCAGTCTCTTGTGCCTTCACCAGCTGTGGCTGTGCCTTTGCTTACTGCGACTTCTGGTCCCTCCTCGCCTCCTCCTTTGTCCCCTTCTCTTCTCTCTTGGCCTCCTCTGTTGTCTCCTTCACATCCCTCTGCCTTCCTCCTCACCCCTTCCGTGTTCCCTCTGGCTCTGGCCTCGTGGTCACTGAGGGTTCCTCCAGCTCTGGCCTCACGGTCACCTGTGGCCCCTGCGGCTCCCGCCTTCCACTCGATAAGATTCTCTCCAGCTTCATGTTTCCCCTCGCCCTCTGCTTCCTTGCCCTCTGGTTTTGTGACCCCTGTGTTTTCTCCCTGTCCGTCTGTTCTGCCTTTGTTCCCTCCTGGTCAGTTTGTTCCTCCTGTTGGTTTTCTGTCTCCTGGTGTGATCCATTCATTGTTCCTGTCTTTGGTGTCCCTCTGTCTCTCTGCATTCCCTGTGGTTTATCTGTTGTCCTGGTTGCTGTATTGGTCCTTGTTCTGTGTATCAGTGCTGTTTCCCGTGGTCTATTAACATTCTTGCTTTTCTTCCCCCAAGTCCTGTCTTGTGCTGTCCTTGGTTCTGTTCCCCCTGGTCCCTTTAGGGGCACCCAGTGTGCATGCTTTTGGAAGGAGATTCTGTTATACCCTGCTCGTCTGATCCTCCCGTGTGCCCCCTCATTTACCTCGTGTGGAATCCTGGTGTTCCCAGCTGTGTCCAGTTGTTGTCAATTGATCCTGAGTTTGAATCCGCATTCGAGTATGTTTCCCCATCCGGTCATTCACATTGGTTGTTCTGAGTGTGTTTTATCAGCTATTAAATCCCGTGTTTACCGACTTCCCGACTCACTGCACCTGATTCCCTGGTTTGTGCCTGAGCGAGTTCGTAACAAAAGCTCTCCATTCTAATGATAACTTGATAAATAGACAGCACTTACCTTTTTGCCTACTCTGGTGGTTCATCATCCAGAACAGCACCTGTGTGTTTTATCTTCAGGTGTTCGTGCATAGTGCTAGTGCCATCACACTTTGTACAGTGTAACACCACATTTTTGTTTTGTGATAATTTGAAATACTCCCATAAATACCTTATGACATTAAAGGAAAACATTACAGTGTTTTTAAAAATCATAAAGGTAATTTTATAAAAATAATTATTGAAAACTATGTGTCGATTTGGGCAACATGGTGGTGCAATGGTTAGCACTGTTGCCTCACACCTCTGGGACCTAGGTTTGAGTCTCCGCCTGGGTTACATGTGTGTGGAGTTTGCATGTTCTCCCTGTGTCATCATGGGGTTATCTCCGGGCACTCTGGTTTCCCCCCACAGTCCAAAGACATGCTGAGGCTGATTGGAGTTATTAAATTGTCCATAGGTGTGAATGGTGTGTGAGTGTGCCCTGTGATGGGCTGCCCCCGTGCTCAGGGTTGTTCCCTGCCTCGTGCCCATCGCTTCCGGGATAGGCTCTGGACCCCCCGCGACCCAGTAGGATAAGCGGGTTGGACCATGGATGGATGGATGGATGTGTCGATTTAAAATATTGATATCGATCCATTTTATTGTTGACATCATTGACTATGTCGACTAATTGTGGAAGCCCTAAAATAGTTTTTTTCTTGGTGTTTCATTAATCAGTATAATTAAGTGGAAGGAAGGAAGAGTTTTACTCTGTAATAATATGGATAGAAATGAAATAAAATAACTAAAAACATTTGTGCATGTAGAGTGTGTGCCTGTGTCCGTAACGTACTGGTTACATACCGTTTAATAATGTGCCACCACTGACTTTAAATGTGCTTTTTTTATTTCGCTAGCTTAAATTAGCAATGTGCCGACAATGCCCCAGCCATGCTTTGTTTGAAAAACACCATTCGTACCAGCAGGAAATGGCCACAAAATCATTTGCTATTTTACGATGTGCTTGCAAGTAGCAAAATCACTTTGCGTCTCGCTTTCCGCTGGTGCAAAATATGACCCAGTGAGTTAAGTACAATGGGTGACCAGCAACACCTGCTGGCCAAACAGGGAATATACATACAGAATGGGCAGGTCAGGGACTGATCCAGAAAATGTGACTATAGATTGGAGTAAATTTTGTTAGCTATTGTAAAATTAATTAGTAAAATTAAATATAAAAGTAAATTTAAAAAGTGAGCCAAAATTAAATTAGATCTTTGTTACTGTTTTGTCTATAAATTTAGCCATTATGCAGAATAAAATAGTTTGTTTCTTATGGGTGTTGCATGGTGTCACTGGCATTATAGTTTTGACTTCTTTTTTATTAATAGTGGCTTTAGTGTATCCTACTTGAACTTTTGGGATAATTCTTGGGAAAGTTTTGAGGCCTCAAAATTATGTCACAGTATTTCAAGAAAACTTGCAATACTGACATTTATGTTTTCCCTGAACATCTTAAGTAAAAGTATAACATATCTGCTTACCACTTTAGTTTAACAATGACTAAAGTAACTTAACCTTGTAAGTCTTCAGAAGCCTGCACAATATTGTAAACTGATACATTTAAAAGCCTCAAATTTTAAGCACAAACAGCAGTAATCCAAACAAAATGCAAACTGCTCATAGAAATGTCATTAAAATGCTGTCAAAACTTAACAGCTGCCTTGCATCTTTTTAAAATGACTATCAAATGAGGTAGATTTTCAGTGCTGGAACTTTTGCATTGCCAAATTTGTTATAACAATTGTTTTCCTTCAATAGTAGTGGTTACAGTAGGTGCCATTGACTCAGTTTTGACTAATAGGGACCCTGTGTACAACAGAACGAAACGTTTTCTGATCTTGAGCCATTTCCTCCATGTTTTAACCCATTATTCCAATCAATAGGGATGTAATGATACACTCAAGTCACGATTCAATATGATTCATGATTCTGAGTTCACGATACGATTTTCTTGTGATTTTTTAACAGAATGAGTTGCAGACAAATTTATTTAAAAATATTCCTTTATCTTTCTGAACTGCAAAACATGTCCTCTACTTAACAGTACAACTGAAATTTTATAAAATACTGATACCCAAATCAAAATACATTAAAAAATCTTCAAATAAACGGTAATGCTTTACATTGACTGCACTTTCATAATGCTTTTATATTGTACTCATAAAATGTTCAGTACACCTTAATAATGTATTCATTAAGTATTCAGAAAACATTCATAAACATCATGCACGTATCCTAACATCCCTTAGCAGCTATAATATACATTAATAACAAACATTATATAATAATAACAAACATTATAATTGTATAATCCTGTAATGTTTGTTATGTATATTAAAGCTGTTAAGGGATGTTAGGATGTTAAAGTGTACTTGCATGCTGCTTATGTTCTATGAATGCATTTTGAAGGTGCACTGAATGTTCAATAAGTGCATAATGAATCCATTATGAAGGTGCACTTAATATAAAGCGTTTCCAAATAAACTAAAGCTTGCATGTGCAGCTTTTTAGCGTGGTTTGCACTTTTAATAATCTTCACTCTGGCGGTGGTGAATTGAACTCACTGTGGTTCCGGTGGACATGTTCGTTGTGCTACAGCATTTGTGTATGCCATCAGTCTTTTACAATGTTTGCACGCAGTTTTTGTCTTGTCTGTGCATTTCTCGCTGTTTTCATTTGTAATTACCAGAAAGCAAAAATGCTGCCACACCGCTGATTTAAGATCGGGGGGGTGTGTCCTCAGTTTTAAATTCGCTCACCATCTCGGTGATATCGACATGAATATGTAGTGACGCCTGACGTTGTGAAATCAAATATAACATTACACCAGTTTTTCTGTGAAGTAAAGTGCCGTGAAATATTCCTAAAGGAGCGGTTTATTTTCCACATCAACCAGTTTAAATCGTCATTCATTTACATCGATTTTTAACCGATTCACAATTCATCGTTGCATGCCTACCAATCACTGTGTCAATCCACCTTGTGCAAGGCCTTCCTCTCTTCGGCTTTCCATATACTCTACTGAACACAATGTCCTTTTCCAGAGATTGCTCCCCCCTGAAAATGTGTCCAAAGAATGTGAGCCACAGTTCACCATCCTCAGCAAACAGATCTGTATGTTCTTTTGCCAGTCCATGGTACATTCAACATTCTACGCCAACATCCTAACTCAAAACCATCAATTCCTTGTCGATCTTCCTTATTCATCATCCAGCTTTCGCTCCCATACAAGGCAATTGAAAATACCACTGCTTGGATCAGACAAATTTTAGTCCTCAGAGACACATCCTTGCTTTTTAACACTTGGGAGAGACCATTCACAGCAGATTTTCCCAGTGCAATACGTCTTCTGATTTCCTTACTTAAATGGATATTGATTGTGGATCCAAGTAGAATGAAATCATTCACAACTTCAATCTGGCCTCAGTCTCCCATGATGTTGCGTACTGATGCAGTTGTGAGGATTTTTGTCTTGTATTCAGATGTAATTCATATTGCAGACTATGTTCTTTGATCTTCATTGGTAGATGTTTTAAGTCCTCTTTATTTTCAGCAAGCAAGGTTGTATCATCTGTATATTTCAGATTGTTGTCTTCCCCCAGACCTGACACCACGTTTTTCTTCATCTAGTCCAGCTTCTCAGATAATTTGCTCAGCAAACAAATTGAATAAGTATGGCAAAAGAATACAACCTTGAAGCACACCCTTCCCAACTCTAAACCATTCAGTATTCCCTTGTTCTCTTCAAACAAGTGCTTCTTGGTTCACATATAGGTTCTGCATGAGGATGATTAGATGTTCTGGAATTCCCATTCTTCGCAAAGTTATCCATAATTTGTTAAGATCCATACACTTGAATGTTTTTGCATAGTTGAAATGTAGTTTGCACAGGTAGATGTCCTTTCGTTTAATCTTACAGACAATAGTACAAGAGGTGCCCCCAGGGCTGAGGACGACACAGGCGGTGATGGTGCTGCTGTGCCGAGCACATCTTAGGGCGCTGTCTGCACACATTCCCGTGCCTCAGAAACCGGGGGCGACCATCTGGCCGTGGGCTCACTGAAGCTGTGCTGCAGTCACAAAAAGAAATTGTGAATGCTGTAAGATGTTGCCAATGAATTAAAACATCAGGATGTGCAATGCAAACCAGCGCCTTATGCGCTGGGTTCTAATTGTCCAGTCCTTCAGTCTGGCAATAAAGCACAAAAAAGGGGTTGCTAATCTTGTGGCCGACGCTCTTTCCCATGCTTGACTATTGTCTTTGGTTGCCGAATGTCTGTTCTCCGGTCGCCTTTTCTTTATAATTGTTTTTTTTGTTTTGAGACTTGTGATTGCGAACACCTGCCAGGTTTGCTCTTGTGTGGGGGGGTGTTACGTGCCATAAGTTCCAGGAGGAGCCCAGCAGGATCGCCAGACCTCCCTCCCTCGTCATTCCCCAACTGCATCTTGGCTCCGCCTCCTCAGCTGGACCCCGCCCACATTGACTCCAATGCGCCGCTTGCCATTTCCGAGTTCTGCGAAGAAAAGGCCCAAGTTCGCACACTTCAGGAGCTCTGCTCGTTTCTTTTGTATGTGGTTTGCTTCTTGGTTTATGATTGATTGTGTATGACTGTTTTGTTCCTGATCTCCGACTTTCGCCTTGCCCTCTTGATACCTCCGCTTTGGTTTTGACTGCTGTACTGGTTTTCCCGATCTTTCGCCTGTCTTCCGACCATTCTCTTGCTCGCCCCTTTTGATACCGTGTTTCGGCTTCTGTGTGTTTGTATTTGTCCGTTAGGTGCGTAAGGAGTGACTGCCGTTTTGTTTTTGCGATCGTGGAATTTTTGGTGTGTTTTGGTTAGGGAGCCAGGGATAGTTGTTGTCATTTTGTTTATTTGTTTTCACTATAAAGGTAGCTCAGTTGGGAACGTGTTCGTTAGTCACTTTTGGTTGTTATTTTGGCGTGGGTCACTCCCGAAGTCTTTTGCACCTTGTGTTTGTAAACGTGTTGTGGAAAAGTAAAAAAAAACATAAAAAAAGATCCCTCTTGTTTCCCTTGTTCCCATTTCCTTATTCCCGGATTGTCTTGTTTTCCCCTCACCCTTTCCCATTCCTTTCTGGCAATCCCCAACCCTAGACTGGGGATCGTAACATGCGTGATACTGAAGTTGGAATGCTTTTCCATTTGGTGGAAAATTTGGTGGCTCAGGGTCTGGTTCATCATGCCTAAGCTCTTCGGATACTGGCAAGCCACAATTTTGTGCCAGATTATGCAACACGCTACATGCGTGTACAATGCAACACACTTTTTGTGGACTGCATGTATAGCAGTATTTTAATGCCGTTCCTTTTCATTCTATGGGTTTGCGAGCGGCGTGAAAAGCCACAACTTCAGTGGGTACTAGGGATGCAATGGTACTCAGTAAAATTCCAGACCGTTCGGTACGTGCAGCATGGTCCGGTACGCCCTTATATACTTCGGTATTTTGGTTTTGTACTTCCTTTAAAAATGGCGCTTAATGCTTATCAGGCTACTGTTAAGCAGTAAGTGCCAGTGAGCGAAAGCCCTGGATTCAGCAGCCCGAGATTTGGGAAAACCCAGCAGCAATCGCTCTCGCTGCCATACCAGGGAGATTCTAACAAGGATTACCCCAACGAAGGACACCTTCCTGGTGTAGGAAGTGTGTCTCAGCCTGCAGCAGCTCCGCAGCATAGCGGCAGATGCAAATCAGTGTCAGGTAGCTGCAGACGGAGGTCTGCCTTTGGACCCGCCAACGGAACTGCCCAAGGGGATCCTGAGGTCAAGGAAAAAGAAGAAGAAAAGCCAGAGACGAACGGAGATGCCTGCGATTCGCCTGGGAGCTGCCTCCCTATCTCCCGCTTATGTCATTGCTGCTCCAAAAGAGTACATTTCGAACCGGTGCCCAGAGGTATGTCCCACAGAGGCTGCTGCTGTCACCCTGGACATAATTGCTGCCGCGAAGCTGCCTTCAAGGGCAGCTTTCCCCTTCCGGGGCCAGGGCAATTTGGGATGCCATCACACGAATCCCACTGTCCCTGAAAGGGCCAGTGCCTGCTCGTGAGGTGCCAATCTTGGCCCCCATGCTTGACCCACCTGACCTGCCGGTACCAGACGTTCTTCTCCTGCCTGTCCCACCAGCACCTGACGTTCCTGAATTACCAATCGTTCCTGTCCTGCTTGTCTCGCCGGTGTCACCTGTCTTGCTTGTTCCGGCAGCTGCCGTACCACCCAGCGAGGTTCCTGCTGTGGTCCCGCCTCTGGCTGTGCCCGAGGGTCCTGCTGTGGCCCCGCCTCCCCCCGCTGCGACACTCGCGACCCGAGAGTTGGTGCTCGCTGCTGCAGCCCCCGAGCTCTCTGCTGCACCACCCTTCGCTACGTTCGAGGTACTGACGCCACCTCTGTCCGCCCAAGTTATCAGTGCCGCCTCCGTCTCCAGCTACATCCAGGGCTCCAGCTCTGGCCTCGCCTGTACCCAAGATGCCTGCTACGGCCCCGCCTCTACCCGTGCCTGAGGTCCTGCCCGTCTCACCGGCTCCGCTCGAGTCTCCACCCGCTGCTGCACCTGAGGCTCCTGCTGCGACTCCGCCTACAGCTTCACCTAGGGCTCCTGCGACGGCCCCACCTCCTGCAGCGCCCGAGGACTTGGCGCCGCCTATGGCTCCGCCCGCGCCGGTGAGTATTGTTCCTGTGACCCCAGTTCCAGTCCCTGAGGAGGTCCCAGACTGCTTGACCATCGCTCCTCCTTCCTGGACGGAAGTAGAGGAGGAGCTCGAATGGGACCCCTCGGGGATTTCCCTGATGGACTCCTTCAAGGGGAGGACTCATCCACCACCGCCCCAGCATGGTGGATTGCGGTCTGGTCCTCGCCTTTCAGTGTCCCGTAAGGAAAGGGGACACAGACGTAGGAACTGGGTCCCGCCCACCCTGCATCGCCCTCGCTTGCTTTGCCTGGGGCTCGGGGGGCACCTGTGGGTCCTTTGGCTCTGGATCGGCAGTTGCCTGCGGGTCCCCCTCCAACGCCTTGTCAACAGTACTCGGTCCCATCTCTGATGCTTTGTCGGTTGCCTGTGGATTCCCCTGCATTGCCTCGTTGGTCGCCTGTGGCTCCCTCTCCTCTGACGCATCAGTCAGCTGCGCCTTTGTCAGCTGTGCCATCACCTGCTATGGCTCCACCTCCCTCCTTCCCTATGTCAGGCTCCCCTACAACTCCCTCCTCGTCTCCCCTGGTGCCCCCTCTGACTCCCTCCTCGACTCCTCCGTCTGTTCCTTGGCCTATCTCCTTACCCCCTTCGTGGTCCCCTCCTGCTCCCTCCTCCCGGTCACCTGCAGCCCCTCCAGCCACGGCCCGCCTTGGCTCCCTCGAGCTCCCCTTTGACCCCCGTCCGTTCCTGTCTGGCCTCCCATGTCTGCTCCTTTTCCCTCTGTGTCTCCTCCGTTCCCTCCTGGTCCCTTTGTCCCTCCAGTCTTTGCCCCTCATGCCTCAGTGTCTCCTGTGTTCCCTCCTCGCCCTGTTGCTTCTCCATTTTCTGTCTCCTTTCTTGGTTTGTCTGTCTGCATTCTCTGTCCTTTGTCAGATTCTGTCTTGGTTTCTGCCTCTGTGCTTGTTCTGTGTTTCTGTTCTGTTCCCCGTCTCTTGTTGATGTTTTGCTCTTGTTTTTCAGGTCCCTTGTCCCCAGTTTAGTCTCCTCTGCCCCCTCCCCTTGGGGGGGTGGGTGGGGGGGTTCTGTCATGACCTGATCATTCGATCCTCCTGTGCACCATGCCCCCCTTGTTACCTTGTGTTAATTCCCGATTGTAATCACCTGTTACCTGTCATGTTCAGCCTGTCCTGTATATTAAGTCCGCATCTGAGTTAGTTTCCCCAGTCCGGTCATTGACGTTGCATGTTCCGAGTTTGTTTCTACAATAAACCCCGTTTACCCTTCTACACGGCTCGTTTCACCTGCTTTCTTGTTCCGATTTAACATACAGTATGTTGTTGTCAAAATAAAATTAACTTAAAATTAACTTTATTTCTCTGAAAAATTAAATCATTTAGACAATTTTAACCATTGATAAAATAATTAATAGATTAATCTATTTAAAATATTTGTTAATGGCAGCCTGAAATACTTCCTGTCACTATATCATTGATATCACAATATGACACATCATATACATATTTATACCAGTGTTATCATGGATGGTATGACATGGCATACCCCTACTGTTGACTTCAATCTTCAGTCGTGCAACCCGTCATAATAATAGGACAATAGATATATTACGGTAGTTCAATTTTGGGATTAATGAAACTGATTTTTTAAAATGTATCCAACTTAATTCCCCACTACAGAATGGAAAATGACCCATATTTGTGCTTATAGTATACAAGCATTTAAGTGACCGTAATATATACGAAAAGATAAATATGAAGGCCATTGAAGCACATTGCATTTTTTTTTATTCATTCCTGAAAATGTACTTTATTGCATTCTGTAGAGTGAAAAAGGTTTTATTCTCTGGAAGAACATTGATTTATATGGAAAATCAAATACAAAAACAAAATGACACAACTTTTACTGCTCCCTAATATTTTTCGGTCATTGTGCTATGTGTGACAAACTATGCTTGTTGTGTGACAATGTTTGCTTATTTTGAGACATGTATGAAGTGTTTTGATGGTTTTACTAAAATTTCAGATTAACTGCTGGACCAATGTTGCATGCTGGTAATGCAAATTGTGTAAAGAGTTTTGAAAAAGCAAATATTCCTGTCAAAGTCACAGACACACAGCAAAAACGTTGCCCAGAGCAGGCACTAATTACTGACTAATTTGTGCAGCTGGAAAAACTTTTAATAGACTTTGCAATCGGCATCAAAAAGAAATACTCACCAAGAAATACAGGGTATGACAGTCACAAAAGAATAACCAAATTTTATTTACAATTTGCAGGGAATATTCCACACATTATTAAAAAAAATACATTTTGAATACACAACTAACTGAATGTAGTGAAAGTGAAAATACTATTTTACAAAGCAAAAAAAAAAAAAACACTGAACACTGCAGTGGCCCAGTACAGTACAGCAAATTGTAAAATTAAGAAAAGAATGCAACAAAAAACACAGAGCACTCAGGTACACTACTGGTCATGTGATCCTGGTCATCAGACACAGGATCTCATCTACATCACAAAGGATGTGTACCCTGGCCAAATAGCAGAGGAAGTCATGTTTAGAATTATGGATCAATCCTTGTTAAACCTCAGGCTGCTTGCATTACCCGTTCAAAAGGATTCTGATTATATACTTTCCATTACAACCTGAAAAAACAGACTGAGGAATGGGGAGTATGGTGGAAAGGAAGATCACTTGAATGTGTGGGTAGGAATTTAACTCTTCTTGAACAACACTCAAATGATGAAAACTCTTCATAACAAGCACAGAGGGATACTGACGACAGTTGTAACGTTCCCAAAAGGGAGTTTTAGTTATAGTGGGAAAATACACAAATAACTTAAGGCAAAATGCCTATCCAGAAATTTATCCGATTACTCAAATAAAATTAATGGCAGCACAGCGAGAAATATTTGTTCACAGGAACCAAGTGCAACTCTAGAATGCCTCCCAGAACCAAATGAACTACAGCAAAAGAAGAAAGCGAGATGCTCCCCAAACCAGCCTTTTATTCTTCCATCTAACATTGATCAAATCTGTATGACAGCAGTAATCAGGAACACCTGAGCAGAAAGAAAGAAAAGAGCAGAAAACAGACAAATAGTAAAACCATTGCAACAATATGTCTTGCTATGTAACACTAACATTATCCCACATGATAGCACGTGTTGCGTTCGGTCAGGCGGCGTGTGGGGAAAGCAGGCGAGCGATGCCAGAAATGCAGGTGAACGGGGTTCATTCAGATGAAACAGGGTTCACATCGACGGACATCAGCAAACATCAATGACGGATCTGACAAGACTAACTCAGACGTGGACTAAATACACAGGACAAATCAAACATAACAGGAAACAGGTGATAACAATCGGGGAGTAACACGAGGTTATGAGGTGGGCGTGACGCACACGAGAATCGAACGAGCGGGACAGCACGTAATCTGGGATACTATGCTGTCTCCGTAGCGATGGGAATAAAAAAATCAGAGTACATTGAGGAATTCCACAACTGCTGTATGGACTAATCGTGACATGGTGATGGAACACCCCTTGTAGACTGATAGCAGCATACATTGTCATATTTTTCCCCCGTTTGGCTAGAGACATCCACAGTTGCTTTTTGTCTGATGATTTTCCTGGCTCTGCAAAAATTTAATCAAACTTCATCAATACATGGGTTTATTAGTCAACACTGCATAAATAATTTCTTCTTGTTGTTCTGGACTGAAGAGAGCAAGTTTTTGTTCATCATTTCATGGGACGTCTGCAGTGGTACAGTTACTGTTTCCTCTAGACATATAAAAGCTATACATATGCAACTGTAGCACAAAACTTACCTGTTTTCATTGCAAATAATCCTAATGGTTATAGTGTAAACTCAAATTGGCCTGAACTCACTGTCTTGCTTCTCACATGGTCATGCCATGGTTAATCGTGCCATCAACCAAAATCTCTTATCTCATTTGATATCTAAACTGTAGGCCAGAAACTAAAAAAGTTTCCTCTTCCCCACTGTACTTTTACTGATTACTGGAATAAACATGGAACTGAATTAATCCTTTTGATTCATTGTTTGCACTGGTTATTGTTTTTATTATCAACAAAGGTGTTTCTCCAAAAGGAATAGGTGTGCTCACAATGACAGTTGTGCTACTATATTCAGATATGTGTAGTGTAACCACCGGACACATGTGATTGTAACCATTTGTGAAAACTGTAAAACATTCTTTCTTGCATGAAAATGGGGTGGTGGTGCAATGGATTGTCCTGTAGTACTGTTGTCTCCCCGGACTTCAAGTCTCCACCCTGCATCTACATGTGTGGAGTTTGCATGTTCTCCCCCTGTCATTGTAGGGTTTCTTTCCCCCCCCCACCCCAGTCCAAAAACATACTGAAGTAAATTGGAGTTTTACCAGATTGCCCATAGGTGTGCATGTGTGAGTGAATTGTGTATAAGCATGCCCTGCAATGGGGTGGCTCCCCATCCCGGGTTGTTCCTGCCATGTGCCCTGCAATGGGGTGGCTCCCCATCCCAGGTTGTTCCTGCCTTGTGCCCTGCAATGGGGTGGCTCCCGATCCTGGGTTGTTCCCTGCCTTGCACCCACAGCCACTGGGACAGGCTCCACATTCTCTGGACAAGCAGTTTCAGAAAATGAATGGATGAACGGACAGACATTAAATCAGTACCAGAGTTGTAGCTTCAAACTGTTTTCCTGACATTTTGCAGTGACTTATATTTCACACAATATAAAGAAGGCAATTTATGCAGATTAATCATGTTTGAGATCATGATACCCTGATACTGAACTCATATAAAAGCACAGTAGTGACTCATACTGGGCATAGATCAGCCTCACAGCCTTCTTTGATTATTTTCAATGACATGGAATACAGCCAACTCATCTCTACTGCTGTAAAAGCAAGTGGGCAGAGGTAAACAGATGAATTGACTTTAAAAGTATGTGATATTATTTGTCGATGTTCTAAATTGTGATTTCACGTATGTTTTAAATCAAAGAACTTTAAGGGCTGTCATTCATAAGAGAGCAAATTCAGCTAAATTCAGAGATTACCATGTGAAATCCGAGAAAATTTGACAAAAAAATAAATAAATAACACTAGAAACTTCAAAGAAATGAAAGCAGATTGTTCTATAAAATAAAAATCCATTCAAAACTTTAACATCAATAAATAAACTTATTATAACAAAGCAGTAGCAAAATATTTAAGTTTTAAAATAAAGCCTGGAGAATGACACTGATTAAATGTAATATCAGGTTACAACTCCAGTATGGACTTTCTTCCAGATGTGCTAATCTAGCCTGCATTTTCACAGATCATAAATTAGATCTGGTCATGTGATGCTGATATTTTTAGCAAGTGAACATTCACTTTCTTCCAATCTGCATGCTATGCGTAAGCCGTCCTCTCTTCTTATTGTCAAAAATATTTTAATATGCTTATATTTTTAAACTCAACTGTATGTGAGTTTCCCTCTGATTCTCTAGTTGCAGTTAATTATGAATTATGGTATTTATAGAGTGTTTCTATAGTATATGTCTTGTGATGGACTGGCACCCCATCCAGGGTGACCCTGCCTCATGCCCCATGATTCCTGGCATAGGCTGCAGGCTTACTCTAACCCTGTACTGAATAAGTAGTCATGAATGATATACCTTATTAAGCCTGCATTCCACAATATGAATAGCATACTCCACATTCAAAATGTTAAAAAGAGTTGCATCCATTGTATACATGTCAGGGTAAGGCTGACTTGTATGAAATGCAAAGGTCACAATTTTAGCCATCTACCACTTGATTTAAAATATTATTTATGGGCATCGCAGTGTGAGCCAGATGAACTCCAGATGACAGCAGTAAAAATTGGAGGGTGTAATAACAGCACCATAAACATTCCCCATGGCAGTCCTGACACATAGACTGCCCCTCACATGTTAACACCTTGTTCTTGAGGGTGGTGTATGAAAGAGTTTGCTGAGCTGCATACCAGCGTGCATTTAAGTAATTTACGGGTGGCCCCGCATTCCCCAGCTGCCTGAAAGCCCTTTGGGGTTGAGGGGGTGACAGCCTTCACTATGACACTTGCAGCATCCATCAAGGCCCAATGCAAGCTCAGTTGACAAATTCCCAATATCAATAGCAGCTGTCATGACAACATAGGGTAATAGCCAACCTTGTCAAGTACACCCATTAATTCCTGCTGGTGTCAGTGGTGGATAATTAATAGACTTTGCAATCTGGCCCAGCAATAAAAGCTTGGTGTGATACAGACAGCGGGGGGGGGGGGGCCCCCCCCCCCCCCCCCCCCCCACCCCCCACCCACCCACACACAAAAACGAAAAACAGAAAGAAAAAAAAAAAAAAAGAAAAAAATAAAGAAAAAAAAATAAAAA
>JABFEA020000010.1:22988994-23012962 GCA_019775915.2 Cyphomyrus plagiostoma | reverse complement strand
ATTTTTGCAATTTGGCCCCTCAAAAAAATTTTGTTTTTTTAATAAATACACCCCCCCCCCCCCCCCCCCACACACACACACACACACACACACGTGCAGAGCATTAAAACAAGATACTGGAAACAGCAGTATTTTAAAAAACTGGGAATTTTATCACAAACGTGTTCCCCAGTGATGTCAGGGGCCTCTAACAATGCAGGGTGATGAATGACTGTGGTTGAAAACTCTGTGCTCTCTTTGCATTTGGATGACATCCTAATTATACACAAGAAGTAAATTTACTGTGATTATGTCCAGTTCTACTTGTAACGAGCAACTGTTTCAGCGCTGACATTTTTTGCTTTAAATTTCATTTTTCTGGTTAGGTTTTGAAATTGCAGCAGCTGACCTAGTCATACTCAAGATTCCTGTTCACTTGTGTGTGAGAAATGTGAAAAACTGGAGCAGAGACAGGAGGAGGAGCACTATGTGCTTGTGTTTCTGTGTGTGACGATGTGATCGCAAGCACGACAGTTCCTGAAGGCCCAAGAGGAAATCTCAGGATGGTTCTACCCATTCGCTACTCTTATAACCCCCATCACCCAAACAGCTGAGGAAAGACATGAGGGTGGAGAGACTAGCATGTTGACATACAGTAGAGGGCAAAATGAACCCTGAACCACTGATCTATGAATGACAGCTGTAAGGCAGCAGTGGCAATACAAACCACATTCCCATAGCTCTAGAGCATGTCTGCAGTGCTCCCGGCCATGGTGTGTGGTTCTGCAGATTAGCAGGGTGTGATTTGAAGGTTGCTGGTATAAACCCTGTGGGACGATGTCACCAATGGGCCCTTGACCCTAATTACAGGGATGCTGCTGGATTCTGCCTTCTGCTCCTTACGTGTATGTTGCTTTGGACAAACCATTTGATAAATAAGGCCTACAGTGTGAGATGCAGAGCTGGGTGGGGATGGGTGCCATTGGCTTTGGATGAACTGTGCTATCAAGAGCTGTCACTCTAACTTCTCACTTTGGAGTTGGAGTGCTGATGCCCTGCCATCAGAAACAGCACCAGCACCTGCCTGCCATCACCTGCCTACCGCCACATTAAGACTCAAATCTTTAAATTTCAACAACGTATAGTAGGACTTCACCAACTTGTTAATTTGAGTTCCTCTGCTGGCCCCTAGAGAATGGGCTTCTCCTTTGAGTCTGGTTCCTCCCAAGGTCTCTTCCTTCCAGGGAGTTTGTCCTTGCCACTCTTTCCACTGCCTTGCTCACTGGGGACTTTGGGCAGGCATAATCTAAAGAACTTTGAGACAATGTAATGTGAAATTGAATGGAACTGAATAAATGCGTAGGTGATGTTTGAGATGTGTTTGTTAAAAGCATGAGAACATGTTGGAATACATTCACAGGTGGAAAAAACACTAAAGTCACATGAATGACCTCCACTGTGGAATATTTAATAGCAACACATACATGAGCAATGCATGAACACCACTCTAGCACATAAATGCTGTACCTTTCACATGAGTTTAGAGGATTATGCTAATATGATTAGAGTGGATTATGATAATGAAAGCTGACACAGTCCCAGGTCTGGGGGCACATTTTGTACTCTCATTTGGGAAAAGTTAATTGGTTTGGTACCTTTGATGTGTGGAGTACTGAGAGATAGGGTTGGGAACATAATTTTTTGGCCTTGTTGAAATTTGCTTCAGCTTTCAGCTAGAAAAAGCTTGGATTTGACTTCATAGCCAAGAGTGATATTCTATACTAACCCTGTATATCTTTGAAATACAAAATTAAACATGAAGCATAGACATGATACACATTTGTGGATGAAGCATTTGGGTTCACAGCCACTCCGAGAAATGTAAAATTTCTGACAGTAAGAGAGTGATAATTTAATTGTATTAAATATTAAATGGTCCTGAGCAAGAGTGCTCACATGAATGTTTTAATGCACAAGACTTAATATCGGGTTTTACAATGAAATTGGCCTACAAACAAGAATATAAACTGCAACACAATCACTTTTTCTACTAGTGTAGTGTCTGTTTTTTCCACAAAGCAGTATAGCAAACCCAATCTGACTAGTCAGTTTAACTGTTCAGCTGGGATCACTTTCAAAACCCATGTTCCCAGTATATGCAATGATTCATACAACACAAAGTTGAAATGGAGAAACAGGAGTAAATCAGACATTCATATGCTAAATTAGTATGAATTAGCTGATCCTGGTGAAATATCTGGAAAAAGATTTAGAGAATATTTAAAATAATCAAATCTACAAGTACTCCAGATTCCCTGAAAAATAGTGAGCAATATAGTTTGTCAAAGACTCGGGTTTTAATGCAAATAACTGGAGGGTCCATGTCAGGTGCAAAAGCCATGTAGATTGTACTGGTGTTAAAAGGCGTTTCTAAAAGAGCACCTGTGAAATTAAGGGTGTTATTGAAGGGCCGGACTAGGTTTTAAAATCACAACTGCACACAAAATAAATATGATTCCAATGTTGAATTTTATATAAAATGTATGAATTAAATGCTGTCACTATCTGCACAACAATATCAATGCAAGATGAAACGTTTTCTTAAAAACAGACATGTATTTAATAAGTAAAAATCTTGCAATTCTATTTGCATATAAAGGCAGCTAAATATATCACAATAAACACAAAGATAGAAGCAGCGCTAAACTCCCATAAAGAAGGAAACTAAGTCTGCAATCAGAGAATGGGGCATTTACATTTGCGAAGTTCACACAACTATTGGCAACATTTTTTTTTGTGCTAGCAAGATTGCATTTACACACAGTGCAAAAATTAGAAAAAAGGACAATATAAACGCAAACACAATAATATTTAAGATTTAAAGGACAAGTAAACTGTGTTTAGGCAGATGTATAAAAATATCTTGCAAATTCCTTATGCTCAAATGATTAATTTCTTGCGTGCATAAGGAAAACTGGATCACGATGGAATCCATACTGCATGATAGAGAAACGGGTGACTGTACGTGTGGTTCTTAAACCTGTATGCATACATACATACACACACATACCTACATAGATACATAAACCCACATTAAGCATATAACATAGAATTAACATAGAACTCTTTTGGTGGTAAGTTGCTATACATTTACAAAGAAATTTAGCATAATATATAGGTAGCACTTCTCAAATTATCTACAGAACAGCACATTAGCTTTAAATAGTCTTTTTTTAAGGATTTCATCCATAAACTTTAGTGATCCTTTAATCGAATGTTTTATTTGCTAATTGGTAACAGAAAATAAATAAGGAACTACTTCTCTGCTACAAGCAACAACATTCTCCCAAAGTACTGTAAAGCTAAAGTTTAAGGCAGTATTTCTGCCAAAACAAAGCTTAATTGTCCTAAAAAGGTACATAAAAACTTACAATGGCATTTAATATCAACATATCCAGCAAATGCAAGCAAAATATGCAGGGAAATTGTACAAATTCACAAAGCTGTTATTTTACAGATCCAATCCAATTTCAATACTAACTTCTGATCTTCAAATCTGGCATTCATAAGGTTTTTGAACCAGGAAATTACAAAAGAACAATATTTTCGAAAGCAAATCTAAACATGTATTTAGTAGAATTCATGTGACTTATTTTTAGAAAAAAAAAAGTAATTTCCAACTGCCCTGTGGTTTCAGGATGCTGGGGGATTTGGGAGGTCAAAGACTATAGGGGGGTTGGTGGGCTGGAAGCTGACCGTGCAGGTGGAGGCATTTATGTATGTTGTATACCCATCTGTCATGATGCCATAACCTGTAAAAGACAGACAGACAGCAATGCTGCAGTTACACATGCAGGTTTAACTTCAAAGCAAACTGCAACTCTAGCAGGAGGGCTGTACTTTCACCTCACACATCTAGGGCTGGGAGTTTATGTTCTTTATATATATATGGTTAAGTGAATGATCGAGCTTAGCTTTTTACCAAATATATAAGATTTGAAGTTAATGAATGTGGTGCTTAAAGTGAAGATTGTTTGCTTGAACCTGAGGGTGAATGATTTAGGAATTGCAGCCATTTCCGTACGTAGTTCCCCCATTTTCAGGGCTCAAAAGGAATTGGCCAATTGACTGACAAAGTTGATTCACGGCCAGACGTGGGCTGTTCCCATGCTATTTCATTAACAATTAGGCAGGTAAAAGCTCTGGAGTCTATTCCAAGTGTAGGATTTGGAATCTGTTGCTGTGAACTCTTAATATGAGGTCCAAAGAGCTGTCAATGCTAGTAAAGTAGGCCATTGTTAGGCTGAGAAAACAACTGGCTAGACAGCAAGAGTAATTGGTACATATCTTAAAAAGAAAACACGGGTGATCTCAGCAACACCAAAAGGTCCGGACAACTAAGGAATGTAACTGTGGTGGATAATTGCAGAATTCTTTGTGTTTGAAGAAAAAACCCAATATCTAGCCAGGTCAAGAATACTCTCCAGGAGGCAAGTGTATCATTCTCAAATTCTACAATTAAGAGATTTCATGAAAATAAATACAGAGGTTTTACCACAAGATGCAAACCTGTGGAAAGTGTCAAACAGGATGGCCAGATTAGACTTTGCCAAAAAAAAATCTAAAAAGTAAATTCTGGACAGATGAAACTAAGATCAACCTGTACCAGAATGACGGGAAGAGAAGAGCACAGAAAAGGAAAGGAATTGTTCACGATCCGAAGCATACCACATCACCTGTGAAACATGGTGTAGGCAACAGCATTGAGCTTGTATGGTTCCAAAGGAACTGGTTCACTAATGGTGATGATATGACTTCTGATAGAACAGTATGGGTTCTGAAGGGTATAAGGCTATAGGATTGGTTTAGATTCATCCAAATGATGCACTAGAGATAGGATGGTGCTTCTCGGTATAGATGGACACCAACCCAAAACATTCTGCAAAAGTAAACCGAAATCTTCAATGACCAAGATAGTCACCTGACATCAACCTAATGGGACATGCACTTCACTTTCTGAAGACGAAACTGAAGTCAGACAGACCAAAAAGCAAGCAATAAATGAGGACCG
The DNA here is from genome assembly GCA_019775915.2 of Cyphomyrus plagiostoma. Classification (NCBI taxonomy): domain Eukaryota; kingdom Metazoa; phylum Chordata; class Actinopteri; order Osteoglossiformes; family Mormyridae; genus Cyphomyrus; species Cyphomyrus plagiostoma. The sequence continues at coordinate 23,007,912 of JABFEA020000010.1, read as the reverse complement.
CTGCAGTAAAGGCTTGGCAAAGCATCACCACTGAGGAGACCTAACATGACCAGGGGTGCCAGACTTTAAAAGGATTTTTCACCCAGTATTAAAAATGATGTTTGTGTAACTACTTTTGAGACCCTAACAATGGGAGGACTGATAAAAATGGAGGGAATTCTTAAACGGGTCATACAATATTTTTGTTGAACCCCTTGAATTAAAGCTGTGTGTCAAAGTGTATATATTTGCTTTGTGAAATATCTGATTGTGCACACTTGATTTTCACCTTGCATGTCTGAGCATACACAGCATTACACCTTATGGCATGTGGTCAGACCCAACCTGATCCTGTTAATACACCAGGTTCATTTTATGTACTATTTGTGAGTGATCTCTACCAGCTCAGAATGGGATACATGAAGAATAAAACTACCCCATCTGCTGAAAATCAAAGTGACCAAAATTGAATGTGAACGTTACAATCATAGCAAAGTGTTTTTATCTTTCTCCAAGGAATTTTTGTTTACATGTATATTTTTTAACAAATGTTAATTCTGATCATACATTTGTGTTTCCTTTGTTAATTTGGCAAAAACATTATGAAAAATTTGTGGCTGAACCAAAGTCCATTTTATCATCAAAGTCATCATCAAATAGTCAACCTCCAACTTTTACAAATTCTCAAATAATGAGCAATAATTTGGAACAAATTAGCTCACAAAGATGAGAACTACCTGTACACATACTCTAGTCCCAAGTATATCCCCACATGAAAACCGTACTGGATTTATGGGCCAGTTTTAGGTTGTTGAGCAGAAAAGGGGGGTGAGATGCTTCCACTACAGACAAACGTGTGAGATTTTTCAAACCTGCTTGTGATCCATACCTACACAAAATCTTTACATCAGGTATTCTTCAAATCAACAGAGAAGCATATATTTAGAAATACGAAACACCTCACATAGATCAATAACTCAAGGCGAAAAAGCTGATAGTAGTAGCATACAGCAGTGAGCACGACCCACCTTCATGGATACCTCCGAAGACGTGAAGCTTGGGGCGAACTCTTCTCTGCACAGTGTTCAGCAGCTCCACACAACCCACCCGCTGAAGCTCCTTGGGAACCCAGTCCCGGAACCCTGCAGATGAGATGGCCCGAGTAATTCAGAGCTACCCTGTAACCAGATGTACTATCTCAGCACAAGCTTTTCAGTGCCTACCTGCTACAAATTGTTGTAGGTTCACTAACCTACACTGGTTAAGTAAAGTAAGTTTATAAAAAAAATAGATCCAGTATCCAACACTGTTAAGAAATTGGAACCACGCAAGAAAAAGAGTACACAGCAAAAACTTCTGTCAGAATGGCAATGATGATATTCCACAGACACCCCCAAAACCCCCCCCCATCTAATCCTCTCAAACCCTCCAACCTCTAAAATCTCTAGGTCACTGACGTAGTCTCACTTCCTCTCCAAAAAATTCTTTATTAAAAGCCCAACTTTGTGTTACTTGTCTCAATGTAATCAGGTTTGCCAGATCTGCATCTGTGGCTGACACAATCCAAAATCTTGTGAAAAGCCTTCGAAGAAGACTGGCAGCTGCTATAGTTACAAAGGGGGAACCAACTCCATATTGAACCCTAAGGGTTTAGAATGGGATACCATTTAAGTTCCTGTGGGTGTAATGGTGCAATATTTCTGTCCATATAAGTGCAAATAAAAATGCATATATTTTTATCCATATAACTTTTTTCAGAAATTATAAAAAGATCCATCACATACTTTTTGATTTATCATGTTCACAAGATCCATTGTTATCTGCAGCTGTTCTTCCCTTTGCCCTCATTAAATGACATTGCTTCAATCTGGGTGCGAATTGTTCCAGATCATTACCCTATACAATGTTCCTAGGAAGTTTGAAATACTTATAGAATTGCTGTATGCACAAGGTCAAGTGTCTTCTATAGCTGTCCTTTCTGTCCTTTGCTTGTACCTAGCTCCGCTACTTCAATTTTGGTACAATATGTCTCAAAATTGAAATCAGGTGTACATCTTCATCCATTTAATTTGTGAAATGGTAATAAACTCCATCAAAGCATTTTTGAGTTATCACGTTCACAATGGAAAAGTGGCACAGTTCATTTATTTGAATTACTTTAACAGCAAAGATTCGTCAAGTGATCGTAGTAATTGACTGTCCCCAAAACCATATGTATTCCTCACCCGGGGAAAACAAAAATACACAAAATATAACAATCGTAAGGGAATAAATTTAAGGAGAGAAATTATGCAAATTCTAATATGGTTAGAAATATTTTCTAAAAAACATAAATTAACCCCTGATTTAATGACGGACCGGGATTAACTGGACTCACCGAGAGGAGGCCCATGGGTCATGAGAATGTCGAGGCCTTCTGGTACTTGGTTCCATTTGTCCAACAGAGACTGGCCCCGGGGTAAGTTGAAGCCCCATCCATTGAACCAGGGCGTCCTAAGGGAAAATGCATATTGAAAATAACACCTGACGGGGCACACACACAACAGTCTTTTCGTATTAGGCTTTCAATGACAACTCTTCCAAAACCATGTAGTGCAACAGATGACACAAGCGGCTGCAACTCAGCAGGCAGAAGCCAACGTAGGTATGACTGGAGGAGGGACTAGCTAAGGGGGGAGAGATGCCAAGAATGCTAACTTCCAAACACTAGTTTGGTAGGAGACCTCCTTTAACTAGCTGACTAATAAACACATTAATCAGGGCACACAACATGGATAAAACACTTAGGCCTAAGCAAACACTCAGGGTGGGTGGGGGTATTAACAAAAAAACTTGACTACATTAACAGAAGGAAAATTCAGACAGATACTTAGTTTCACCAACAGGAAGCACAAACCACTGAAATACAACCGAAGGGTCCATACCGAGCCCCATAACCAGCAATTCTCACTTCATACTTGGGGCTGAACCACAACTGATACAACATCCTACAAAGCACTATTTAAAACAAAAGCCAATACTGTGTTGGTCAGACTGAAGAGAAAAAAATACGGTGGATGCATTTGACTGACAGCTCCTGTAACAGTAGTTGGCAGAAGAACTGAAACCTTACTCCACCCTGTGCTTCCATCTTTGATTGGCTTTGCTTCAATCTCAGTAGAATGAAAAGTGCACTGTGTTAATAAAATGGTTTCCTCTACTCTGAGGCAGAAATGATAACTACTTTTAAGGACGTTTTATAGAATAAATCAACTGGAAATAAGCAAATATTCCAGAAATATATCCATGTAAATATAGTTATGCCCTTGACAGCCTCATTTAATTTATTTTCCAGCAGATGAAAACATTATGCTCTTTAAATCAAAATATTCATATTCTTAATTGATAAAATAAGTAAAATAAAATGGCCAGCAACAGCAAATCACTTGTTATACAATAATAGATGTAACAGAGTTTCCACCTTCTAGCATTTTAACATACAGTACATTTTTCCAGGAATTAAGAAATTCTGTTGGAATTCATAAACAGTTCTCCCCTCTCTTACAGAAGCACCATTGTTGAAATCACCGCAGGTAAATGCAAGGACATTTGTCAACCTCCATATGAATGGAGACTCAAGCTCACAAAGAAAATATTGTTTCTTCTGTAGCCCAATTATATTGCAGTGAAATGACTCTCATACTCCCCAAGCAAGATTAGGCTCTAAGGCAGGCCCTCACCATCTGGCCCAGGTGGCAGGGATCACAGACCCCATTCAAAGGAGGGCCTTGCTCGCCATGAACGCAAAAGCTGCATGATCTAGAGTGGTTATAAAGATGATAGGAGAGGTGGGCGATACGTTGATTTTATCGATTAATTCAAATTTACAGTTCAGAACGATGTATTTTTATGAAAATCGATTTTACTACTTATTTTACACGCGAGTGCCAAAAGCGGAACTAATGCGACGCACCGTTCTTCACGGGTAAATTAGCGCGGCGCACCCAAACACTGTAGCGGATTCACAAACAACATGGCAATGGTTCGGTTTTGCGCCGTTGGTCAAAGACCAAACAAGTCCTCGTTGCAAAGTATGTTTAAAAGCTGTTGCAACCAAAGGAAGCTGCACGACAAATTTATTCCAGCACCTAAAGCAGAGGCACGCAGCGGAGTGGGAGAAGTGCAGCTGCCAGCAAAATGAAAATACCGGCAGCACCAGCACAACATCCAAAGTTAAGCAAGCAACCGTCCCTGACACGTTTTCGAACTGTGTGCCATATGATTACAATGGGACACGGTGGAAGGCGATAACAAACGGTGTCGAGATGCATGTTGCAAAAGACATGGTACCTATACATACTGTGGAAAAGCCAGGATTCATTAAATGCTAAAAGTTTTTACAAGTTTCTAAAAGTGTTTACAATGGCGTGGTCTGCCATCTCACTTACAAGCATCTTTTTTGGCTTGTCAGATTTTACTTTAGAGTTAAAGTGCATAAAATAAAGTTAAAACTTGTTTTGAACCATTTTTTTGAGATTTTATTTTTAGGCTGTATCGCCCAGCTCTAGATGATAGCATTAAGCTGTAAATGAATAAATGAATGAATGAATAAGACTGAAGAAATGGGTTGAGGTAACTAGGTCTCCCAGATGAGAGGACTGCAACAATAATCACTGTGTCATGAGACAGGTTAATGATACAGCCCCCACACGATTACTTGTTCAGCAGAAGCCATTTAGTCTTATACTATTCAGTTTAACCCCATGCATATTTGTTACAGCTGACTTATTTCCTGTACCAGCAAGGCCTTCGGATGGGAAGGAGCAGACACTGAGCGCAGGAGAAACCTGTGGACTTGAATGTGACTTACACGTGCGACTCTGGGGAGTATCAAGCAAGGCATTATGGGATGTCTCATCTTTTAACAGAAGCTAATCCTTTATTTAGGCCTTCTGCCCATTCAGAGTTAGCTTGCAATGCAATCGTGGGTACTGGTGGTCCTTAAGGTGGTATTCTAGACTTTTTTCCACCAACAAATTCTGTCAACCCACCGGCAGCGGTCTGACTTCTATCCCCATGTCTGTGTTTCTATAAGAGGGCACCAATTGCTGCAGCTCTGTTTCCAATTAAGTGCTGACCCAGTCTGATGAGACGACGGTGGCACACAAAAACCTTGTAAGCTCCCTCTTGACCAGTATTTATTTACATTCCTTACAAAAAATTGACAGAGTGAGGATGCCTCCCAAACACTAAGCCAGTCTGCAAGCAGCCCCTGAACTTTAGTTTAGTGCTTACAGATAATCATTGTGATTTACAATCTCAGATGCTACAAGATTTTAATATTAGTGGGATATCTTTCGCATTTGTCCTATGTATTCTTGCTGACACTTCTGACATACCTACATTAACAAACTGCTATATATAAATTCTCCACTGTACTCCTCATATTGTTTGAATGCTACAGCAACATAATTTTTAACTGCACAATGAAAGCCAAAAAGAAGGGAATGTAAACAGTTTCAAATTGCTTACATGCAAAAACAAACAGATCTGCAGGGCCTTCCCTTCAGTTTCGACTTATTTTCTGGTTCTCTCACAAATAAGATGCGTCTCAAGTGAAATGGGCCACTGGCCTCTTATGAACTCCTATCACCCACAGGTGTACCTCTTTGTCCACTGTGCACATAAACACCCCAAACAATTCCGTTATTTCCCTCCACTGTCTAAAAGTGCACAGACAATGTAAAACAAAGGGTGAGGAAAAGACAGGCACAGTGGAAGCCTCTGCTGCAGAGTGCAGCACATTACATGACCAGGCGATTCATTGTGGCCTCACCCCCTTGTCACTGCAGCGTGGAGGTCATCTGAAAAGGACGGTTAATTGATCAAGCTGTCAAGGCCAATGAGGAGAAGCATGTTAATGGGATATTTATTTCCCCATTGGGAGGGAGGCACCTGACAGAGTGCAGTATATATGGCTGGCCATGGTGCCTTTATTAACAGCTTGGGACCCGCTGGTAATAGGTGGCAAGCGGCTAGACGGGCCTGACAAACCACCGATCGGCCAAGGCCACAGCAAATGCAACAAGGGAAGTGGAGGGAGAGAGGGAGCGACGGTGGCACCAGCTTGGGGCTGACCCCGTTCTATTAACTGCAGCTGAGTGACTGATGGGGTCCTGGGTGGATTCATTTAACTGCAACCTCACCAGCTGACCTCCATGCATGGAGACGGGTTAGGCCTCTTGCCTAGGGAAACATACAAGCTGTGGCGCTAACCCGTGGGCCTGATATTGCACAAGTGAGCAACATTAACCCCCATCCCCCCTCTGGTCAGCAAAATCTGTCCGGAGGGCTGCGGGTCTCTGGCACTGTTATTTCGTGGGTTGAAAGCTGAAAATTTTGAGAAACCATGTAGTAAATATCAGATAGTTAACCACCTTTACAAATAAGAAGACATAGGCAACCATGGACACAGTGCTACACAGGACAAATTAGACACAAGATAGTGACTGATAGTAATTGAAGTAGGGGCCTGCAGAGTGCCATCGGGCAGCTGCACACACGCATTGATTTCTCAGAAATCCTCATTCAGCGCATACAGACTCTATGCCATGCTAGAGGGCCCGCTGGATGTGCATCCACAAAGGAACAGGACTACACAACGCCAGGCCACACAACCTACAGCTGGATGGTGGGTGTAGGCAGTTCAGGGAGTTGCTGATTTGGATTCAGGTAGGGAACCATAGCCACCACAGTAGGGGAAGTTTGGGTTGGGGGTGGGGGAGTCTCTGGGAACGAAGATACCAGATTCATCTGAGAACATTGAAATATGAATCTGGCAGGAAGGCCCAGAGAAACTAGAGAAGGCTTAATAGCTGGGGTAGGACAGGCCATTAAAGTGGCTCTGGAGCACCCCCCCCCCACCACCACCACAGCTTGAATGAAAGGAACTTACACAGTTACACACTGCTAGCGCCATTTACTCAGCTACTCCTGGGCCCAAGGCCGATGGAGCCAGCAAGGAGGTTTTGGGTTACCCGCCCAGCCCAGCTAACCGTGAGTCTATCTCAGATGACCTGATCCCCTGGAGACTAAAGAAAGTATTACTATTAGTTGGGAGCAAAGCAGACCAATATTTCAAAAGGAAAATACATATACATGTAGCTCTGTAGACTCCGCATGAAAAGAAAATCAGAGAGGTAGTGATGTAGGATATAAGTAGTGCAGTTGCCCCAGTTCCAAAAGAAAGGAATGAAAAGAAACGAAGGAAACTGAGGAGAATATGACAAGTACATTTTCTCCTCTTCACTGCAGAGTGGAGGACACAAGTTTATGGGTCAACTTTTCAGGTGAAGAGACATTGGGCATTATTAGGAGGCCATGAGGAGTGCCAGGGTCACACAGAGAAGCAATTAGCACCTGAGCATTCTTTCTGTGATGGGAAAGGAACTTTCTTACATGGTGACACTGACATTCCAGCTCTCCCACAGTACAAAAATGTATTATTCAAAGACCAGATTCCAATAAGAAATGGTTTTCAAACAAGCTGGGAGTAAAGCAGAAGTCCGGAAGAGGAAAGCAAAGATGGGCTAAAATTTGGATAGATGAAGGAAACAAAAAGAAAACATTCATCAGTCGTGGGGTTTAATAAAAGTGTGGTAATGTTAATTTGTACCTCTATGCAAAGTAACTGAAGGTGAAAGTCAAGGATGCAAGTAAATAAATAAATAAAACATAATACAGCCTTTGGATTACAAGTGCATATGCTTATCAACATGAGAAATGTTGAGTGCACATTGTTACAGAATAAAAATATATAATGGGAAGCTGAGAAAACTATCACAGTTCCTGAGATTTTTACACCACAGATCAGGTTGTAAGTAAACTTATACTTAGCCCAGTTACCTTTTTCCATGGCCTGGCATGATTGTTCCCCCTCCCCACTCACCCGCAGGTCTGCACTCTCAGTGCGCCTAATACTCTAGGACTAAGCATGCATTTGTCATCACTGTGCAAATTTTTTTGCTGAAGAAAATGTAGGAAGAAAGACACTATCATCACACAGCACAATGGAATTCATGATTATGTCATTATTTTGTGGCTTATTTGGAGTTGTTTTGGGTGTGATGACATTTGCATTTATTGAGTATGCAGGACAGTGATTTTCAATTAATTGTACTGCATGTATAAGAAAATATTTTGTAAAACATGGGACTACCTTAGAGGTTTTGTGATACATCCAGCTGTCCTTAGATACTCGTCAGCCTGAATTTCCGGCAAACACTGCACCTCTGGCCTAGACCAAAGTAATCCCTTTGCCGCAATGTTGATAAAATATTTGTTGCTACCTGATCTGTACAGTCCACCCAATCCATTCCTTTCAGGTCCAGTTCACAAATAGTGCACATTTGCACACGAGTGCGCCAGTCGTACAGTTGGCTTCATGTCTGTGTTCTGTGCTTGGAGACAGTCAGTAATCACATTAGATGTGGCCAAGTCCAACTGACCCGTGTCCCAGTCCACTTCTTCAAGCAGTTCAAGGCACAGTAAACCATATCACAGTATGCAGTGATCACACTAGTCAAATGTACTCCAGCACAGTACAGATTGCTTAGTGTGAGTAATCCCTGAGAAGCTGAACGAACAGGTAAGGAAAGGAATGGGTATGAAGCTGTATGAATAGGTACAGAATAGGGCTTCCGTGAATAGTTGACATAGTCGATGACATTGACGCTGAAAATGTGTGTTGACATCAATATTTTAAAATCAATGCATCATTTTTTAAAGGTTATTATTATTTCTAAAACGCTTCATTATAATAAATTAATCCTTTAATATTACTATGCAGGTAACATAATAGCGTAGTTCAAATTTTCACATCGTGTTACACTAGCGCTATGCCTGAGCACCTGAAAAGAAAACACACAGGCGCTGTTCTGGATGATGGACCATCAGAGTAGGAAAAACCAACGTAAGTACTGTCTGTTCGTGTTTATTAAATTACCATTAGTATGGAGAGCTTTTTATGTCTTTGTAGCTGCTAAATACACTGATTATTAAAGTATCAAAACACACATCTGATTCATATTTTAGGAATACTACTAATATTGAAAAAATGTCCGAAAAGCTGGCATCCATTATTTAAAGCCCTGCTGTGACATACACTATTTTGTTGGCAAAATAAAAATATACTATGTTATGAAAATTAATTGTTTGATGAATCAACCAAACAGTAAAATAGTCTTTTGATTAATCCATAGAAAAATTGTTGTTAGTGGACAGTCCTATTACAGACCCTCATAAGGAATGGGCAGGAAGCCATATGAATAGATAAGAAACCTGGTAAGGAATGGGTAAAAACACAGGTTACTCCAGACTTTTGTTCCAGGGGGTATAAGGTGAGAGAGCCCAACCAGTCATTCATCTAAATGAAAACGTCTACAAGGTACTTGTACAGAACGACACAACTGCTCTTAAATTTTAACAAGGGTCTGTCACACACAACATAGTTTAGTGAATTTATCAGCTTTTATATCACAGTCTTTTTTAAAAAATCTCCATCCACAAAGACCACTTGTAGTTAGGGTTTTTGTCAGACTTACCAATACATTTGAACATTTTTTAAGTTTGATGTAGTATATCAGGGAACACCTGAAACACCCACAAGACTCTCTGGCAGCATGTCCACAATGTTAACACTGTACAATCCTTCTACTGTTATTCACATGCACTTACAGTCTCTCTCTTTCTATGCAAACCTGCCCCCCCCCCCCCATTCCCATCCTGCAATGCGGTGCGTTGAATTTTCAGATACGTTCTATTTAAAGTTATTAAATGAATGCTTATTAAACATGTATCTGTCAGGAACTATCTGTGAATCTCATTCTTGTGTACGAAACTAATGCAGAACAAGCATTCTTAAGTTACCATACTGATTTGAATGGTCTCCGTCTCTGTGCGTCTTAATGCTTGACTGTCATTTTTTTGGTCATTTTAGTTTTTAGGTCACAATTTTCTGAAAATATTTTCACATCGATCACCATTTTTGATACTGATGAAATTTGGAATATGAATTAGCCATACCTTCCACAATACCTTTTCTACATTGTAGGGGGCAAAAAATAAGATAATACAGGATGTTTTCTTATAGACTATGACATTTTCTTACTGTTACAGCTTTATGGCTCAGGTATAGCTTGTTGGAAAATTCAGAAAGAATTATTTTTCATGGTGCTTTTCTCCCCACATACAGGAACTGACTCGTACTCAAGCCGTACCACAAAAAGAGACTAATTACAGCACAGTTCCAGCTCAATTTGGTAAAAGCATTGCTGAGTTTGGACAGCGACAATGATGTAAAACCAAAGAGACGCTTATTTACTGTTCACACTGTGTACATCATGATTTACTATGTGCAATTATTATTATTTTTAATGTGTGCTAATTTCCACAGCATGTCTGTGAGGATTGCTATGTTATGCAAATATCAGACGCTAGTGGAATTAGCATTCACTTGCCTAAATTTGCATTATGAATCCATTTCGTTCAGTTAGAAATTTAAGTTCAGAGTATTCACGAATACATTAATTCATCACGATGTATGATACTACTAATAATGAATAATATATAGAATACATGCTTTTTCTTTCAGATAATCCATGGGCAGAACACCAGTATCTCCATGCATTTCGATTAATCAGATGGTGGTGATGCAGCCAGCTTGGTTTGGTCACAATAGGGCATACTTCTGCAATGGAAAACCGCCGGTTCATGGTATGGCTCGGTTCTTGGTGGCAGAGGAAAAGCACCATAATTTTCTTTTTTTCCCCCCAAAGTCAATGTTTTTCTCATAAACTGCAATTTTTACTACATTTTGTCAGTGAAAAAAGCAAAGAAATGCGTGAAGTAACAAGTCATTTTTTTTTTATAATGAAATACATGTGTGTACTACTTGCCTGTTATTTGGCCCCCTTCTTGATATAAGCAAAGGGTTTTCCCTACCACAGAAAGGCTTAGACGGTGCAGCTGCGGAAGACCTAAAAGCTGAATGAACACCAGAAACACTGGATTAACTATGGGATTCTCACTAGAACCAATACTGTGGTACCAAGTCGATGCCAAAATTCTGAAAACGTCACAATGCTTGTTTTTCTATAAACCGTACGTACTGAGAATGCAGTTCCCTCGGACCAGACGCATGCAGCATATAGGTTTACAAGTGTTCTAATCTATGGTTAAATGGCGAATGAAGAACAACGCCTACCCGCATGAAATATCAGCAACGCATGCAGCTGCAGTGCCAGCTCCACCTACACTTGTTAAAAACAAAACGAGTCGGGTTTGGAAGTGCTCCGTATAGTGCCTTTGTGCATTCGGTCATGAGGGAGTAATTCACAAAAGCCAATATACAAACGGTGCTATCGTACATTTCAGACAAAAGGAGGAAATGCTTCCAATTCAGTAAAGCACCTCAAAGACAGGAATCCAGACCTATTCAAAGATTTCAAGGTGAGTTTTAATTGATTTTAACATTAAATTAAAATGTATCCAAAACGTTATCCTTGTCATCCTTATCCTGACATACGTTACTATTACCTTTGTCAGAGGCAATTGTGTAACCAACTGTGTTCCATGTGAGGTTTGCAAAACACTAAGGCTACCAGGTTTAGGATAACGTAATGTAACCATAGCTTGCAGTAATAGGCTTCTGCCCAAACCATTTCTGCTTGTGCCATTTGTCATCAAAATATAACGTCCGTGATTTAATTAAATATTGTCAGACTAATAGTCTGTCACCATGTCAGTACATTTAAACTATGGCTTGCACTCTGAGTATACAGAGGTGAGTACATTGTGTGTGTAGCCTCTGCTGTTTTCTTACAGTCATTGAACTATACCTGATAAGTGAAATATAATAAGCTTTCTTTCACAGTATGAGCCAGAGGAGGATGTCAACCAGGAAAAACAGGAGTCAAGTCAGCAAATAAATTCACAACAAACCATATCAGAATCACAGAAAATATGACATACGGTTCTACTAATGTTCAAATGTAATAAAGCAGAGTATGTTGAAGTATCAAATATTAAATTTTCTGTTGAAAATTATTAAATTTCACTGGTATTGGTACAGACTCCTAAATTTCTGGTATCGACATGCACACTAGTCACCACCATGGAGCACATAATGCATCAGAATGAAACATATGTGAGAAATTATAAATGCTAGAAATCAACAGTTTCTTTCTCCTATGTCCTTTTTCAACACCCCACTTTGGACCTCAAAAAAGGCGTGTGGGGGGATGTGTAAAATTGTACCACTATATTTGACATAAAGTACCCATTACCAATTTGCAGACAAAAAATATGTATGGTTATTCAAAGGGGTTTAGGAGTTACAAGGATTGAGTTTGCAGGAAAAAAAAACTGTATTCAAACTATTCAAAGTATGACTGGGTGTTTACATTTTACTGGATTTTTCAGGACACATTTTTGTTTTATGTTTTTACACTGATCCCACATTAACTACAGGGTTTCCCCTATCATTATATTAGGGGGGCACCCTCAAGTTATTTTATTAATTTTATTTTCTATATAGCGCCAGATCACAACAGAAATCATTTAAGGTTACCTTTCCTATATCACAGGTCTATACATTGTCCTTTAATTAAACAAACTAAATAGCCGTATGTTATTTAGCTTATTCACACAACAGCTTGACATTTTTGCCTCTACACAGTCATATGTTTACAATTCTCCTCTGCTCTCTGTATTGTGCATGACGGAGTTCCACGCGCACACACACAGGTGAACACACTGCCATCAGTGGACAGAGAGCGTGTGTCGGACAATATGTCGCGTCAACCACCCTAAAAAGCAGACAAATGTGTCTGCGTTTTTAAAATGTATTTGCAGGTAAAGGCAAACATCCAATAGGCTGCAAGGAGACCATCTTGCAGCCTGCATGCGGATCTCAATAAATGGGCCAGAAGTTTCAGACTTCCCATATCAAGAGGCTCTACAAATGTCCTTCCAGAAGCCCAGAAAGATACACTGCAGTGACAAAAGCTGCACACTTTGTGAATAATTGTCATAAAAAGAAATGTTCCGATGTTTAGGTCAGTTGTTATATTGACTACTGTCATTAAAAGAAACACATGAACACCAAGAATCCTTTCGTCGTTAGCCTGCCACCCCCCCCCCCAAAACTGTAAAACACTGAGCTATATAATTTTATTTAGTCATTGCGCCTATCTGCTACCGTAATAACATACAGCTAACGTGATTGTTGGCTAACTGCTTATAGATAAACGGCTAATGTTAAGGTGTGCACCGTCCAAGTTAACATTTTTGATAAATGTTTAATAGTTCAGTGTTGCTGGAACGCCAGCTTTACTGACCTCACGAAATTTCTCAAAGACCGGGACATCTGTCTTTAAGATGCTTCGCCAAGTTTGATGTGCTACTCGACTTCGTCGCCACAACTTTGCAGCACTGTTTGCATAGAGGCTTATGGACATCCTTATCCTTTCCATGCTTATCTGCAAAATACTTCCAAATGGCACTTTTGCATTTTTTTTTTTTTTTTTTTTACTAAAGCAGCTTGCGAAGTGCCTTCAATTGCAGCATATGCCATGTTCGGCCAACTCGGTATGTGTGTGTTAACCAGCATGAATGTGTTCAGTGGGTATTGAGAGTAGGGGAGGGCCCTGCAGGTGTGTGCGCGTTTGCATGCACGTGCGCCTACACTGTAGCGGTGCGGTGTGAAGTGTGGTGAATGAGGCGAAAACCACACTGTTGGTATCAATAATGGCGAAAATGAATATCTGATCTCTCATGGTACATTTTTAGCGGTGCAGCAGTGAAAAAGGTCCCCTCTGAAACAGTTTCCAACTACGCCACTTTTCAAACGTCATGTAGGCTATTTAAACCGGGTTGCGGTATAAGCAAAATTCATATTATAACATATTTCTATATGAACCGGTACACCGCCCAGCACTAGTGGGGAGACATTATGGTAACACAGCATACCGCGGCAGTTTCAAATGCAAAATCTTAATGACAAAATTACCCGGGATCCATCCTATATGATGCTAACCAGTTCAAGTCATTAAAATCTGTAAAATAGATAGTCACCATGTATTGAATACATTGAACTATTATGACTGGTAACATAATGCAGGTTTACGGTGAGAAAGCTGCACAGTTAATGCTTACATACTTGGAGGAACTATTGAAAAATTTATAGCTGGTAGAAGTGCTAAAAGAAAATGTCATGGCAAAGGAACACTTTTTATTGTGCACACAATGTAAATATAAGGTTATTTATTTTTAACTGATGCTTTTATATAGACTTATAGTAAAGAGAAGTGGTCCAATTAATGAATTATTGGTGGGATTAGAACCCCCAAGGTGTTGGTGGTTAGCACAATGCTCCATCTGTTTCGCATTTTGTTTTTCAATACGAGGCAATCGCCTAATGTACAATATAGATGCCAAAAAAGCTAAATTCTCATTTGCAGTATATACAAGGACTTATCTACAATGAACAAGAACAGTATTTACAATCAAATTGCCAACTCTTGGCTCTTTCACTTTGAATAATTTAACATGGTAAATCGCTTTCCTTTTCTGACATATACATACACACTGTCAGAATGAAGATTGGTATCCATGTGCATGGTAATGCCACTTATCCAGCAACAAATTTTGCTGAACAAAAACACCACAAAGAAAATAATATTATAGGCCTACCTTACACTCTCCAAAAAAGTTGACACACATTTAAATTCTCCCATAATAAAATTCACCGACTGGCTACCACAATGACAATACTTACAAATCAAAGTATTTGAAAGATATAGCTTTCACTATACCACCACCACTACCAAGTAATAATGGGGAACAAGTGTCTTATTTTACGTGTGCTTTGATTAGTAAAATGTGGTTAATCGCACACACTCACTGGCCGCTTTATTAAATACACTTTTTCAATTGCTCGTTGAAACAAACGTGTTATCAAACATCAGCAGCACAATGTTTAAAATCATGGAGATGCAGGTCAGAAGCGTCAGTTAATGTTCACATCAAACACCACAATGTAGAAGAATGGTGAATTAAGTGACTTTGAACATGGCATGGCTGCTTGGGCCATATGGGCTGGTATGAGTATTTCAGAAACTGATCTACTGGGATTTTCACACGCTACCATCTCCAAGGTTTACAGTCAATTTGCCAAAAAAGAAAAAGAATGCAGTGAGTTGTGATTCTTTGGACAAAAATACGTTATTGATGCCAGAGGACAAAGAAGCATGGCCAGACTGGTTCAAGCCGATAGATAGGCAAGAGTAAATCAAACAATCGCTTGTTAGAACCAAGGTACACAGAAGAGCACCTGTGAACGCACAACATGACCTTGCAGCCAATGGGCTACAGCAGTAGAAGGCCAGATTGGGTCTCTTGTCAGCTACAAATAGGAAACTGAGGCTACAGTGGGCACAGGCTCACCAAAATTGGACAATGGAAGATTGGAAACATGTTCCCTGGTCAGATGAGTCTTGATTTCTGCTGCAACATTTATATAACAAAGTCAGATTTGGTGTAAACAACATGAAAGAATGGAACCATCTTGCCTTGAATCAACAATTCAGGCTGCTGGTGGTGTAACATGTGGGGGATAATTTCTTGGCACACTTAGTACCAACTGAGCATCTTTTAAATACAACAACCTACCCGAGTCTTGTTCCTGACCATGTCCATCCCTTTATGAGCACACTGAACCCAGCTTCTAATGGCTAGTACCAGCAGGGTAACATGACATGTCATAAAGCTTGTGTCATCTCAAACTGGTTTCTTGAACAAGACAATGAGTTCACTGTACTCAAATGGCCTCCACAGTTATCAAATCTCAATTCAATAAAGCACCTACGGTATTTGGTGGTTTGGGAGATTCACACCATGAACGTGCAGCGACAAATCTGGAGCAACTGCATGATGCTATCATATCATCATGGACCAAAGTATATGAGGAATGTCTCAAGCATGTTGCTCAATCTATGCCATAAAGAATTAAGACAGTTATGAAGACAAAAGGGGGTCCAACCTGACACTTTGCACAGGCATTGTATGGGTGACAGACTAAAAGCATTTAAATTTTGAGATGGATTGGCCCAAACTTAAAGTAATACCACTAATCATCACATTCTTCTCACCAAGCACCATTACTTTAATTTTTATCTATACAATGTGCATGCAAAGTTTGGATAAGAACTGTCAAATACTTTGAGTTATTGCGCCAAAAGAATGAAAAGTCTGAAACTACCCTTTATTAATATACAGTATGCAGTGCTGCTTCAGTCTTTGGGTAGTTTGTTTCGAAATTTGACCACTTCAAATATGTCATTCCCAAAACATGCCTGCAAAGTTTGAACAAGATTGGGTACAATATTTTTAGAGTTACCACGTTCACAAGACCAAGTGTTGTCTACAGCTGCCGTTTCCTTCCTTTGCTGCCACAATTTGTCTGAAAATTAAGTCAGGTTTTGCTCTTTATCCAGGTAATGTTTTTATGAAGCAGTAATAAGATTTATCAAATACTTTTTGACTTATCACATTCACAAGGTCAAATTTTTGCCTTCACCCATGCCTTTTTGACCACTAAGCAACGTCATTTCAGATTTAGGGGAATACCTCAAAAATATAAATAATTTTAGTTTGTCACTCACAAAAGATTTGTCAAATGGTTTTGAGGTATTAGCGCACATTAAAAAAAAGTATCCACACTGGAGTAGTGAAATATATCCAAGGTAGTGAAATATAATTACCATATTTAGATAATACTTAAGTGTATGATCAACTCCTTAGTTTTTAATAATACATCATCAAATGATTGTGAATAGTTTAACAGACAGAAATACGGTAACTAAAATCTTTGTTTGCAATATACACTATGGAATACTATACTGGATGAAAGTATTGGGACACCCGGCCATTAGACCTACAGGAACTTTTAAGAAATCCCGTTCTAAATCCATAGGAATAAAAATGGAGTTGGTCCTCCTTTATTAGCTGTATCAGCTGCCACTCTTCTGGGAAGGCTTTCCACAAGATTTTGGGGTATGTGGAACTTTTTCCTCATTCATCCAGAACAGTATTTGTTAGGCCAGGCACTGATGTTGGATGAAGGCCTAGCTTGCCATCTCCATTCTAGTTCATCCCAACAGTGTTGATCAGGTTTAGGTCAGAGCTCCGTGCAGGCCAGTGAAGTTCTTCCACACCAAACTCACCCAACCATGTCTTTTTGGATCTTGTTTTGTGCACTGGGGCACAGTCATACTGGAACAGGATAAGACCTTCCCCAAACTATTCCCACAAAGCTGGAAGCATAGAATTGTCCAAAATGTCTTGGTATACTGAAGCATTAACTTCACTGTAACTAAAGGACCTAGCCCAACTCCAGAAAGACAACCCCATACCATTAACCCTCCTCAACCAAATTTTACACTTGGCACAATGCAGTCAGCCAGGTCACATTCTCCTGACAGTAGCATGAAGAGAGGTGAATGATTCATCACTCCACAGAGCATATTTCCATTGCTCCAGAGTTGAGGCAGCGTGCTTTGCACCACTCCATCCAACGGCTGGCATTGCGCTTGTTGATGTGAGGCTTGCATGCTGCTGCTTGGCCATGGAAGCCCATTCCATGAAGCTCCTGGTGCACCGTTTTGTGCCAGAGGAAGTTTGGAATTCTGAAGTTACTGAGTCAGAGTGTTACTTTAAGTGCTCTTCCACTTCGTGGTCACGTTTCTGTTGTTTCTAAATGCTTCCACTTTGCAATAATACCACTTTACAGTTGACAAACTGACATACTGCAACGGTGGCATCCTAATACAGTAGCACATTTGAATTTACTGAGCTGTTCAGAATGACCCATTCTATTACGAATATTTGTGAAATCGACTGCTTGGCTAGTTGTTGCTTGATTTTATTCACCGGTGGCAATGGGGCTGAATGAAATGCATGAATTCAATGATTCAGTGGTGTGTCCCAGTACTTTCGTCTATATATTATTAGGCAAAAATTATTAGGTACAGTATAGTTGTAGCCAAGGAGCAGAATTTTAAGGTTCCGGTATGCAGTAGGTCAACCCCCAAAATTTCACGATTCCGAGAAGAAATTAATGGAAAGTCAAGCAAAGTTCATAATATTTGCAAGAGCTTTCAATTTTTCAAATATACTGCATATTCTCTACAAGAAATTGCAAAATCAACAGACCACTTGCATTTGGACCATGACATATCCTGTTATGCCATCACAGTGTGCATTAATGTGCATTTTTTGCTAGACTGCGCTGTGGCAAAGATGATCAAAGTAAATGCACCTCATTTGCCAACAGAAGCACCATTTTTATTCTGTTGAGACACTGTAAAGAGTACAGATGAGTATAAAACCCAACATTGGACACTTTGGAAATAAAATTGTAAATTTTTCTGTTAATGTATTTGATATTATTTCCTGCTAATGATTAGTAAGAAGTATATTCTTGAAATGGTTCTTTACAAAAAGAAATAAAAATGAGCACTGACGATTTAAAAATACACACACAATTAGGGATAGGAATTGGTAAGATGTTATTGATACCAATGCCATTACCAAGTCTTCTTATCGATCTGGTTCTTTATCGATTCTCTTATCGATTTATGGCGCAATTTTCTATGAGGAAACAAGTACACTCTCACAGATTTTCAGCATCAATACAGCTGCTTTATTATCTGACATCCCAAACAGAATACTGCCTACAGATCAGTGACTTCAGTACAATAAAACCAGCAGCTACACGACAGTGACCAGCAAATCTGAGTCTGTCGTGCTCCATCACTGCATGTTAAATTACACTCACCTAAAGGATTATTAGGAACACCTGTTCAATTTCTCATTAATGCAATTATCTAATCAACCAATCAC
>JABFEA020000010.1:22944211-22986823 GCA_019775915.2 Cyphomyrus plagiostoma | reverse complement strand
GGGGAGTCCACCGTCACAGAAAATCTCCCACAATGCAGAGGCATCCCTCTGGTTCTTCCACGTCTGCGCTTTAATACTGTTGAAAAGCCCTGGCCGCAAATATGGTGAGGAGGAAGAGTGTTTTACTCAGGCCTAACACTGGGTTACATGGAGTCACTGCACACACCCCGGGACAGCAGTTGCCTT
This sequence comes from Cyphomyrus plagiostoma, assembly GCA_019775915.2. Taxonomy (NCBI): domain Eukaryota; kingdom Metazoa; phylum Chordata; class Actinopteri; order Osteoglossiformes; family Mormyridae; genus Cyphomyrus; species Cyphomyrus plagiostoma. Next base: position 22,986,637 of record JABFEA020000010.1, on the reverse strand, counting down.
TTTTTTTTGGTAAGTGGGGGCTTCAAAATTAAAACATTTACATCTTACCAGTAACCCCCAAAAAAAAAAAACCTGGGTAAAAAAAAAAAAAAAAAAAAAAAATCAGTCCTATCACTAGAAACTGTTAATTCATTACCATTTTAAATACAGGCAAGACTCTTGTTTCTTACTAAAAGCTTATTGGACTTGTCTGGAACTCCTCTGTTCAGAATCCCAGGCCTGCTCAGATCCATTTTATGATGATTCATTTATATTGATTTATGGTTTTCATGCATCGGGTAGGGGTGCAGTTAAGAAGAAAAAAAAAATTGAAAGCTTGGTAAAATGGTAGCACTTATTGCCATGCCAAGGCGGTCTGTGCACATCCTTGTTGATGTTGGTAGTGGTTTTAGTGATGCAGGCCCTGAACGTGTGTAACCTTCTGGCTGAACTCCACTAAGAATAATGGCACAAGGGAGAAATATGGCCTTTCCTGCTCTTTCTATGCTCCTGCCAGCTATTTAAAAAACAGTTGGCATCGCTAATGTACGACCGTGCCTGTCCCCATTGCCTACTGACTGAAAGGTCACTTGAATATTAAAATATTTATCTGCTCATAACTTGATGAGTGGCTTGAAGACAAGGCAGAAGGTAACCCAGGCCCAGAGACACAGTGGTACAGGGGGGCTGGGTGGATTAAACATACGATGGGCAACAGGACAGTGAAACAAAGGGGAATTAAGGGCTTTGGATCTGTAGCTCTGGCTGTCTGCAAGCTGCAGGGAGGCAGACACACTACTCATGGAACATGCACGAGCCCCGCAGAGTTTTAAGTGATTCTGGCCTGGAACCAAGGTATTATTTTGTTTGTATCTCCCCCACTCCCAGTCTCCCTGCAGTTTTCTTGGACAGCTGGCAAGCTCTGGCCACCTCATGTCCTGCTTCTGCAGCCTGCTGTGTGAGGTATTTGATTAAATCAGAGCTTGGTGAACAGTCAGGACTTGTCTCCGTCAAACAACTGTGTGTGCACACACATCTGCATTGGGGGGCCCTCTGATCACGTCCCGCATCTCGTCACCTAAGCTCCCCCTAGACAGTAGAGAACAGTGGGCACAGTGGCAGCTCAGTGCCGACAGGGGCATTCGAGACCGGCATCAAAAAAAAAAAAACCCACTTAATATTCGCTTCTGATAGGCGCGGCATTGTTTGTTTCACAGGTCATTAAATTTATGTAGTGGCTTAATGCTCATTAAAGCACTTTAGGTTTGTCTAATCAGCCGGGTGATCTTGGCTGTGTGGCAGTGCCGCGGACACTCTGCCTATGACCAGGGCGTGGAGAGGGCAGCCTCACAGCGGTAGTTGCTGGCAGGGATGAACACAGCATGGTGCTGAGAGAATAAACAAACGCGCACTCGCCCTAATAGGGGACAAGGAGAATCTCTGTCCATGGATATAAAACTGAAAAGATGCAACATGCGGGGTTTGCTTTTCACAGGGGGCTCATTTTTTTTCTCCTATTTTTAAAGGTATCACTTCAAGAATAATAAACTTAAAAATTTAAAGAAAAACAGTAGCAGCAGACTAACATTCCAAATCTGCAGCTTTCCAGTGTGGGGAGCACAAAGCTACTACAGGGCCACTGGGTGGAGGCAAGATGGATGCCACATCCATCAGCATTCTCCGCAGCGGCACAGGAAAAAAAAAAAAACCAGATCCAATAACACTTCCTTGGTGAACTGTACATGAGTGAGATAAGGCCCCCTGGCCAGTCTGCTAATGACAATGACCTGCCCTCATGCTCCTCGGTGAGAGGCCGTGTGCTGAGGCTGTGAGCCGCACGCCCTGATTACAACGGCAGGGTCTAGGGAGCATAAGGGACAGAGGGCACAAATTAATGCTGACAGGCCACTGCTTCTTCTGGTCAAAGATCAGCCTGCAATCAGGGCACAGAGCAGGTAACATCTGCGAATAACTTGCCCAGGCCCGGTCCCCCTGCCAAATGTTGGTGTTGGGACACTAATCAGCAGCTAAAGACAATACGGGAGGGGCAAAAGCGTCACTACCATGCACTGCTCAACTTCATGCATGGCAAGACATGAAATTGGCACAAATTGTAGGGTGCACACCCACTGTACCACTCTCAGTTCTAAGCTTGTGTGATTTCTGACACCCCACTTACAGCTGTAGCGTACCCCAGTTCAGTTCACAGCAGCCTTGGCTCCATGTGGGGGGGCCATGGGCTGGGGAGCTGCTAGACTGGCCAGTTCTGCAGACAGGATCTGACAAGGCTAGATTTCTCTCTGTCTAGTTAGCTCAAGTTCCCATGGCAACATGCCCTGATAAGGAGGTGCAGCAAGGTGACAAACATGCACAGAGCCAGCACTCTGTGCTTCAAAGGAGCAAATGAACAAAATGCGCAAAATCCACCATTTAAAACAGATATGTGACTTGGAGTGTGGTAGACAGAGAGTATGTTGTGGTCTGGGCAGGTTGTAAATACTGCTGTAAAACAAAACACACAAACACAGGTTTTTGAGCAGCACTCGCCCAGACAGGGCAGAATACTTTGCATTTACTATATTTTCCTTTCTAGTGACCTGGACGTTCCTTGAAGTCTGTATAAATTCAGGTTTGTAAAGTCCTGTATCAGTAGCTGAAATATGGGTTCCTCTGAAAGAACAGAACCAGCACTGCCTCATGGCAGGGTCAGCCCCTGGTCTCTGACTGAGATCGCCGAAGCTAAGGCAGGTTTAACAAAAGCGACAAGAATCAGCAAAGCAGACTACAGATTTAACTTTCCAAGAGCCTGGCGCCATACATTCTTCAATTTGATGGCAGGGAATAAAAAAAGGGAGGGGGGGTATGCAAAAGATTGTGTGTTAAATGAGCTTGATGACCATATAAGCAATGGCTGAGACTTCCACATCCCTGGGGGGGGCAAATGATCCTGGAGACTGGTGCCATTGCGTTACAGTTTATTGGATAGACGGAAATATTCATGCAGCATCGTCAGAAAAATTGACCAAGCCAAGTCAGTAGAGTAAACAATCCTCAAATCGCAGCAGACCTGCAAAGCGGTTGATGAGAAGGTGCGGCTGGTACTACTGCTCCTGCAGATTCACTCTCCCAGGCAAGCAGTGCTGCATACCCCAGCACCCTGTACCATCTGTCGTCCTCGTCCATATTACTTTTGATCCAACCACCAACAGGACAGATACTAATGACTGCATCACAACAGGCTATTTTAACTAGAAAAGTGGGCTGTGGAAACCACGGTATTGTATTCCGTGGCAAACTGTCACTTGTGCCACCACCCATCAACTTGTAGAATTTCTATTAGTACTGAATGGATCACCTGCAAATATGAAAGCTAATTAATGTGTTCTTCCTGACTGGTGAGGCCTTGTTGTAACACTGAAACTACTGAAATTCATTTATTGCACATTCCACTTACTGTATATGCCAATTTATTCAATCTTCCACGATGAAATTGATGGTTACCGGTATTTCTTTTTATATGTTAATGTTCATGTCTTAAAATGTCACCTTTATTATATATATATATATATATATATATATATATATAAAAATAACTTACACACACACACACACACACACACACACACACACACACATATATATATACACAATCACATATATATATATACATACACTAGGGATGCTCCGATCGATCGGCCGAAGATTTGTATCGGCCGATAATCACATTTTATGACTCCATCGGTACTCGTTAAAGTTGGCCGATCTTAGGGACCGATCACAATGTATGACGTCAATGCATGAGGATGTACTCGATGAGTGGGGACGTAAATGTTTTGGCACCGCAGTCATGTCATGGCCGGTGTGGAATTACTATGACGTTTCGAGAAACAATGAAAAAATCGCTATTTGCCGTTTATGTTCCAAAGAAATCTCACGTGGAGGCACATATGCATAAACCTCATTGTAAAGGCATATTAAAATGTTCACTATATAATAAATAGCCTACGTTGTGATTATTTAGTACTCCGTTAAAACAATACTTACATATACTTATTAAAACACACTTTGTAAAAACATATGATATGTGGATGTCAGGCTAAGGATATGAGTGACATAATTCTCAAAAAGTTTGCTCACAACAATCGGACCACAAGCAAGGTACATGATACACAGAGAACTGTGATGCATCAAGGAGAACTCCGCGATACTGCAGGGGGCGCAATTGCTGAACCGCGATATAGCGGGAGATCACTGTATATGTATTTTTGTCAACCAATGAATACAAATTTACAGTACAGTAATTATATATTTTAAATAAATAAATAAATCTGTTACATTTTTAATAAATTAAGCAAGTGTCCCAAGACTTTTTGTGAACACTTTACTTAGAGAAACCATGGAGAAATTTCTAGCTCCTCAGAGTGTTAAAAGAAAATGTGATGCCAAAGCAACACCTTTCTTGTGTGTGCACTAAACACATGTAACTCATTAATATTCAACTGACGCTTTCATTAGAGGGAAGAGGTACAATTTGTGCATGCCTTGCGGGACAGGAACCCCCAGCTCATGGTTGTTAGCATGATGCACTCTTTTGAGCTACAGAGTTGACAACATTACTATATCACACCTAAGCATTTTGCTTCTCAATATGGGGCATCTGTCAAGCTACAGGAAAACTGCTGATACAATACTAAGCTGTGCTTTAGCATTTTAATTTTCAATATGGGGGGCAACGCTGGATGATGCCAAAAAAAAGCACTCATTTGCAGAATAAAGGATTATCTACAGTCAACTGGAATAGTATTTTTAAATCAAAGTATTTTTAACTCTTCACTCTTCTTTCACATAGAGCATGCCAATTCCTTGACCACAAAACAAGGAATATTACCGACAAGTCACTTTTCTTGCCTGATGGCTATACTGACATTAACGCTTGCATTTTCCCCAGCAACCCTGTAGCACTTTGCATGATAAATTTTGCCAAATGGCAACACTACATCCTAAAACAAAATATTATTACAAGCCTAGCTTATACACTCTCTCTACGTTTACAAAAAAGCTGCATGAATAAATTCTCCAAAAATAAACTTCCTGAAAATCCCAAAAATACATTTTACCAACTGGCTACCACACGGCAGATAGAATTTGCCAAATAGGGAGGCTATTGACCAAAAATCAATATAAACTTTATTACAGAATATTATGAAAACAATCTCTACCCAGCTTTACAATTATTCGCCATGGAATAAGTTAGATGGCAGATCTGTGTATACAAGATGGCAGCTGCAGACTCCATTTTGACTATCGGCTGCCCTCTGGTAGCAATGCCAGTTTCACTGCCCTCCGTCATTACGGTTACAATTTTGGATTGAAATCATTTGAAATTTTTAGGTGTAGATTTTCATCCATGAGATGTTTTGGTGAAGTGGTAAATGGGATGCATCAAAGATCAAACAGGTTAAGTAAATAAGAATAAACTGATTTCCTATTCCTATAGCAGTGGCCATTGTAATCACTCTGTAATTGCGTCCAGAGATATTCGTAAGCAGTAAACAAACACTATTAAAAATTAGATGTTACTTAATATTATTACTACAGTATAATCTAGAACAGATATTCATTACTTTTACATGGCTTCTTTATCTTGTGTCTCAAAGCAAATACTTCCAACAACTGGATGACTCAAAGCTTGTATCAACAAATGCCATGACCTCAAAAGATCATATGGAGTTGAACACAACCCACAAGTAAAAATAAATGTCATAATGCCGAAATACTTAGCCAACTAAAAAAAAATGTTTTGACCACAGAAAGATATGCATGTCATGTCTACTTCGACAATGTTTGCTTGCTTTGTCAGTATTGTGTAGTAACACAGCTTGCATATGTTCTGTGGTTTACCGTTTTAATTTGGCACAAGGCCAAAGTATTTCCAGATGTCATCCTGGTTGCACTCTATCAATTAAGCATAGTGGTGAAAGCTATGATACTTCTGGATTAGTCATTTTAACACCCAATGTGTGAGACTGCACTCAGGTCTAGCCATGCGAATTGATAGCCTATGAACTTCAGTGGTCAGCGCAAATTGGAAGTGAATGGATACCATGAAAGAGTATTGAAACCATTCTATACATGACAGAATGGATACTTTCAGTACTTTCGATACTTTGAATAACACTAATGCCTGATAAGGCCTGAAATAACATTCACAGAAGACAAAAGTTTGTCAAAAACCAGCTTTGAGACATAAGAAAACAGGATATCATAACCTTGGTGGATGAGTTGCCTGGCAGCAGCCCTGAGTGTGTGTGAGCTGGGTTGGTTTGTGCTCTCTGCTGGGCCAAGGGGGAACACTGGTCTGCTGTATGCAGCATATCCCTGTGGGCAGCACTAAGGTCAAGGCTGGGCCAGTTCCCTGCCCCCAAAAAAGGAACCAGGATGTTTCTTAATTATGGCCACTTCCTGAAAGAGAGAACGGAACTTTTCCCGAGCCTGCCCCCCTTCCTTCAAAATCCACAGAGCATTCCTTGAAGTGTTTTTTTGCACGAAATTAAGCTGGTTTCATAACAGACCATGTTGTACCTGTGCACCTGTGTTTTGAAACGCTGTCACTGGCAAAACGAACTGATCATCGAAGACAAACAACAACAAAAAAAATGACAAAATCTGAATTATCATGGTGGTTCCTCCAGGGAGTGAGGTGGTGGTTGGCACTGACAAATGGATTAATCATTAGAATGAATGGGTCAACCCATTTCACAGAAACTGTGAGGAACCCTGAAGGGCCCTGACAGAAACGTGGGGGAACAAGACTGCTGCAGGGGTAACTCCTTGCCAACAAATATCTAAATAAATGAAAGGAGTTACATGGTTTAAGTGAGCTATAATTAGCCTGTCGGAGAGCTTCCAAGTTTCAGAGAAACAGAATCCACACTTGTAGCCTGCATGGTTGGGAATTCCTTTGTGGTGAGGTCCACGTTGAATTCAGACACAATGGCGTACTGCCCTGCCCCCCCAGGTGAGAGTGATGTGAGGTCAAGCCATCTGTCTGGTGTCCCTGGAGCATTTGAGGGTAAGGGGGAGGGTTACAGTTCCTGCTCAAAGGCACAACAATGATGTAACTATTCTGCCGAGGCTCAAACTGGTGACCTTCTGATCACAGGCACAGAGGCTCACCCCAGAGCTACACAGTGCCCCACAACCAAAAATTATGCAGTCAAGATTTTAAAATTTGGGGAATTTGCAGGGGCGAGCACAACCGCAGTGCAATGTCTGAGCCTTTCCCAGTTAGAACCACCTCTGAGTATCTCCCCCGCCAGGCACAGGTGAGGGAAGGGGAAACGCCAGCTCTCTCCTAACATTACGCTCTCACAAACAAGCGGCAAGTAGGGACATCTAGTCCCTATATTTACATTCAGGTCATACTCAGCAATGTATGCACTCCGAAGAAGGACATGGCCACACCGGCTTAGTTGGGGCTGCTTTTAAACTTGTGCTGAAAGAGTCTGTCATGCCTGGCTTTAATATTTTACTGGCAAGCCACACATTCAGACAAGGATGTGTGGCAGCTAAGGTGCATTGACAAACCAGTTTGCTACCCCCAGGTGAGAACACCCACACCCCAACTCAAGTGGGACAGGCTGAACAGAAACTTATCTGCATACCATATGGTGTACTCAGGCCAGGCACTGTAGGCATGTGAGCATCTGACCCTATTAATCAAATGATGCTCGTGTGCGCTGACCCTAGGCATCTGCCAGGCTGAACGTCTGTCTCCCGTCTGTGAGCCCAGAGACTGCCCACCCCCACACCAAGCCCTGTGCCTACGGTCCTGTCTGCATTTCACTGATGCACAGGCTGCATGTATTCTGACAGGAACAGCAAGACCGAGATGACAGCCCTTTTTGCCACAAGTACCCAAAACTGCAAAGTCAACAGAAAGAGAGAAATAAGATTACTTCTGCAAAAAATTCCTGTATGTACTGAAGTGGGAGCCAACACAGCCTATAGCGGCTGAAAAAAAGGGATGCAAAAACAGGTGAAGGGTCAGGAGACCCTCGCAAGACTGACTGGGAAATAACTACAGTGATGAAATAAGCAATGATCAAAGTTCAAAACAAGTGCTTTGTTTGAGTGACAGCACCATCCAAGCCCTGAGGAAGAACAGGTGTAGCACCCTGGGAAGCCATGCATGATTCCAGGCCGGTCCAGCATCAGAAATGCCTCGTTCTCCCATTTATTAGGTAGCATCATTTGAAACATGCTTTTGGGATGTACAAGTTGCTTGGACATGGAAAATGGTAGAAACTAGGCCTGTCATGATAAATTTTGCTGGATGATAATTCCTGGGACAATTTATCGTGATAAACAATAACATCTCAGTGACGTCATATCCGCCAGTGCAAAATACGGCTCACTTGCTTCCGTTTCAAGTAACTGAGTGCAAGAAAGGTTAAATTTGTGTTTCAGAAGCTAATAAAAACAATAATAATAATTTCCTAAGTGCACCACGTCCTCAAAACACAATCAAGTTTTAAGTTTCCACGCACACCTCTGGGAAATTCGGCAAATCCAACATATTTATACTCACATTTCATGTACTTTATTGCCACATTTTACCGTACCGCTTATAGTGAACACGTCTGCCTGAGCGAAATTGATGATTATAAATCGGATGACCATCATAAATGATTTTTTCTTCCTGTCTCAGTCTGACACGTGTATACGTCTTACATGAATAATAGGGAATAAAGCGGACAGCGTCACTAATTTTGATTGCAAAATATAATAATACAACCATTTCAAACTCTTTTCAAATTACAGTACTGTACAAATTAAATGACTGAACTGCGTATAATTAAAATACGCTATATAATACAGTATAATACTGTACCTAAATATTCAATGTTATTGATACAGCGTATTTTTACAACGTTGTCTGAAAGCGCGTTCGCTGCAGCATCTCTGTGGCTTCTTTTACGGCGGCTTATCACAAGCTTTGATGAGTCTATATAACACAAATCTAAATACTGAATGGCTTTAATTAGAACTCTGACAAATTACCAGTGCTGCCATACTTTTACACTATGATGTATGTCGTTGATCATAAGTTTGGGCAAGTCCTATAAACGGCACGTATAAACCAATGTCATTTTTCACAGACTGGAAATGAGCGAGCCGCATTTCCGTGAACGCGGAAGCTGAAGTGCAAAGAGCCCACTGACACGAGAGTTCACGCCTCATTACTAGTGATGTGTCGTTCGTGAACAAAACGGCTCTTTGAGCAGACTCTTTTCAGTGAACGATGGGAGCCAGCTCCTGTTCAAGACTCGTTTTATTAATTTTTATAGAATTGTCTGGGTTTTTGAACTGCCTAAACATTAAGGACGACAGTGGCCGGAACACGCTGTCTTCCGAAAAACCCCGTCCATGAGGTGGCAACTTATTTTTAACAAACTCAAATCAGGTCACACCAATCAGCATCAGGTTAAAGGAAGAGAGGGGCAGGTTTTTAAAAAAAGAGCCATTTAGGAGCTCTTCTTGGTGAGCTGAGACAAATAAGCCGGTTTGCTAAAAAGAGCCAATATTCACATTTGGTAGAGACATGAGGAAAACAAAAAAGCATACAAATGAACATCATCGCGGCCAGAAAGATTATCAACCTCATTCTAATTATCGTGCAATTAATTGTTTTATCATTTATTGCGACAGGCCTAGTAGAAACCACTATACGACAGACACCACACCAGTCTCAGATGGGAGAAATGACACGCAATGTAATGCCAGTCAACTGGAGAGAGGGGTGTTCTCTGCTTCTGTCTGGCCATATGCCATTCAAGCAGATGCATACATGCAGTATCACTTACTCAAGCAGAGCCCAAAAGCCAATATCACCATCATGCATTTAGGCTTCTTTTGTTTTTTGAGTACAAAATATATCTAATGTTATTTCAGCTGGTAGTAGAGTGCTTGTTTTAATCACCAAGGAAATCAAGCAGGGAAATAAGACTGAAATACATAATAAAAAAAACTATTAAAAAACCCCTTCACCTTTTATAGTATGGTCCTTGAGATAAGTTTCTGGGGTAAACCTGTCTACAGGATGCTCTCCTCCAACACCTGACTACTCAGGCAGCACCTGGACTGGACCTCCAGGTAAGGAGAGGGGCTGACCAGAGGAGGGGCCGTCCCTCCCATTCAAAAGGCCCACCCTAGTGTCACAACATACATTTAACAGCTATCAGAATAATGGCTCACAGGGGGCATCCTTCTTTCTGGGGCAAAGGGCCTCTCAGATTTCCTATGTTTCCTGTTTCTCTGTTGCTGTCAGATTGACTCATGATGTCCTGGGAAAACAGCAGAGGGGCTGTAGCAGCGAGCAAAGGACTGCAACCTGTGCCACCAGTGAAGAGAGCCAAAACTCCTTTGTCCCTCCTCAGTACAACCGAAGACCCCCCACTCATGTGACAACACCTGGACCTCAACGCGTTCACAAAGACGACATTCCCAGGCCCTGCACCTCACCACATTCACAAAGACGACATTCCCAGCACCTGCACAGAGACAGCACTCCCAGAGAAGAACTTCATTCAAATACTCGAATATTCAAAAATGCTACTCAGCCCAGTTCCATGCGAATGTGATGGGGGTTTAATAACCAAGAAGACAGCATTTATACTGCTGCCAACCATGTGTTACATAGCAACGCAGCTGCTTGTTGTTCTCTGTGCAGTAATTCAACAACTGTGACAATAACTAAAAACTGTGGAATTCTACTTGAAAACAGAACATGGTAAAACATTAAATGCAGATTTATGCAGGTTTTCATGCAAACAACTGAATTTAAAACAGCAGAGTGCTTTTGGGCGCACAAATGACACTGACAATGACACGTCCTTACCAGGGCGTCCCGTATATGCGGAATCCCTTCACCGTCACGTCAGAGTCCTGAAGATATATACAGTTCGTAAGGAGTGACTGCACATTGTCAAAGTCCTCTGGTTTCAACTTGGAAACTGAGGGAAAACGGTAGTAATCCTGCTTGACCAGCTCGGCCATGAAGTCCTTGTCGAACGTCAGCTCGTGGTTCCCCGCGATAACCACCTTGAACTCGTATGGTAGGCTGCCTGCAGAGAAGAACAAAAGGGAAAAGTTCAGCGACAACGGCGAGCATTGCGCTTCAGCATTTAAAAAAATAAAAAAAATGTGGACAATGAAAGTAAGGTATGTTGAAGACTGGGGTGGGAGAGAGGGGCTGAAAGGGATTAAGGTAATGTCAATCTCCTTTTCAGCAACACTGCCGTGTTAGGCCTGCTGCAGAATCAGCAAAGGGGATGTACAGACCTGGGTGCTGGAGTGAAGGAGAAAAGCACACTCTGACCAAATGCTTTGCCTCAAAACAAAGAATGCTCAGCAGTCAAACAAACAATCTAGGATGCAGCTCGGGAACCATTCAGACAGAGCACTCCGAGCCATTAAACAGGGGTTTCATTTATATTGCGGGCATGCAGAAATAATGCGGTTTTATGAAGAGGAGCGCCGGCATATGCTTAAACATTTCTGATAGCCTGAGTGCATTAAGACATTACCCAGAATGACAAAATGAGCCCTAAATATGGCATACTGTGAACTGGCACATACAGCCTTGCCTCCGTCCTCGACACGAGGCACCTCAGCGCGGAAACTCCTGACAGCAGCATGGCTGTCATGACGCAGGGGGCCAAGCTGGATAATTCACCAGCCGTTCAGCATTTCATCTCTGTCCCCCTGGGGTACACAGATTTCCATTACATTACCCCATACTGCCTGCCCCTTCAGCTTCCCACAGACATCAGGTGAGTGGCACAGATTGATGGATAAACAGACGCATCGTGCTCTTGGCACACTGAGCCGAGGGTCGGAGTCTGGTGGCCAGAAAAAGCACCTCCCTTCAAACCATATGGATGAACAGCTCTATTACACCCACACCCCAGCCGCCCAGATTGTCCAAGATGAATTTTATTGATCTTGGTGCAAAATTCTTGTACATATAACAGGAAGGTACAGAAACTGCAGACAAATAAACATATTGTGCAAAACCAGACAAAGTGCAAAGACTGCTCACATAGTGCAAGCAGTAAACAAAAAGATACCATTTCATAAATCATAATTTGGGACAGATACAGAACCGTATGCAACAAATAAAACTACAATCAAGAGGTCTTCTGTACCATCTCAAGAAAAGAGGGTGGACAGCATGTTATATAGAATGGATATAAAGAGGTGAAGCTGACCTAAATATCAAAGAACATCTATTAGAGTCAGTTTGAACATTTTTCAATTTCTTGTTTGACCTTTTCTTTCACTGAAAGGTCCAGTGTCCTGGTCACCTCACATCACTAAAAGGTGGTTCTTTATAAACCAGAGAGATGCCTAAGATTTCACTTTGAGGACAAGAACATTTCGAGTTGACACAACACAACAAGACAAAGTTTAAATAAATGTATGATGTAAATTTCAGTTATTCTTTAGGGTGTTCTTGGGACATGGGATGAGATTATTTCCATAACTGAAAAAATGCTTTAAAAAATGACAAACAGGGTTAACTTATAATGATCCCTGCATCTTTTCCCAAGTAAAATGATCAGTCAAAACATACACATTAATTACAGGAGTGCAGGCGATCTGTAACACTGCCAGAAATACGATACATTCAACATGGCCGCTTAATACAGCTCAAGGGAAACCGGAGACATGCAGCTTTGGCTGACCCTTCAAAACCCTACCTGCTGTCTCATGCCCTTAGGCCAGAAGCTTCCTTTTGTGCTTGGCGGCCCAAAAGTTTGCCCAGTCTCCATCAAATTGTGTGGAATCTGGCGCAGCATCAATGCCCACCACTAATGCAATGAGAAGCAGCTCCTCTCAATTTGAAAATCCTGCAGCCTTTCTTAACTGCATCACATATCCATTTATATGAGGCTCCTCCGCTGCACAAAACCGAATCAGCAGCTCCAATTGGCTTACACCATACGGTCTGGGTGCAGCAATGAATTCTGGGGAATTTAATTACTGTTGGCTGACTCCATTTCCCAGACTCTGGAGGAAACTTTCATAGCATTTTATAGACATCAAAACATTTTAAAGGGTTGCCGATATCCTCTTATTTTCTCCACAAGCAATTGTTGAAGGAGAAAAAATAAAAATAAAAAAGGCAAGGGAGTCAGCCCTGTGTGTGCCCATACTGCATCACTAATGAGGCTAGTTTAACTGTGGGTTAAACACTGCGGTAAAATAAATGACTGCTTATGCCATCTGCATGGCTCAGGGGAGTTCAATTAAAATCCCCATGTACTTACTGGAGCATGGAGTGGGGGAGCACCACATTCTGCAAGGGATATTTATTTAAAACCAGTTCCGATCGCAGTGTTTTATCACACAGCACCCCAACAAACACGGCACTGTTAGCCACCACAGTCTCAAACAAAATAGGGGTGATTCAGAAGGGCCTGAATTCTTACGATACCATTGCAGTGCTAAGCACAGAAAGTCCCTAAAATGACTTAGTTGCTGTTGAACACATCATCAAAAGGGGTAGAGCTTAAATGTTCTATATTCCATTAAATAAAAAGATATTCTCATATCTCATTTTATGTCAGATACCCTTGCTCCCCCCCCCCCCCCCCAAATAAAAATGCCACTATAGAAAATAATCGTATTCCCCAAACTTTGGGGAATTAACATTTTAGCACTGGTCCTTCACCGCAGATGTTTTGCTTGAGATAACACAAAAAAATCCATTTGGCAGATTTTGCAAAGGCACCGTATGGGCAGCAAACTTCGACTAATTAAAACCTAAAAATGTAAACTGGATCAGACCGACACAGAGCAGCAAAATTGGAACAGTGTGTAAGGTAGACTTACAAGGTATACATATGATAGTGATAACATGTTCTTTACGTTGCAATATTTTCATTCAGCAAGACTCATCACAGAAAGTTCTACAGAGTCACTGAACAAATGCCTTTTTTGTGCACTCAGAACCTAAACTTCATGCAACTGTGTAGGTGTCCATGGGTGAAGGACAATGTTTAACCACATTTGACTATTCAAAATGTGAGTATAGCAATCAGGCAAGATAAAACACGCTTGTTTGCTAATATTCCTTGTTTTGTGGGGAAGGAATTGGTATACTTCAAGTGAAAGAGCCAAGTTAAATACTTTAATTTGTAAATACTGTTCTTGTTGACTGTAGCTAATCCTGTGTATATACTGTAAATAAGAACATTGTTTTTTTGTTCAGTTTTTTTACTTGTTTATCTTGGTAAACATGAGGATTAGTTTGTACCCGACCCATATATTGCACAATCTCCCCATATTTAAAAAAAATGCTGTATGTTTTCAACCAATCTGCAATGTTATTTGTCTTATTTCCTGGCTGTGCAATGGTGAGGTCAATTGAGTATTCCATGAGCACATTAAACTAAAGCACAATTTATTATTGGATCTACAGCTCTCCTGTTCCTCAGCAGATAGCATAATTCTCTAACAACACAGGTCAAGGGTTCAAATCCCAGGAAACACAAATTCTCTCTAGTGTGAGCCTTTTTGGTTAAAAAATATAAATGAGTAACGCTAATGTTTTTGGTGCATATGATGTATCTGCTACAGTTCTTGCTGTTACGAGACAGAAAAATTTGTTCATAGTGCAAAAGAAAAATACAAATATTTAAATATATAACTATAAATAATATAAATGACATTTTCAAATATGGACCTTAAAACATACACAAAGAAATACAAGTAACCACATGATGTGGAAAGATTCTGGAAATAGTAATTTTAATGGAATGTGCAATGGATGAATAAGTATACTTTGAGACCTATATATCACAAGGAAAACCCAGAGAATTCATGTAGAAACATATTTATTAACTTTCACATTTCCAGGTGAACCATCCAGTAAGTCTAGAAATTGTAGAAGTTGGTGAGTGTGGGATGAGTACAGATTAGATGGGCGGCGAATGTGAAGGGGGTTTCCAGGGAATATAATGCTGTTGTTTCAGAAAGATTTGGTGCTATCTGCGCACAGTATTATGTAGGATGATGTAGATTTTTAGCCACAATATGAGAAAACAGTATGTATCACTTCAAAGAGTTCATTTGCAGCTGAAATGATTTCTCCCACCACCCCTAACAAGCATTGGTAGATACATTTAGTAGATTTCCACATTTTAAAATAAACTGTTAATGCGTAATACAGACTTCAGATGTCTTTTTAAGATCACAAATCACAGTGTCACAAAATACTATCAAGTCCAAGTGCAAGTCTGAGTCATGTATGTCTCAAGTCTGAGTCCGAGTCACCCAAAAATGTGACTCGAGTCCAAGTTCTGGAGTCAAGTACTACAGCCCTGCCAAATACGTGTCGGGCATCTGAGGGAAGCATCAGACAGACAAGTCTGATGCATGGCTACACAACAGGACTCCATGCACTACCATGACATCACCACCAAAATTAACTGGCATTTGTGCCATTTCAGCAATTTTCCCTCATGGGATCTCGCTCAGTAGGTTCCCACCATGATTAACCATGAGCACCCTACAGGCCTTGTCATTTCTGCGATTATCTCGTCCAGTCATTTGACTATAATGACCTGCCCCATGTCAGTTATTCAGATCTTTACTGCCACATTCTTCTGCATTCAACGTTAACCAAGAATACTGAATGATAGCTTACCATCTATTATACCCCTGAGTGTGAGACATGGTTTTTATGAGAAAGCAAAGCTATTCACTTTACACGTGGGTGGTCATAATGTTTTAGGCCTTAACACTAGCACAGGGACCAAAGAAGAGGTCCTGAAATATAAGGAGCTCTATATGTTAAGGAATCTCTTGAAGCGGAAATATGACAGCACTGAGCTCAGGTGAACCTACAAGGTCATTTTTTTCATCAATATTTAACACTAGAAGCAAACAACAGGGCCGGGAAAGTAGCAAGCCCTGTCTTTTGTCAAGTCTCTAAGCCTCATGTTCACAACAGCCCTTAGCTAACATGGTTAAACTTCCGGGTCCACGTGCAGCAATCAAGGGCAGGCATCTGGAAGTTTCTGCTTCACTCCTCTGCCACTTTTTTTTGGTTTGGCTGTGAAACAGGAAAGGCTGTTGTGCAAGAAGTCTATGCAAACTGATCCTACCATGAGGCAGCATCTCTAAGCTATGCTGTGCTGTGATGGAGGCTATTGTTAAAGGTAATATTTTTTCCCCATGAATTTTAATTCCTCCCATAAAGCCTCAAACCCAACCTAAAACAGTGGGACAAACAATCCAACAACAAGACAAGATGCCAGCTGACTTTTTAACCCACAAAGTACCACCTTAAACAGGAGCTCCACTGAGCTATATTTCTCCTTGGTGTGATTCGGGACACGATTAGTGTGTGATGACATGGTGGCATCAAAACAGGAGGAAGCTCAGGCTCTCTTTACTGTCCTGCCAGGAGAAGGGGATCTTAATCCCTGCACAGAGGGCCCTGGTGCCATCATGCCTAGAGTCTGGAGTGGGTATGCTCCAGCTGCATGGGCATGGAGATGCATACATAAGCCCTCCTCAAAGATCCATGAACGTCCCCCATGTCACCATGGAGGCAGCTTTTCCAATAATCCTGCAAATTGTGAACCATAATGGGTTGGAGGAGGAGCTTTTATGAAAACATGGCCCATCGTTATAGCCACTGACGAAACAAATGCTGCTGGTTTCAAACCAAACTCCGCTTTCTCCTGTGTGTAGCAAGGACATAATGCTACCTCCCACACTAGCACTGACTTGACATGTCACATTTTACGCAAGAGCACAGAATTAGCAAAATTGTCCAGCCACATTAAGGAATAACTACACATTCTTCAATTAGGTGAAAAATCAGCAATACCCGATTCAAGGAAAAACACAAATTGCAAGGATAGTAGGAATAAACTCCTTAAGGTCATTGCACCTATTAAGAACAATTGATTTTTTTTTTAATTGATACAAAATGTGAAATGTTTAAAAACTGATTGCACAGTAAGGGGACAAAAGAGGAGAAAAGACAACACACCATATCACTCTAATCACAAAGCTCTAATCACAAGCACTAGTGCAGATAAATCCACCAGTAAAGAATGACATTTTAAATAGCACAAGACTGATAAAGTGTACAGAGAAACAACACAAATCATTCTCTTCACATATAATATGGGAAAATAAAGGGATCCCAGCACTAGTGTAACAGAGCAGCTCCGGTTATGAGCAAAAAGCCACCGTTTCACCCGGTATGTGGCCAGAGAAGGTAAACTTCTGTCGATGCCGCTTTGGACTCAAAGTAACATCAGCCTTCAAAAGTAACCATCCATCCTCTGTAATCTCTTGCCCTATTCATGGTCATAGGAAGTCCGGAGCCTATACCAGAGGCTACTGGTGCAAAGCAGGGAAAAACCGGGATGGGGCTCCCATGCACTGCAGGCCAATTCACACACACACACACCCCTAGAGGCAATTTGAAAACTCCAAATAACCATATTTTTGGACCTGTGAGGGGAAACCGGAGTACCCAGAAGAAACCCCACAACAGCATGGGCAGAACATGCAAACTCCACAAACATGGAACCCTGGCAGAGACTTGAACCCTGGTCCCAAAGGGTGTGAGGCGGCAGGCGGCAGTGGTAACCACTGCACCACTATGCCACCCCCAAAGGAACTAAACCCATTTAATTGAATTAGGCCACACTGTATGGCACTTACACAGAATTGAGGTTAATTGGGGTCAGGTTGAGGAATAGACAATAATAAAGTCTTTACCTAACCAGTCGTTAAACTTCTTGACCTCAGAAGGCAGGCCCAGCTCAGTGAAGTCGCCAGTGTGGAGCAACACATCCCCATATGGCATCTGGATGCCATCTGTGCGGGAGTGTGTATCAGAGACGCAAACAAAGCGCGTGTGGCCAGCCGGCTTGGGAGTGTCGTAGGGGATAGGGTCCACCCTGTTGCCAAGAGAGGGAGCA
Organism: Cyphomyrus plagiostoma; assembly: GCA_019775915.2. Classification (NCBI taxonomy): domain Eukaryota; kingdom Metazoa; phylum Chordata; class Actinopteri; order Osteoglossiformes; family Mormyridae; genus Cyphomyrus; species Cyphomyrus plagiostoma. The sequence goes on along the minus strand of JABFEA020000010.1, from coordinate 22,968,644 downwards.
CAAAAGGGATTAGGTTGGAGGATGTCATGACAAAATAGGCCAAGAACCCACGAACAGCTGGACTGGAAGCAGGTGGGTCAGACAGGCTATAACATTGGCAAGTGCACCTTGGTCTTCATCCCTGGGACTGTTCATAATATCTCCACTTATGCCAAAACAGAAAAAAAACAGACCTCATGAAATCAGCTACACATCACCCTGTAAAGATGGAAATCTTAAAAAATATATATAAAAAAAATAAAAAATATAGGCAAAAGCAGATTACACTCAGCACCTTAAAATGTTTTGCAACTGACGGCACACTGCTGCAAGTTCTATTATTAAAACAGCATACTACTAGTTCTTAAAAAAAAAAATCTTCTTAGGGAGCTACACAGAAGACTACTTCCATGCTAAAAATATCCACCGTTGCCATAAGTCTGCATTTTACAAATCTTTCGTAAACTTATTGATATTTTGCAAGTGCCATTCCAAAAGCAACTTCCATTGATGGAAATGGTTCAAATTTGATCATGTGGTATAGACTGTTATATTGTACAAGTGTGTTTGCTAAGTTGTGGCATGAGTAAATGGTGTCCTGTAGTTGTGTTCTGGCCATACAGCAACTCTGGATATAACAGATTTTGGATATAACAAACTGTTTTGCCAGGTCTCTTGCAGTCCATTATAACTGGATTTTACTGAAGCAAAATAATAAATTTACTGTTTTTTGCCAAGTAAGTTGCATTGTGTGTGCAATTAATTGAAAGTTAAATATATTGCCATATAATGTTGTTAGGATGGAAATTGTGAATGAAAGAGTTAGGTGTTGTCCCTGCATGTGAATGAATTTAAAACTGAGCGCCTGATGCCACACAGGAAGAGAGCAGAGGCACACATGAGTGCTGTGAGCACTCGTGGGAGGAGAAATAGATGGTTTACTCAGGTGGTAAAAGTACAGCCCAGATAGGAGAAAGTGAACAGAAGTAAACTCCTCCTATTCTCTCTGTCAACAGATATGCCCATGTCCAAGACGACAAAAAATCACATTTGTATTAACACAATTCTCAGTCGGAGAGAAAAGCACTTTACGAAGTACAATGTGATGCGTCTTAGCGTGAAACACTACTTGCACGCAAAAACAGCTACCCAAGTGAACAATAGTGATGTCCCAGTATTATAAAGATGGCTACGACTATTTATAAAAAGGCATAACACATTACAGTCATGCCTATTATACAAGATGAATGCTGTATGAAACTCTCATCTGTGATGCACTACCGATACCTTCATAATTTACTACCATGGCCAGTATAATTGCATGTTTTAAGGGTAAAGAACCAGGCCTGAAATTGAGACAAAAATCACACCAAAATTGAAGCAATGACACTTAGTGAGAACAGAGAAAAGAGATGAGAGGCTCATCCTTGTGAACAGGATCACTATTCATGGTTACTGTATTTACACTATTTGATCTTTGATGGATCTTTTTACTGCTTCACAAAAACATACAGATAATCTAAATCTGACAATGTACACTACAAAACCACCTCAAATTTGGAAAACTGGTACTGCAAGAGAGAGGGCAGCCAAGAGCAAAATTGGAGCCTGCAGCCACCTAAACAAATTCCATAGATCTTTTTGCAAATGTCCCAGGGACATGGCACAGGTCAGTGATTCTAAAACTGCAGGGCACAAGAATTTTGTTAACATTCTTTACAATATTATATTGATTTTTTTTTGTAGCTGGCCTGCCTGTTCAGCAAATTTTATCAGTAGTAGTGCAGCAAAATGTATCCTAGTGAATTATTGTGGGAGAACCACATCACTTTTTCTAGAAAAGTAGGAAGTGTGTGTAAAGTCAGACAAATGTTCCTGGTAACCAGACAAATGTTATTACCATGTACGTGGACCCCAAGCTTTGCTCTCAGTGTATATAGTGTATGTGCGCACATGACTGAAAAGGACAGCGATTAGCCACATTTAACCATGCTAAATGTGAGCTCAGCCATCAGGCAAGACAAAGTCATTTGATTGCCAATATTCCTTGTAGATTGGATTTGGTATAACCTACTCTAAGTGCAACAACCACAAATTAAAACCTTTGATTTGTAAATACAGTTCTTGCTGATGGTAGCTAAACCCATGCATACACGCTGTTAAAAAATCAAATGCTGACCCCTTTCTGAACAAAATATGGGACACAGTTTACCTAGCATTTTCTTACCGAATGATTGGGAGCTCAATTTAGTATGTGACAGGCATGCTAGACTCAAGCATGGTTTAGTATACCATCAACAGCACTCCTGCAGCTCATCAGTTAGAGCATTGTGCTAACACACACTGCAATGCAACAATTTTCATTTAATCTTGTACGTGGAGCACCTCCGCCAGAGACCAAAGTGATCTCCTCGCTGCAGTGTTTGTGATATGTTTGTCGCTACCTGATCTGTATAGCCCACCCAATCGATTACTTCTGGATCTATATCACATATAGTGTATATGTATGCATGCCAATTGCATCATTGATGTCATGTCTGACATCAATGCCCAGGCCCTCTTCAAGTGATTTAGTGCACTGTAACCGGGCACAGTAGTCAGACAAACAAGTCTTTAGGGGTCAGACTTACTCAGGCACTCTAAAGATGCCTAGTATGAGTACACATATGCAATGCTATTGTTTGCTATAATCCCTTTTCTAGTTCTTAATTCTCTAGTCACTTGCTATATTTTACTGTTTTGTGTATATGTATTTTTTGTCTTGAATGCATGTTTAAACTGTATACTCATGCCATTACCAAAACTGAGAATTTTTTGCAATTTTCATTTTTTTTTGCCAAACAAAAGGACTGATTCCTAATTGTACACAATGTCCTCTGCTGTGCTGAGCTGACAAGCTGGGTAAGTGGGGGTCTGCTCTTTTCAAACCTACAGGGAGCTGTGTGTGAACAGGTCAGCGAGACAACACAGTCAGGCAAGAATGTGGGAGTCCCCCTGCCCATCAACCAAGGGCAGAAATAATCAAACCAATCCCCTCCTCCTGTTTGAACTGAGCACTCATTATGTACTAATGATTTCTATTCAGTAGCCAAAGAAACCCAGAATTGAGCCGTTGACCTCTCAGGTCAAAGGGCGACTGTCAAATCACTAATCTACTCAAGTCACCAAAGCCCACTTTTTTTTTACTCCTCTTCCAAGGGGTAACAGTCACAGCACTCCTGTAAGCAGCACAGGGTCAAAAGCATGAATCATGGCTTACTCTGACATTTTCACTGAAATGTCACTTCCTAATTTTCGTCAATCAAGAGCAAGCTTTTTTTCCTCTGAAAATAACCAAGGCAGATGGAAAAGGAAACGCATTGCTGCTTTAAAGCCACTAGCTGCCGTCTACTGATATAATTGACGGAGGTCAATATTTGTGATTTTGGCTGCCCAGGACATGCAGCGTCAAACCACCCCCGATAACACCTTATTTGGCTCAGGTCAAGTCTTCACCGGCTGGGATTTCATTTGAGGAAAATAGTCTAGTGATCCGGTGCTGTGACCATTAATATTTCAGAGTGTTGTGTTTGTAGATATATAAAAGATGTGAAAGGTGCCTCCACCTCAATATACTTTTGGAAGTGGGCTTATCATTCCTGTACAGGGATCCCCTTATGTGCACCCACCCACAATGTTATTACCAGGTCTGGGTCAAAAAGGAAGAATAGCCACAATTGTCAATAGTAGCACAATTAAGCTGTTTAAAATTATCTTCATATTATACACACACACACATACATACGCTCACAACTAATCCCCTTTTACTGGAGGAAGATCACACAAAGGAACAGGCTGCTCCTTTCATTAACTGTGGTGCGCCACTAAAAGCCAGAGGTATTGTGACATATAAACTTGCAGAACTAAAGAAATGCTACTACTTTGCATACTGTGCATTTTTAATTCAGTCTGCTAATAACCTGCTTGCACAAATACAAACGGTGGCAAGCAGCTATGCCAGTCCAAAGGTGGTCTGCTGTTGCAAGGGGAAAAATGGTGGCTGTGTTTATAGACATGATTGGAAATGGCATCACTGGCCAAGTGCTCCCTTGCAGCAGAGAAAAGGGCTCTAGAGCCAAGCCAGGTTCAGCTCAGAGGACTTCAGCTGTACAGCATAGACCTGTGCCATGTCAACTGTCACTTAACCCCTGCAATGGCAGGCGCAGAGGAACTTAATCAGGGCTTCTCGTATTTTACTGGCTTGAATTGCATCCACAGCAGCCCAAGAAGTTAAAAAAAAATAAAAAGTCTGCTCACATACTCCCGAGATTGACTTCTAGGCTGCTTCAGGTAAGGAACAGTTTTGCTTTCCTGATTAAATTTAATAGGACATCTATATCAGCAAACCTAAACAAGCCTGGAATGTAAACATGAGACACAGTTACAACTATGGAGAAGGGAGGCTTGACCTTGGAGACATGATACTGAACAGTTGAGACAAGTTCACTCATTTATGAGAAATTCATAATTGTGCCACTCTAAAGAACAGATAATGCTGTCATTATTAACTATTGCTATTACAAGATGGTTTATATAGAATTGGTAGTCAGTATGATAAATGATTTTTAATTACTCAGGGCAAAGAGAAAAATAAACAGCCAAAATTTTGGTTTTACCAAGTAAATTTCCTTCAAGACAATAATAGTTTTCTAATTCTGAAAATCTAGAGACAAAGAGAAGGGCGCCTTCTCCCCAGACTAACAGAATATACAAAAGTATAATCTTGTGCGCCCAACAGCCTGGACAAACAACAAAACCACAAAATAAACTTTAAAACAAAAGTCCAAAACATGAATTTCCCCATGAACGGAGCCAACTTTAAGTGAGTCTATAAAATACGTAGGAAGCATTACAGAAGTCCATTAACAGGAGCAATCTAAACTGTTATCAGCTGGTTTCAATCAAGGCAGACACGGTTTGTAAACTCACATCTTGTTAAAAGATACAAATAAACAAAAAATGTAAAACGGGAATGTTTTTTTTAACTCTGCATTTTTAAACAGGGCAAAAAATAGGGTGAAATTCATGCATTAATAAAGTTATATTTCAGGTATGACTGAGTCCAGACAAATGAGAAACTCTAAAGTAGCACCAACTGAGAATAATAGCACCTGAGCAAAGCAATTCTGATTGCTACTTTACAACTTATTGCATGCTCTACTCAACTCACTGCACCATTAGGTATGGAACTGTAGAACAAACATGTTCAATTTCTTTTTATTTACTCCACAAAATGAAAGAGGGGGATGGAAAAGGACAAAAGGTTGGCAGTGTTAGTTGAGCAGAGCACCATGTTTGAAGTCCCGAATTCAATCTACGAGTGACAATATCTTTTTTCTCCCACTTCACATTCAGGTCACGGAGCCATGTGTTGTGCCACAACAAAAAATGATGTGGTCTGCTGGAAAAACTATACTACCTTTCCAAAGCACCCCCATGCAGGGCACCAAAGAAAATATCAAGACATATTAAGTTTCAAATGGGCGCTCCATGTGCTCCAAGCCAACTTTATACGTAAAGAATCCTACTGCTGACGGAGCACAAACCCCAGATGGAGTAGATGATTATCTCACAAATCTAAACAGCGCTTACTTTCCCAGAACAGAGCACTTATTCTATAAGAAAAGCTGTACATGGTGGGCAAAAAGGTCTATGGGGCGAGGAAGCTAGGTTAGTCCCCTCTGACTTTGAAAGTTCAAAAGACTCGCTAATCCAAAAACTAAAACTTATTTTCAAGAAAAAAACCTCTAGAACTGCAGTATGTTAAATGCATCATAATTTTCCATATGACTGTAGACTACAAATACCTTTCTATGATTATGTCTTGTAGAAACCACATTTGGATAACTAGCCAGAACTTGTATTTTAAGTTACAACTACTTGTAATTAACTGCAACTGTGGACAAGTTCAGCATTTAGCTCACAAGTCACAAGATAAGAAATGGTCAGATGGCTTACAACAAAGGAAATAAAAAAACACCACCAACCCAAACTTCAACAAAAACAAATGTTTCTTGATGGAAAAAAAATCCTCTACAGACTCAAGGAAAATGAGACAGGTAACCGCCATACACTGCTTTGCCTGCTGAGGGATATACTCACATGTGCACGTGAGGGGGCTGGAAGCGGCTCTGGTTGATGTTGTAGTGCGTGAAGGCTTGTGTGGGATTAGTACTGTACTCGTCAACCGTGATGGTCACTTTGCCCTGGGGGGGGATTCCATGAGCCATTCTTCCACCTTTTGGACATGAGCAGCTCACAAGGATCCAGGGCCAAGCCGGACTGTGTGCATTCTTCAGAACCTCAGCTCAGAACAGAACTGCACCACACTTGGCCACAGTCTGCATCCATAACGATGACAATCATGGGAGAAAGAGGAGAGAGAACGTTAAGCTCTAGAATGCTTAACATTTCCAAATAATTCAACCATTTAAAAAAAATAAATAAATTGCTTCCACCATTAAGCAGAGTATAACTTGCAACATATAAACATACCACGCTTATAAATTCATAAAAATCACATCATAAATGATTTAAATTACAAATAAATCTATGAAATCAGGATTTTTAAAAATATCATATTCAATTATTGTTCATTCAATTACTCCAATGAACACTACAATTAGCTCATGTATATATTTGCTTCATTGTCGTGTGTGTGTGCGCGCGCGTGAGTTTTTCTTAAAAAAAAAAAGCTTCAGCATGTGAGTACTCCTAGGGTCCTTAGGGGGTCGCGAGATGATTTCCAGAGCATGTAGCTCAAATTTTTAAAACAATCACAAATATCTTCCGGGGGGCTTTTTCTACAGCGGGAACCCCCTGGAAAATGGGGGTCGCGAGGCTTTGGCACTTATTTTGGTTATCGTGGGCTGAAAAGTTTGGCAACTAAACGGCCTGGGGTGCTACCTGACCACAGGACAATAACACAAGCAAATTATTCAGTCTTTTAAACTGTAGATATTATCAACAGTAAGGGCACAAAACATTACAAAATATGCATCCCTGTAGGAAAAAAAATATAAATCAATAAAAACAAAAACAACAATATTATTTCACAAAAAAATGCCTACGTGTTAAAAATAGATTACTAGTTTCATCCTTTATTTTACCCACACATTTTCACGTGCACAAATTAAATGCAACTTTTATTACTGTATCTGTTCTTCATATAAAAATGACTATTTAATACATGCAAAAAATAAAAAATAACGTAAGTATAGGTTATAATAAACGATACAAAAACTGCTGGATTTACTGAAGAATAACATGACTACAATGTCCCCATCGTTCAAAAAAATACATCATACTAAAAAAAAAAAAAAAACTAATGCGAAAACTGCGAAAAGCAAGGGAGCAAACACCGTTTGAGCTTCCGAAACTGACCCTGCTCGAATTTCGGATTACCGGCAAGGCTCGCTTCCTCATGCCGTCCCGGAGGGTGCCTCTCCCGGGCTTCAGCGGCGCTCTGCTCAGCTCTGCTCGCACGTCGATTTGATTGATTACAGTAGGCGACCAATGGATCCCCCCGGTCTTTTATACGCGATCTCCTGCCCACCACCATTCATGTAAAACTCCACTAACAATCACTGCTACACACCCAGCCTCATTTTATTTCGAGCCAGCGTCTAAGGGGCCGTGGCGAGGCTAAAAAACACACAAGCAGATGAATTATTTCGAAAATGTGAGCTACGCGGTGGCGTTTGCATGCCGGCCGGAAAGCGGGGTTATGGGATCTCATCACACACCGGTTACAAAGGATCGTTATGTAGGGCAGCAGCGCCCATGCTACCCGGGCTACACTATAACGTAGAATCGTTTCTTCAAAAGTCCTCCTACCACACTTATTAAAACAACATAGGCCTCCGAGGTAACGTTGGGACTAACTAGCGAAGGGTGAAAACGGTGAGCGGGTCTTTCCTTTCGCCAGCGCCCGGATTCAGACTGACCGTGGTGAACTTTGACCGCGGCATTTCGCACGACTCCATTCGGAGAAATGAAACGGCACCGAAGCTAAACGCTCGGCCGGTGCTGGAGTGACGGAGGTAAATACGGCAGAACTACAGTCGCGGCTAACGAGCTAGCCGCTTAGCCTTCTGTTTGAGCAACGAGATACGAAAAAGCTTTCCCGCTTCGACTTTTTATCCGTAGCATTTCTGCCTTGCACAATGACCTATGTAGCGTACCATGTTTTAATTTGGCGTTCAGAGAAACTGAGGAAGGATAAGTTAATAAAAGCATACTGGCGACTAACGCCGCGGCTCACCCGAGTCACTTCTCCGGAGAAGGAGGAAAAGGGACTAAATTGAACCTCTGACACGGCAGACTACAAGATCATCGCGCCGCCTTACACAATATTATTGTTTTTGGAGCAAAACTGAGTTATGAATGCATCCAACTGTGCAGTCTGTTACCAACTACGCGCAAAAATATCGGCATATGCGATGGAAGTGTAGTAAGCCCTGAGTCGTTCCCCCTCGTAAATGACAAGGCACCTCTAACCTAGCGCTTTGTGTCTTATTCTCCCCCCGCAATTGTCTCGCTAATCAGGAGAGTGATTACCTTTCCGTCGGCCGGGATGCGTGCCGGGGTCGCCCTCTGTGCAGTTAAAGACGCCGATCCATGAAAGATGAAAGCTGGCGAGGGAGGCGGAAAGGTTGGAGCCAGAGTGAGCGGGGCAGAACCTTCGACCCTGAGGGACCCCCGGCTGGCTCTTAGTGGAAATGAGACGGGCAAAAACAGAGAGCTAGCCGGGGGTGTGTGTGTGTGTGTGTGTGTCTGTGAGAGAGAGAGACAGACAGAGCAGCCTCGATCTGGGAGGAGAAAGAAAGCCTGAGAGTGCAGTGTAGTGAGAAGGGACTGCCACTGGGGTCAGGGAGCACAGCTCAAACGGGGGCAAGGCAAACACTCGCTCTGTTTACTCTGTGGCTGGCTACTACCTAGGTAGTCTCTTTCCAGAATTCTTTTTGTATACATATTTATTTCCAGCAAGAGTATCATAGAAACCTTAGTATGTTGTGGTATCCAAAAAAACCCCAAAATGACTGTTAATCTTAATATATTATTAAAGATTAAGCTGTTTTAATTGCCATTGTGTTACGAGAGTGTTAAGCACTTCCCAAGTCGATGCAATCACAAAAATGAAGAAAAGCAAATTGTCCATTAAAGTAAGAGGCAGTTAAAGTTTTAAAGAAATAAATAATAGACGCACTGTGCAAATTGGGTGTGCATTCTTTTTAACTGACTAAACATTTAGCCTGCATTGGAATGTTATTTGAGAGTCTTTATTCTTCACCAATTTCTAAAAGAGGATCCTTTGGAGTGAAATTTTGTGTACCATTTTAAATATTTTAATGTATGTAACTGGCTGATTCTATTTTCAAAGCTGGAGAAAAGTGGGTGTGTAATTATAGGCAAAGAAAGAATTTGGGCTGTTGGAGTGGAAGGTCTTCGGTAAGTTGCCCTCACCAGGTCCCGGCTGCTGTTGCATAGTTAAGTAAATCTGGGGTTTGGTATTCAAAACACAGAAATTCCCTAGTGCCCTTGCAATAGGCCTTCCTGTCAGACCTAGTCTATGGAGAGGCTAAAGGGAGGGCTGAAGCTAGCCATTGGAGTTGCACAGTGGCTCTTGCTCTCATAAGCATGGGGAAAGGACAAGATGCGGGTAGGTCTCACATTTGACATGTCTTGCGTCAGCTTGTGGAGGTGGTAGCCATACATACTGCTGCAGTGTGAGCTGTGCTGTCAGCCAGTCTGCTTTGTTGCCCCAATCTGCGTGATGATGTAACTCTGTTAATGTCAGGGGGGCCTACCTTGAGAGATAGGAATGCTAAATTATTTAATTTGAAAAGGATCAAAAAGGAAGAGAAATGAGGCTGTTCGGAATTGACCTCCTCCTTTGGTGCACTGTAAAATCTAAACATATTTCATGGTACATTTGATCATAAACATGGCCTGTGCATTCATACATACAAATTTATGTATGTCTGTGTATATACTAATGTCAAGCTAATCTAATTTGTATAAATGTATTGCTCATCTTGCGGTATCTCATAGCAGCCTGCTATGCATTTAAAATTAAATCCCATTCCATAGACCGGCAATATGGATACTTTTACTGAGATGCTTCACTTTCCAAGGAGCATCATCATACTGTCTTATACTGCCTAGCTTTCTCTTATCTCCTGAAATACATTTCCATCTTCTAGCTGCTGGGTGTTATTATGGAGTTGAGTTTAAATTTCATTCAGAGGAGCTGTATTTAAATGTTTGACTGTAATTTGTTCTTTTGTTACATAAAAAGGATATTAAAATGAAGGGTCCAGGTGTCAAATGGGGAATATGTTTTCTATGTTTTTATTATGTTTTCATTCTGTTCACATTTATTAAATATGAAATGTAAACGTTGTGCAGAATGCAAAAATAGTCTACATACAGTGAAATTTTATGACAGTCCCTAAGTGCATTAGGTATTTTAGCAGTTTCAGTCATGTTGGGAAACTCAACTAAGCCTACAAATTCTTGTGTGGAGAATGACCATCAAAGCTACTTGTACAAACTAAGGGCACCCAATTACCTGTCTATTTGAAGCCCCTGCTGTTATCTTCTGTTAAATGATCTGTATTATGACACGGAATTCCTTCCGTTGTCACATATTCATTCAACTCTGTGTACGGATAAGTGTACAGATAATTGTTTCAAGGCAATAAATTACATCAGTTGAAAATTCCAGAATATGTTCTGAATATTTTTCTTGTTTCTTTATGTAACCTATGCATAATTGTAACATTTTACACAGTTTTTAAAGTTTGTTCCTCTATCAACAATTTCTTTTCCATTTTGACCACTTTTTCACAGTGTACAAATAATTTTTGTCTGCACTGTAGTTTTATAGCCGTGCATGACACATTTCCAAGTATCCACCCAATAATTCTCTTATTAAATTTAAAATACCCCATTCAGAAGAAAAAAAACACCTTTTTTCAATTTCTGAAAACACATTATAGAGTAATTGTAGTACATTCCCATCTGAGGATTGTAGCCTTAGCATGCTTGAATGACCCACGTGGCTATGTTGTCTGAAGCTTCAGCTTACTGGTAGGGCCTCAGTTGGTGAACAGGTCCATGGGTAGAGACCAGACAAACTATGAGCCAATGAACATAGACCCCGGCGAAAGGTTAAAGTACGGAAAAGAACAAGTATACCTTGCATAGAATAAGGTTACAGGAGCCAGGCCTGAAGGTGGTGTTCGCTGGAATGTGCCTGGTTGTTGGGCCACCCAGCCCTAAATAGCTTAAATGGTAAATGGACTGCATTTATATAGCACTTTTCTACAAAGTGCTTTACAATTTATGCCTCACGTTCACCCATCCACACACGCAATCACACACCAGTGGAGGAGGCTGCCATCCAAGGTGCCAACCTGCACACCGGGAGCAATTTAGGGTTCAGTGTCTCACTCAAGGACACTTTGACGGGGTCAGGAGTAAGCAGGGCTCAAACCAGCAACTGTCTGGTTGCAGAACGATAGCACTGCCTTCTGCACCACCAACTTCCCCATAGCGTAATGGCTATATTATATAGCCACCACCAACTTCCTCATAGCTTAATGGCTATATTGTATGTTTTAAGGACAGCAAGATGGGGTAGGTGAAGAGAAGCATTCCATTGTACTTGTACTTGTGCAAATGACAAATAAAGGATTTTCAATTGCAGTACCATTTCAGCAGGAAGGACCCAGACAATTCAGCTCTGGGCGATGGACAATGGGGGTGTTACTTCTCTGATGGGGAAGGAGGCTGAACTAGTGTAGGAGATATTGCTTGATATAGTTAGCCTTCCCTCCATGTACAAGGTAAGCTTGAGTGCTTGAAAGGTACAGTATGCAAACTCTTTGGTCCTACTGAGAAACTTCAACGCTCACATGGAGAATGATGGAGGGGTTTACTTGGGGGCATTGTGTGGCTCAATGGGCTAAGCCTGTGTGCCTGTAATCATGAGGTCGTAGGTTGAGACTCAGCACATCTGTGGCTTCTTGAGCAATGCCCTTAACCCCCAGCTCCCTGGACAACTTACTCCACAAAGAGCAAGTTGAGGGAGGCATAAAGACGATTTCCACAAGGGGATCAATGAAGTACCAATTAATTAGGAAGAATGGCCTCCTTATTGGACCTGGTGGCAAGTTCTGTGCATTGGGATGAGGCCAGATGGACCATGGTTTGCTGGAAATGTCAGCTGAAGTTTCTATGGGTGGTAAATATGACTCGCACCCCTGGAAAAACTTCACATGCTGAGTGAGGCTGGGGACATGGAGTACTAATAGACAATGTTCAAGTCCTCAATCATGGTAATGGCTGTGTCCAGAAGGCAGTCAATGTCTATCATAGCAGTAACCTAGGACCTGCTGGTGGACACTTGTGGCGAAGGAAGCTGTCAAACTGGAGAAATTGGGCTTCAGAGCAATGATTGCCTGGGGTTCTCCTGAGACAGCAGAATGTTACTGACAGGTCAGAAAGGCTGAAGTGACAGCTGTTTCAGAGGCAAAAGCTCATAAATGGGATGAGTTTGGAAAGAAATGTTTTGCCAAACTGATGCCTCAGGAAAGGGAGATGGGACTTTATTCAGGCTGTACTTTTCTGCAGTAGGGGGCTTTTGGCTAAATCTGGGAATATTTTCAAGTAGTGCAAAGATCACTTTGAGGAAGCAGTGGGAAGCTTCCAGGTTGTAGAGGTACCTTTTTTGGCCAAAACCATATGGATGCTAGTTTAACATCCCATTCCGAAACCAAAGATAGTATGACTGTGAATTTGGTTCGCTCGTCGTTGCTGTAATAGCCTCTGATCTTCTGGGAAAACTTTACATTAGAAGGTGGAACATTACTTGGGCAGCCTGTATGATCAGTACATAGTAAAACTCCCTTTGGTAAGTATTAAAGCTTGTAAACATTCTTTGTTGCAGGCTAGGAGTCTTTCACTTCTTGTTGGGGGGAATTTTACCTGGGTCTATTTGTCCTTGCAAAAGACTTTTAGTCATGAGTGATTCTTAGGCTGTCTTGAATGCACTGCTTTTTGAGGTTTACCTGCAGATTTTTCAATGATGTTTAGGTCGGGGTACTGTGAGGGGTCATGACTAAACCTTCAACTTGTGCCTGTTATGGATCTGGAGGTGTGTTTGGGATCATTTGCCTGTTGTAGAAACCATTCTCTTTTCATCTTCAGCTTATTTTAACAGACGGTGTGATGTTTGCATTGCTGGTATATAATCAAATCTATTCTTCCCTTCATCAGTGAAATGTTCTCTGTGCTGTTGGCTGCAATAAGCCCAAAACATGTTTGATCTACCCCCATGCTTAAATGGAGAGGTTCTTTTCCATGAAAATGTTCACCTTTTTTCTTCCAATACACTTTGGCCCATTGTAGCCAAAAAGCTCTATTTTAACTACATCAGTCCACAGGACTTGCTTCAAAAATGCATCAGGCTTGTTTAGATGTTCCTTTTCAAACCTTTGACGCTGAATTTTGTGGTGAGGATGCAGGAAAGGTTCTCTTTTGATGGCTCTTCCATGAAAGTCATATTTCTGCAGGTGTCACTGCACAGTAGAACAGTGCACCACCACAGCAGAGTCTGCTAAATCTTCCTGAAGGGGTTTTTATTTGCCTTTCTAGCAATCCTCTCAAAAATGTTTCTTGGTCTTCTAGACCTCAAGTTGACCTTCACTGTTCCTGTTAACTGCCATTTCTTAATTATATTATGTTACAAACTGAGGAAATTGTTACCTGAAAACACTTTGCTATCTTCTCATAGCCCACTCCTGCTTTGTGGGCATCAATTATTTTAATTTTCAGAATGCTAGCCAGCTGCCAGAATAGCCCATGACTGCAGATTTTTGGGACAAGGATTGAGGAGTCAGAATATTTATAAAGCTTTGATATTTGCATCACCTGGCCTTTTCTAACAATGACTGTGAACAAGCCACAGCCTTTGTACAGGCGATCTAAGAGCTGAAATCTCTTGGGGTGCCCAAACTTTTGCATAATGTTCCTTTCCTTTTTTCACTCTAGAATTGTACAAAACAATAATATACTAATCTTGCTTAAAATATTGAAAATAATATTTTATTTTTAACTTTATGCCTTTTGGAGATTTGTTCATCTTCTACCCATTTAAGTATTCACAGTAAGAGAAATTTTGACCAGGGTGCCCAGACTTTTATATGCCACTGCAATGTTGCAAACACATTCTATTGATTCCGTCTAATTAGTTTTAGGGTTCTATATATTCTTTAAATGTTGAAATTATACAAGAATGGTGTAATGCAGCATTTGGATTAAACCAACCCATTTATTGAACTTTATAGCATGACATGCAGCTCTTCCTTCTGGATGTAGAAATTATTAATCAGGTAAAATATTTTAATAAGGATACTCCAAATTCCATTGTAATACATAGTGACAAAAGTGAAAATACGTGTTTATTACAGTAAAATTCATGACATTGCGTTGTCTGCCACATGATATTAGGTACAACATGTGGGACTGTTTAAGTTTCTGTCACATACATAGTACATTTCACAATTAGAACCTTTAAAAGGCCATCCACTGGGAAAGTTCCAGAGATTAGATTGTTCTGGGAAATCTAAAACATTGCACTGATTGTCCTAAAATGGAGCTGATAAACACAACCACAAAAGACTGAATTCTCCTCTGGAGCACGGGAAATAAATGCTCTATACCTCAGCCTCTGTAAAACAAAACACACTGGCTTTCGGAAAACATGATTTCCTACTCTTTTCAGTATGGCTAAAATATAAAGCAGGGTAATTCATTGAGTTCCTTGGCTTTATTAGCACAGAAATACGGTGGTGGCATAAAAATGAACTGGTATGCTACTGCTTCTCGACTGTGGTAATTTTCAGGCTTGACAGCCTTAGGGCAGTCCTGGACTTAAGACGGGCTCTTTCGAAGGAGGTGCTGGGAACTTTACTCCCAGTACTGCGATTGTTAAACATAATGGTCTTATAAAATCCCTTGTGTTTTTATATCTTCTGTGCCTAATGGGAGTGAAATTGATGTATAAGAGGAAAGAAGTCGCTAACATTAGGCTATTGCTAGTAACAACAAAAGACATGGACTGGGTGTATTATGTGAGACATGTACAAAAATAACACATTAATGTTTGATTCTTCTAAAATTTAATTCTCTTAAGATCTTCATAAATACAGAAACAATAAAATGCAAATAGCAAAAATGCATTGTTCACTTGCTTTTATCCATAATATCTAATTATTTGGTTTGTTTGAATGGCATAAAAGCATCTCTGTAGATTATATTACATGATCTCCAATTATTGATCTTTTTTTTTTTTAGTCTGACTTATTAGTAAATGTACAGTGGGTGGCAATGGCAACCTTTGTGAGCTCTGTGTGCAAGCAGGTACAGCAATATGCAATGATCCTATAAATGCAATTGCACTATGTGTTTGTAGAGCATATAGGTCAGGGAGCATGGAATTCAGAAAGGGAGGCAAAAAAACAATAGAATACGACAGCGATACAATTTCTCAGAGCAGCATGCAGCCTGAAAGCAGCTAGGAAAGGAAAGATATGGAGAGAAAGGGAGAACTGACAGATAGGATGAATGTGGGCCTCATCGCTTTTTGTCCTGCTGTGATGGTGTGTGTTTCTGTGGAGGAGGTGCTAAGGGACAAGCAATTTGTCGTGTGCTGTGTTGATACCTTCCTAATGGGAAGATGAACAAGATACAGACAGGCTGAACACACAGACAATGTTAAATCTGGAAGGTAAAGTTGCTTCTGGAATACTTATGTTCTAAGTATGTTCTGAGATTCAAGCTCAAATTTCAGTATCACGATCAGATTTAATGTCTTTCACCTTAATTTTCAGCTCCAAAGTAACATTTTTATTGTAAAGATGTAAATTCTGACTAAGCGACATGTTGTTCATTTACAAGTGACACATTAAATAAGGATATTTCATTTATTTTCTCATTTATAATAATAAACATCAATTTATGATTTTAGGTTCCGCCTGTGTCAGGAAATGTATTAATTCATTTCATCGTGTGTTCCAAATCAAGAATGATGTAATCAAATGGCACATGACGAATAGGTGTACTGTTTTAGCCCTACCTGAGAAGTAAAGATCGTCCTGTGCAAAGCTATACTTAACCTTTCCTCTTCCCATTCCATTCCATACTGACATGTTCAGCAGCAGCATGTTAGCATAAAATTTAGCAAAACATTACAGTTGTTATGTGGTTGGTTTGATTTCTTGGGACAAAACTTAGCCTATTTCTCATAAACGTAGGACCTTGTGGATAATATCATATTAAAGCAGATGAATAATAGGTCATCAGTCCAGTGCTTGCATATGACTTAATTCTTCAGAGAAGTTTTTGTTCATAATTTTCAGGAATATTTTCTATATAATACACGTGTAAATGTTATTTGCCTATAGTAAGGATTACAAGTAAGTAACAGAAAAGTTTGGGTCTTTGGGCCTTATTTTAACGATCTAATGCGTGTGACACTTTTGCTAGTTTAACAGAGGAAAAATTGTTGCAGGACAAGACAAATGGTCTAGAAGGGCACGATACGTCTTGAGTGAGTACTACCCTTATTAGTCTCGTAATTAGTCATGGGTGTGTTTGGAACGTAACATGCTATGAACCAATCAGCGTATCATTTCTCATTCCCTTTAAAAGCCAGGTGCATTTGCACCTTAGCAGATAGCTATTTTAACAGCAGGTTTTCCAGGTAATAGAAACAAATTCTTCTCTGGGACCTGACCTCGGATAAGTGGCGGATGATGGATGGATGGATGGATGCTTCTCTGCAAATATATTTCTGGAAATAGTCCCAGATCATCTTTGGCCAAAGGCATAACTTTAGGTTGAGTATTGGGGAGTTCTGGTTTCCACCCAATTAAGGGGTCCAGGGGATTGTATTGGTTGAATTTGATTATTGGGGGGGGGGGGGGTAACAAATACATTTCAAGACCTATCGCAGGTAGCTGAAATCGTGGATTACAGTGAACCATCTGCAGACCTCATATATTGTATAATGTGAATTTCATGTACCTACATATGGTATCTACATTTGGTAAAATTTAATTGGTAAATAATACACAGTAAGACATTACCAACACTAAATTCAATAATAATAAAGTATACCCTACATCAAGGCTATTCAAATCACGGCCCTCGAGGGCCAAGCCCTGCTGATTTTCCAGCCTTCCTTCACCTGTGAGCCAGGTGTGAATCTTCTGACCAATCAGAATCAGTAATTATTAAAATAACTACCTGGGAGAAATGAAAACAAGGCCTGGATTTGGAATCAAGGGCCTGAATTGAATACCCCTGCCCTACATTGTTTTACAGTACAGTACTCTTGAATGAAACGGATTCTGACGTTTCAGGCTAACTCTCAAAAGACCATATAGCAAATAAAATATCATCAAGGGACACAATGAAAACTTTGCTTTTTAAACCCTTCAGTGGATGAAGGAATAATGAAATAACATTGCTACTGTTCATTCGTCATTACTGCGATATTGCTGATGAATATTATGACTACCCATTATGACTTTTTCCTTAAAACATTTTGATCTACATATTAATGATCTTTCACATTGTTATCTTTTTTATCTTTAATATTTTGCATGTTTGTGCACTGCTAAATATCTGTGTTTGTGTAACGGACAATGTGCGTGCGCTGTGCACTCACCTATTAGGGGCATGTTACTCTCTTGAAAATGCATCCATAAAATAACGGCGGAATGCAATGCCATTGACTTTAGACCAGGTTTTGGTTGGCCAGTAGTGCAATTGCTTTTGGCTCTCTCAAGATAATGTGCCAACTCCATCTCATTTTAAGAGTGACACGCCAATGGGCACTCAGATGAGCATAAGTACGCTTGTTATTTAAACGAAGTGGGCGTTGGATGGGAAAATGACGACTGCGTCAGGCTCCTGCTAGCAAAGACACTTGCGTCACACCTGGCACCTCTTTGCACTAAATACAAGGAAATTAAATATACGCTTGCATGTATTGGCTAGCACTGTTCCCTCATACCGCTCAGGTGTGTGGAATTTAAGTGTATCGTGTGAGTTTCTAGGTTCACCACAAAGACTTACAGGTAGGCTATTGCCCTGAGAGTATGATTGTATGTGTGACTGTGTATGTGTATGTGACCTGCAGTGAACCAGCATCCTATTTAGGGTTTACTCTAGCTTTGTGTCATTCCTAGCTCAACCAACCCCCCCCCCCCACCACCCCAGTGACCTACACCAGGATTTTTCTCATAAACTTGTGCATTTGCACATTTTTCATTTAAAAATTATCTTAAAACTAAAATACTTTTAATGAAGAATGAGCAACACATAACCACAAATACAAAATAATATCTCTTCACATTCAGTTAATTTTGTATTTGAATGATGCAGTCATATTTTTAGTGAGTTAAAGCTTAGTTCAATTTTGTCTCTCTTTTTCTGCTAGTGTTTCTTATTTAAATATAAATGGCGTCATGTTGCACTGGTATAGAAAATACATTTTGTTCTCCCACAGGCATACAGTAGATGGCCTCTTCATTATACTGAATGTTATAACAACAAAGCAAATCCCTGGATTGTGTTTTGTGTCCTGTCATCAGACTTTCACAGAGCACCATGGAATACCAGTCATTTACAGTCTTTCAGCAAACTAGTCAAAACAAAAATGAAAGATGTCTGCAGTCATTTAGTCCCTATCATTCTAATTTTGGATCTGGAAGTTGTTTTTAACCACAGAGCTCCTCTGGCTGGTCACGAATGAGATTGGTGGTCCGACCTCCTGAAAGAGATTACCCAAATTTATGTAAAGCCTGTAAATGATTTATGCTGGAGTGAACAACAAAGAGCTTTTTATTGCTCTGTGGGTAAGGGGAGGCATGGACAACATCAGCTTGGGTTAGGAGCTGGGAGGAGTGAGGGGGATTTTTTTCTCCTTAGAATCTTTCTTAAACATTGGTGATCACAGCAGCTACACCGCTGGCTTGTACTGGGGCCTCACTTGTGAAGCTCTGTGTCTGAAGAACACTAGGGGTCCAATTTATTGTGGTATTCATTCATTTACATTTTACTGTTCAGCTAGCAGATCATTGTGCTGGGAAGACATATAAAATAGTAGAAATAGTGGCACTTTTGCCAATAAAAAGAGAGAGTCAGCAACACCAGATAAGCCCAACAAGATTATAATTAAATAGCTGCATTATTGTCATAGTACCTGCTATTCACTAACTCGTGGTTTTGAGTTACTGCAGAAGCTACTTTCCACAATTTTCCCAAGTATGCTAGCATACACATGAGCAAAAGTCTATGTTGCATAGACATGTACTATATTATTACCAATACTACAAGGCTCCAATTAAACTGGAAATCAGTCTTTCATGTCTCTGGAGAAATTCTGGAGGAGCACCAGTGCAATCACCACCTATTTATCACTATTTATTATTTCTGGTGTTTCCAGTGAATTGCTGTGAACTAAGCTTGTCCCATAGCTGTCCAGAAACTATAGTATCTATACTTGCATTCACTAGTTCTATTTCCCATGAACAGGAAGAGGGAATGGCGTTTACAGGCATTTAATTAAAAATGGGGGATCTCTTTTGAGTCATTCTCTGAGCTAGGCAACAGCTTTAGTTTCAGTCACTATTCATGGGATGGAATGATTGTTTCCATGAGAAAAATGGAGGCATTATTTGCGGCTACTAACGGGAGCACTTTGTGGGACCAGCCTGTGTATTAATATGCCATGGAGCTGGGCACCTTTGTAATGCATGCCAGAATAGATCACATGCTGACTCTCCTGTGGGTCCTAGACATTGTGGGATGGTGGCCTGAAAGCTGGGGAAGAGAAGGGTTTTCCTAAGCAATGCTGTAAGGTAATAAGAGGGGGCAATATTTGGAAAGTAAGGTGGAATCACCAACATAGAACCTTTCAACTTCCATTGTCATGACCTGGCTGGCTTCCACTCCCCTTGACCTTGCCTGTCTTGGACATCATCTCTGTTAGCTGCCACAACACTTTTTTTCTCTTGTTGTTAATATTACCTCCACTAGAGAGCATCAATGGCATAGTGCAGGGTGGGCAGGGAGGGTCCCAGTCTTCATTCAGAGATGTGATGTGGAATCCACCCTTTCTTTCACACCATCCTTTCTTGTATAGCACAGGGCAGAAGTGTGAGATGCTCAGATCAAGCTGACTGCAAACTAAAAAAATTTGAAATAATTACATACAAATACTTTTCGCTTTGATTAGGAGATGGACGACCCCATTTTTATGTAAAATGCAAGAGCAATAACTCCTTTCATTAATGTAATTAAAGAAAATTAAAGAAAAGAAAGGCACTAATGCAAATCACAAAAAACAAAGGTTGTTTCCTTCTGCTGGTGTCCCTGTTTGTACAATGCAGATATATGTTTTCAGGTTTTAAGTTTATCAATCAGTGGTGGGCAGATGAACGAAGAGTACTGGAGCTTCTAATTTAGTGGCGCAAGGTAAGTCCTTTCACCCATCTGGTCCATAAATACAGTCTCTAAGTTATGTGCCAAAATCCTGTGCTTGCTTCACCCAGGCTACATCCACACACAGTTACATTTTAAAATGCAGGCATTATTCACCATTTTTGCCATTTGTCCTCACCACCCAGGAGTTTTCAGCCCTCTAAGACTCTTAAAAGTGCCCTAATTAGTCCCTACTTATCACGTGGCTCATCTGTGATTCAATCCTGCTAGTCAGAACCTTTCATGTGTTGCTTGGATCTCAAAGATGTCTGACCTCTTACTTGAAAAAAGATGATTGAACAGCTGTCAAAGTCAGAGTCCTGACTGGGAAACTTGGGCCAATTTCGTGTACCCTGACCATACCGAAAAGCAGGTGCTGTGACATCAGACAACATGGCATCCTCCACATGGCATCCTCACAATCATTGTGAATGATAAATAATGAAATGAAGGGCACACAAAGTGATTTTTTTCCTGTGTTACATTACGATAAAAATACTACAAGTAAAACACAATGGAGTATGTATGTATGTAGATTGATGTCAAAATATATTGCAAATATTGAAATTGAAATTATTTAGTTACGTGGATAGTTTTATCAGTCCATAGCTATCTTAAAGAAATAAAATTTTGCTGCACAAACAGAGCTGAATATGTGGTTTATACTTATTTTATAGAATATTTACATTTATGGAATTTGGCCTGCCCTTAGCCAGAGCAACTTACATAAGTTCTTAGAAGTCTCATCGTGAATACATACTGATACTGGTTAGTAGAACCCGGCAAAGAATACTAACACTTTAAAAAACTTTGTTGGCAAGTAATACATTTTTTTAAATAATAAGTGTATAATCCTTGAAGTGCTGATCTAAGTAATTCCAAAAGAGGTAGGTTTTAATAGTTGTTGGAAGGCTCAGCTGTTTAGACATCTAGGGGAAGTTCATTCCACCACTTAGGTGCCAAAACAGAGAAGAGTCTAGGTGTATGTCTTCCTTGCACCTTGAAAGATGGTAGGACCAGTCGAGTGATGTTGGAGGATCAAAGAGAGCATGGTGCATTGTAGGGTGAGAAGTTCTTTTAGGTAGGAAGATGCTGGTCCATTTCTGGCTTTGTAGGCAAGCACCAGTGTTTTGAATCTGATGTGGGCAGTTAAAGGAAGCTAGTGGAGGGAGTGTAGCAATGGTGTAGGGTTGGGGAACCTGGGAAAGTTGAAAATGAGTCGGGTAGCTGTATTCTGGATCAGTTGCAGAGGATGAATGGCACTCAGAGGCAGACCTGCTAGGAGTGAGTTACAGTAGTCTAGTCTCGAGTTGACAAGAGATTGAAGTACCTGAGGGGCCTGTGTGGAAGGAAATGGATGAACCCTTCTGATGTTGAAGAGGAAAAATTGACATGAGCAGGAAAGATTCGCAATGTGAGAGGAAATGGACAGGTGATTGGCCATGGTTACCTCAAGGTTACGAGCGGTGTCCAAAGGATAAATCAGAGAGTTGTTCAGGGTGATCACAAGATCCTGGTGTGGGGATGAGTCAGCTGGGATAAATAGCAGTTCAGTTTTGCAGTGTTTGACTTTCAGCTGCGGAGCTGTCATCCATGGTGAGATGTCTACCAGACATGCAGAAATCTGAGTGGAGACTTGAGTGTCTGATGGAGGAAAGGGAAGGATAAGTTGAGTGTCGTCTGCATAGCAGTGATAAGAGAACCCTGTGGGGATATGAGCTCACCAAGAGACCTAGTATAGAGGGAGAGCAGAAGAGGACCGACATCTGAGCCCTGAGGGACGTCTGCATGGAGTAGATGTGGATTCCTTCCATGTCACTTGCTATGAACAGCCTTCTAGGTAGAAAGCAAACCATTACCATGCTGAGCTAAGCATTCCAAGACTCATAAGAATGGACGAGAGAATCTTGTGGTTGACTGTGTCAAGTGCTGCTGAAACGTCAAGGATAATGAGTACAGATGACACTTTAGCTGCTCAGGCAGCATGTAGCTTCTCAGTGAGAACCAAGAGGGCAGTCTCTGTGGAATGTGTTGCTTTGAACCCAGATTGGTTAAGATCATGAAGGTTACTCTGAGAGAGATAGAAAGACAGCTGATTGTAATCTGCAAATTCAAGGATTTTTGAAAGAAAAAAGACATACTGGACAATAGTAGCTGATGTCTGAGGGATTCAGTGTGGGTTTCTTCTGGATGGAAAAAGCCTAACTTTTCTGAATGTGGCTAGTACATGACCAGATGTTATGGAGCTATTAATGGTAGTAGTGACGAAGGAAAGAAGGTCTTGAGAGATTGTTTGGAGCATTGTGGAAGGGATTGGATCCATTGGGCAGGTGGAATGATTGCATGATGAGATGACATGCAGGATGTCTTCTGCTGCTAGATTAGAGAATTGAGCCAGTGAAAGGGAAGAGAAATCCTTAATATGTAGTCTAGTAGTTGGAGTGGGAGAAAATATCTGACAGATTTCATCAATCTTCTCATCAAAGAAGATGGCAAAGTCTTTGGCAGTCAGGGAAGATGGATCAGGAGTTGGCTTGTTAAGTAGTGACAAAAAGATGTCATGGAGTTTGTAAAGATCATGTGCAGAGGATTCCAGTGTCTCCTTGTAGAAGGCAATCTTAGCAGCAATCACATCAGATGAAAATTTGGACAGGAGTGTACGGTACAATGACAGATCTGTGTGGAGATGTGATTTCTTTCACTTTCTCTCAGCTGCTCTTAATTGTCTTTGATTGATATGCAACACCTCCAATTGCCAAGGAGCAGGGTGACTTATCTTCCTGGGTTTGGAAGATAATGGGCAGAGGTGATCCATGGATGAAGAAAGTGAGCAGAGAAGAGTGTTAGTTGCTGACTTCAGTGGTAAGGAGGAAAATGAGTCTGGAAAGTGTGACAGTGCAGGAAGCAATAGATGAAGGAGAGACAGAGTGGTGGTTTTGTCAAGTGAGGGAGAAATATTCATAGCTAAGTTTAGGCAGGACAGGTTGGGTGGTGGTAAAGGATACAAGTGATGATCAGAGATGTGAAGGGGGGTGGCAATAATGTCAGAAGCCAGAGAAGGACGGCTGAAGGCCAGGTCCAGGGCATTTCCTCCTTTGTGTGTGGGAAAGCAGTAGTTGGATGGCAGTGTGAAGTAATAGAGAAGAAGGAGAAGGCATGAGGAATGAAGCTTATCCATGGGGAGGTTGAAGTCTTTGAGGAGAATGAGAGGGGTGTTGTCTGTAGGGACGAGACTGAAGAGTATGTCTTTTGCTTCATGAAAGTGACCTAGGGGACCAGGAGGGCGGTAGTTGACAATGATGAGAAGGTTAATCAGAGAAGAAACTGCAACTGCATGTAATTCAAAGGATGTGATGTTGACATAGGACAGAGAGAGGGGTGTGTAGACAGACAATTCCAGAGCCCAACTACCACCCTGGTCTGAGACTGAGACAGCAGGGGAGGGTAGATAAGGTTGCTGGTGGTACAGAGTTCTGCACGGAATCTTCTGAGTCTAAGTGATGTGAGGACTGAGATAGATTTGAGGTACAAGTCCGTAGTTTGGTTTATAGCCAAAGTTTAAGTATGGCTGTGGCAGGATAGTCAGCGGCGGAGTAGATGGAAGAGGCCCCGAAGGACTCCCACAAAAATGAAGGGTTTTATTTTTCTGTTTTATTCCTCTTTTCTATAAAAAAAAAACCATGCAGGCAGCAACAGGATAATTACTAGGGATGCACGATATCAAAAATTTAAACCGATACCGATAACCGATAATTAAGTCCTTGTCATTGCCGATACCAATAAATTCATATTATATATTTGTGTTGTTATAGGGGTGCGGGCGCCCGGAGCGTAGATAGAATCACTCGGAGCCAGG
>JABFEA020000010.1:22929638-22944111 GCA_019775915.2 Cyphomyrus plagiostoma | reverse complement strand
GAAATAAAAATGACGTAATTTTACCTCATATCGGCCGATAGTTTATCGGTCCGATACATATCGTGCATCCCTAATAATTACAATAATTAAAATCTCAACCAAAAACGGAGCAAGACAAAAACAAACAGGCATAAGTCTGCCAGGTTATATCCTACTTTGATCCTGTTCAAACTAGTCACTGCACACCGGCCACCACACCTCCCATACCAAAAAAAAAAATCCATCTTTCCCCTGTGCCTTGGAGCCTAATACAGCCTAAGGCAAGCTGTAGCCCCGCCCATCCGAGGAACATTACAAAAACATCTAAGAATCAAAAATCAATTAACTAAATAACACTGTTATTTCAAAATAAATCAAATAAACAAATACAAAATAAACAAATTACACAAAACAAACTTTGATCATCCCTAAATGCTCCATATGCACCTACAAATACATTTCAGGTAAAACAATTAAAACACCGCTTTCCAAATGGCTTCATCCACTAACCTCCCGCGAAACCCCTCTATTTAACCTACGTGGTTTAGTCCTTCGGTTTCCCCACGTAAACCCAGAAGTTTAAACGGTGGTAAGTACCTTGACTTTGGAAATGCAATTACAAGTTTTATCCCTAAATAAAAATAATTTTAGCAGCCAGTGTGTTTATTTGTAACTATTGATACCGGGTAGATATAATACAGCTGAGAAGAACAATGGCAATGAATAAAAAATGAGTATTTTATATAAAGCTGAACGCATATGACATTGCTGAGTTAAACAGTATTAAATAACATACATGACTGATGAAACCCATAATATAAATTAGCATTAACAATGATAAGGGGGATTAACAGCTCACAAGCGATCGGTCAGCTGAAGTATTTAAATTTGCCGGCAACTGGCTGCCGACGCGCTATGTGCTTGCGTGCAAGCGTCACGGCTTACTCCGTGACAATGGCTGATAGAGCACTATTATGCTGGTAGCTAATTACGCAAGAGGAAAAAGATGCCAGTAAATTACCAATTACAGTTTAAGTTATGCTGATCAGTGTTGTAGAATATGTGCTGATTGCTTCCAAATGGCGCTCAGAGGCAGACTTGCTAGGACTGAGTTACAGTATTCTATTCTTGAGATGACTAGAGATTGAACAAGTACCTGAGTGGGCTGTGTGGAAGGAAATGGATGGACCCTTCTGATGTTGAAGAAGAGAAATTGACAAGAGCGAGAAAGCTTAGCAGTATGAGAGGAAAAGGATAGGTAATTGTCCATGTCACAAGGTGTCAGAAGGAACAATCATAGAGTTCTCCAGGGTGATCTGGATGCGTGTCATATGCACCTTTAATATATTTTACTAAGCTCTGACCCCTAATTCGGGGAGACCTTAAGGGAGACAAAAACTACCGTTTATTAGTTACCCAAGAGAACTAATTAGCATAGACTACCAGATGCTTTTGAGTACTATGAAAACAACAATACTAGTGGCATCAATCTAGTTCCAACTCAGTACTATGAAAACAACAATACTAGTGGAATTAATCTAGTTCCAATGAGTCTAGAAGATAGTAGCCAAAAGACTGATCATAAAATTAATCTAGTTCCAAATGATTATAGGAGCTAGTAGCCAAAAGACTGACCATAAAGACTGAATAATAATGGATTAAATTTATAAAATTAGATTTTGGCAGTCAGCTGTGTTGATCTTTTACATTTGGTGCCATGGCTCATGGAACAGCTATAGCTTCGAACTTTGAAATACCCACCTCCAACTTGACTGTAACACAGTGATTGTCTAACTGGTCACCCTGCACAGAAGTAATCGGTATTCAAGTATGGCAAATATTTGTTGCCAACCTGTATGCAGCTAAATAGCGTGTTGCACAGTGTGACTGCTGAATATTTGCGCAAAAGAAACAAATTTACTGGTCACTATATCAATGTTCTCATGCCCAATGTAGGCTAATACTAAATTTATTTTTTTGCTCATTTCAGTGTACTTGGAAATACTTTTGTAAACAATGTGAAAAGGCCTGTGTGGATCCAAAATGTACGACTGCGGACATAACCTCACCTGAAGCCAGTTTTCTGTTCTGTCTAATACCAAGGTAGTAGAAGAGGAACATCATGTGACTGAGGCCATGGTAAATGATGATGCAAGTGATGGTCGAGCTTGTCAGGATCAAGGTTTTGTCAGGTCCACAGTTGACTAATTGGCTGTTATTTGCTCCCCTGTGACCTTGCCATGTACAGGAAGTACAGTAGTGTGTTAACAGTAGTGTGTTACCTCTGGACCCCTATTGTGTGAGCTGTCACATGGTGAAAAATAAGTCCTTTCTCCTGTAGCATTGGAGGGTTTTGCCTATTTCATATTTAATTTTCCCGTGCGGAGTCTACAAATGGTTGTGTGTGCAGAGTCTTATATACATACTGTGACAAACCTTAGACAGCTCCTCTTCTTCTCTCTGACAGGTACACACCTAGCTGGGGGGGGGTACCGCATCTACCTCATCTGCTTCCCAGAACCTCATTACTGTGAAACAACCTACTGAATGTACTGACGTGCTTGTAGAACCTCTAGAATAAAAATTGAATCAGCAAAAGAACAGCCGTCATCATTTAAATTTTTTAACACCCCCCACCCCCACAAAACAGCATGATTCTGTCCTGACATAGCTGTGACGGTTTGTAGAATTAAAAATACAATTTCTATCTTTCGGATATATTGGTGTAAAGTCATGAGTTTCCAAAACACTGATACTCAAGGACAGAGACTCAAAAAAAAAAAAAAAAAAGTATAGTGCACTGCGTTACTGTCCACCCAATTTCAGCAAATGCAAATTCAAGCAGTGTAGTGAAATGGATAGACTTTTATGAACATTTTTAAAGTTGTTACTTGGTTGGTTGTTAAAGTTGTTAGCTGCTTGGACAGTATTAAAGTTATACAGCATACTGCAGTGTTTTTAAATACTGGCAAAATAATTAGCAGTATAAAGTCTGGATGATTAGAATATATAGATGTATGGGTACCTCCACTTCTTTTCATATACCTGCTCACCCTAACAGCTATAACAACAGCTATTTTCTTTTATTCTTTTTTCATAGACCTCTAAACTGTTAAAGTCATTGCTGCCTCCTACTGGTAGTACGTAGTAAATTTCTTACCAATGCACATAATGTCTGCCAGACACAAAAACTGAGGCTGCATGCTCACAGTCCAAAGGAAAAAAGTTTTTGAACTGAAGAATAAGTTGGTAAAAATATATAAAAGTGGAAGATTTCTTTGAATGGCTGAGAAATAATCTTTTTCCATTTGCAAGAAAAAAACATCTTTGAAGGCTTTGATTTTGTTTCTGTGTGCTTTTATAAAATGGGAAAGGCAAATTTGCACTTGACTTTTCCCCATAGAACAGCAAATCTAGTTATAATCACAAAAGAAAATTACTATCTTAAATGTGTTCTACTGTCAGTAATTTACTAGAACTTTGTATTTAAGCTTCAGAGTTAAGTGGAAGGGATGATGGAAGGTCAGGCTGGGTTTGATGTTTTTTTTAACTGATTACTGTCATATGAAGTGCACGATTAACCCTTTGTGTTTTTTGTTCCTGCTATTTCCTATTACCTATATACTCTTCACTCCAATGCTGCAATCAGACAGGAACAAAAGGATATAATTCCTGTGTGGACATAATTCAATACTCACTAGTACCATTTAGACAGCTGCAAATCATTCCCCCCCAGCAACAATCTGAGGCAAAGTCTGCCTAAGTACTCAAAAGTCCAGGAATGGGTAAGTAAATCACTCTGAGTGCAGCCTGACCCCAGCATGCCTAAAGGTCAAGGTGCGTGAGATGGAAGTGATAGGTTCAAGCAACCGACTATACCTACTCCATGTCGCCTCACACGGTGTAGGTCATGAGGTCATCCATTACGTGGTGTCAGTTCAATACTCTGTGCCAGGAGTCTTGCTGCACGTGCTTTGGTGACCTCAGGGGTGCGTGACTCACACTCAACACATCAACACACATCATTATAAAGGAGGCTGACTTGGCTAGATTACATGTTCCAAATTCAGATAAAAATAATACTAAAGTTTTTCCCCCTTTTAAACATTTTTGTACCACTCATTGTTTACAACTTGGGATCCACACTTGTTAAAGGTTAAGATGATTAGTATCAAGAATTATTTTGTCACATGTTGCCATTAAACTTGGGCTGAATTTAAAGACCTGACTAGATCATTTGCAAGAACATTATATGGTCAAAAGTATTGGGACACACCTCGTAATCATTGAATTCAGGTGTTTCATTCAGACCCATTGGCACAGGCGTATAAAATCAAGCACCTAGCAATGCAGTCAGGTTTACATAGGATGCCACCTCTGCTATTTTTCAATTCATGAAATTTCTTTCCTACTAGCTATTTCAAAGTGGAAGTGTTTAGGAACAACAGAAAGAAGTGACATGACCATGTAAAGTGACAGAGTAGGGTCGCCGATTGCCGAGGCACATAGTCACCAGTGCTCTATTTGCTCATTAGCTGAAGAGTTCCAAACTTCCTCTGGCATTAACCTTCCACACAAAAATTGTGCTCTGGGAGCTTTATGTAATGGGCTTCCATGGCTGAGCAGCTGCATGTAAACCTCACATCACCAAACAAAATGCCAAGCGTCAGGTGGAATGGGTTAAAGCACACCACCTTTGGACTCGGGAACAGTGGAAGACGGTAATATGGAGTGATGAATCACGCTTCTCTGTCTGGCAGTCTGGTGGATGAGTCTGGGTTTAGTGGATGCCAAGAGAACATTGACAGCCTGATTTCATTGAGGTCCATAAAGATAAGGTTGGGTGAGTTTGGTATAGAAGAACTTGACTGCCCTGCACAATGCCCTGACCTCAACCCCATCAGACACTTTTGGGATGAATTTGAACAGAGATTATGAACCAGGCCTTCATGTCCAACATCAGTGCCTGACCTCACAAATGCCCTTCGGGCAAATGGGCAAAAGTTCCTAAATACAAACACTAAAATATTGTAGGAAGCCTTTCCAGAAGAGTGGCAGCTGTTACCGCTGCAAAGGGGGGACTAAATCCATATTGATGCCTATAGACTTAGAATTGGATGATGTAACAGCCAGATGTCCCAATACTTTTGTCTATAGAGTGTATTTGTTATTTAGCTTTACAGTCATTCATAGAAAGGCATGGTGTGATCTGCCACTTTTATGTAAGGACCTGTGATCTGGTTTATATTGTTCATTTGCTCATAACTTTTGAAATATGATTTTACTGATTAAAAAACTCTCATGGGGTTGCTAGTACAGTGGTGTAACATTGTGGCTCTTTAGGGATTAATGCAGGTCCCCCTAAAAAATTGAGGATAAAATAATGATAGTGCTGACGATAGCCCCTACACTGACCAAAAGTGTTAAACATTAGCATAAAGTGCCACATAGAGCATTACTGTCTGGTGGCAGATCTACCACCTGAACTGGTTTCTATGGTGATTGTGCCATTGCCTGAAATATCAGCATTAATAGTCAGGACTTTATGGAATTTCACAAATCAAGGCAAATATGTCAAAACGCTGAGTGACATAAATACAGTAATGTGTCAAGCGAAGAAGAGAAAATGAGAGAATCAAAGGTAGAAGAGAAGAGGGGAATAAATGTTAAGGAAAGATTAAGGGGCTAAAGGTTTAAATATGAATATGTCCATGTTCATTTTAAAGTATCAATGACCATCTATAATTAAACACATATGATAAACACACAAATGTGGAGATTTAAAAAAGTGTTCATTATCTTAATGGTTTACACAATGTATAGACCAGTATCTCAGTCTTCTTCATTAGGAGCAGAGAGCCTAATGAGTCAGGGGCAGCTGAACAAGGTCTACAATGGCACATGTCATGTGTTATGTTTCCTGCAGAGAAACTCTGTCACATTGCTTGCTATGCTTATGAAGAGGCTGGAAGAGTGTTGGGTACAGCTGTGTATAGTAAATTTTGAGACAAACATTTTGACTTAAGTGTTTGAAGAGAGAATTAGATCGACTGTTGCGGTATTGCAGTGCAAGTTATTGTTTTCAATGTTCTGTTTTGTTATTAGTTATTGTTTTATTAATAGTTATTGTTTATCATAGGTATGTATGTACAGTGGTACCTCAGTTCTCGAACTTACTAGAACTCAAATTTCTTGAAAGTCGAACAAACCAGTTTGACCTAGAACTTGATCTGAATATCAGAAGTCAAACCATGAACGCTGACCTAATATAAATTGTACGCGCCAGGAAATGAGTCACACTACAGTGCAATTTTTACTTGAATGCCTTCTTCACAGATTGGACGACTAACCAAATAAAGCAGCACAACATTACAGTAACTAAAAATAAATAAACCACTAACTTACGTGTTCTATTAGAGCATTTATGTAATTTATGTATACTTTCTTTTACCAGGTAAATGAACTGAAAACCAGTTCTCACTGCTTTACCTGATGTTGAGGAGAAATAGCAGATTACGCTTCAGAACTGCCTGGGATACATACGTCGTGCGTGTAACTAAAGTCTTCAGTCAATAAGGGCAAAAGTGTGTCATCACGGAGGGGGTTCCAGTTTGTGCTGCCGGATGAGAGGTCGCAATGCATCTAACCGTAATGCGTTGCGTCGGGATCTGAATGCGTTGCTTTAAGCCAGCGTTGTAAGCAAGTCGAACGCACCCAATGACCGGACTGGGGAAATAAACTGAAACGTGGACTTAATACAGATGACTAATGACAACAACCAGAAACACCTGATCACATGGGGATCCCACACGAGATTAGTGGGGGGACGTAGCACACGGAAGGAGTGGACGATCAGGGCAGGACAGGAGTAATGTTGGGATAAGATCTTTATCGTTTTGGAAGCCATTAAGAAAAAATGCTCCTCTTGTTTTATCCTGTTCGTTTTGTTTTTAAATGCTAAAAAAAAAAAAATATTTAGGTGTAATTTTGGGGGGCCAGGAACCAATTAATTGGTTTTCCATTATTTCTTATGGGGAAAATTTGATTAGAACTCGAACTTTTTAGGATTTGATCCGGAGTCCGGAACACATTAAGTTTGAGAACCGAAGTACCACTGTATTTGAAGAAAGAAAAAAAAAAAAACTTCTACGGTTTCTAGTACTATCCACGGTTTCAGGCATCCACTGGTGGTTTTGAAACATATCCCCCATGTATAAAAGGGGACTACTGTGTGTGTGTGCGCATATGTGTACACACACACACTCTCTCTCTATGGACAAGAGTATTGGGATACCTGGCCATTACACCCACAGGAATTTTTATGACATCCTATTCTAAATCCATAGGCATCAATATGGAGTTAGTTCCCCTTTACAGCTATAACAGCTGCCACTCTCCTGAGAGGCTTCCCACATTTTAATGTGTCTGTTGGGAATGTTTGCTCATTCATTTAGAATAGCATTTATGAGATCAGGTACTGTTGTGGGACATGAAGGCCTGGGTCACAATTTTCATTCTACTGTAGTTCATCCGAAAGGTGTCCAATGGGGTTGAGGTCAAGACTTCATGGGGGCCAGTCAAGTTCTTCTACACCAAACTACGTCTTTATGGGCCTTGCTTTGTGCACTGGAGCACAGTCATGCTGGAACAGTAAAGAGTATTCCCAAGACTGTTCCCGCAAAGTTGGAAGCATATAATTGTCCCAAATGTCTTGATATGCATGCCGACAGAATGTATCACGTTTCCGCGTGGATCGTGAAACATTCTGTTTTGAATTTCTTTTCATCCTGTATTTTCATACACATGCATACATTTCATACATACACTACAAAGTAGTGACTACATACACTAGGTAAAGGGTCCCCAACGGAACTATCAGACCAGGACACTTGCCTAATTGGTAACCATTCTATGATTAATGGGGTATATGTCTGGATTTATAGTGGTAGTGACTAGTAGAGGTGGTACGTCTGGTAGCAAGGTGCTGAAGCCTGTGTCAGGTATGCATGTCACTGTTCAGTGAACCCCCATGCCGATGCTTGTGTCAAGGAGAGATGATAGCATCACCCATGATGTGTGAACCTTCACTCACGAATGCATATTTATTCAGTTCAGGGGTTGTCACAATACTTCCTGAAACTTTCAAAAGTCGGAACGGAGAAGCGTGACTTTGTCATGTTGGAGAGTGGAGTGTTGACTGTATTCAATGGAGTAATTGTCAGATATCCCTAATTTTAGAATGTTTTGATTTGATTACTCGCAACAAGGAACATGTATATTAGTCAATATTTTGACGTTTTAATTCATTTGTTAATGTCCGTTTAGTGTAATTATGTAATATTAAGCCGCCAGATCATTCAGATACTTCTAATGAAATAAGTGTGATTTAATTCCAAAAGTAATATGTCTGTCATGTGCCAAAAACTTGATTTACAACAACACCACCTTATCCATGTTGTGGCATTATAGAGCTTTACATGGAGAACAGAGAGCAACAAACCAAGCCAGCTCTGGTCATGGTATGTGGAAATATATTATTATATAAAGTCCTAAAAGCAAATGGATTGATATGCAACTTTTGTATTGTGTTTTGTCATAGCATCAAGAAAGCAAAATGTGGATGAGGCCCTAGTGAACATACTAATAGTTGCGAAAGATTCACAACCATTTAAAATAGTGGAGGATTAGGGGTTCCGGGATTTTGTTAACAAATTGCACCCTACCTATATTCTCCCTATTAGGTAGGTGTGTATCAGAAAGTTAAAATAGTGAAATACAGCTATTATTTGGCAGTCAGTCACCCGTCTTGTCTTCTAAAGGCCCTAAAGGTGGTGTGAAGTTAAAATATAAGGAGCTGAAGGTTAAAGGCCAAATCCAAAGGGGAAGTGCAGTGAGCCTCACTTCAGGCATGTCGACCGACCTCCATTAAAATGGAAGCATACCTGGCAGTGAAGTGTCATTTCACAGATGACAACAAACTGAAGGCATTGCCTTTGGATAGTGTGTACATTCTCCTGCAGCCACAGTGTTGAAAATACCGCAGGAGTGAAAACCTCCCTTATGGAAAAATAGGCAATAAGGAAGAAGGTGGCTTGCATTGTCACAGATGCTGCTACAAACATGGGTGCATGTGTGCAGGATCTCCTACTGAAGCATGCAATTTGCATAGCATATGGCTTAAATTTGGCGGTAAAGAAAGAACTGGAGCAGACCCCTGGCCTTATAGAAATCCACACTGGAGCACAACATACGGTTCAGTATGTCAGATCAAGCACAAAAGTAAAGGTATTCACTCTATAATTGTTCTCTTTCTCACATACAGTAACCTTGTTGTTCTTACTCATTATTTTGTTCTAGGTATAACTGACGGTCCTATATTGTGCAGGTGAAGGAACAAATGGGACATCCTACTCTAAAGCTTATTTAAGAGGTGAACATTGGTTGGAATAGCGTGCTCCTTATGTTCCAGCGGCTTTATGATTTGCGAGAACTGGCAAGATTTGCATAAGTATCATTACAGACATGCAACCTCTTACAGCAAATGAATATAACCATACAAGGGAGTGTATCACAGTGTTGTCAAGTTTTAATGATGCAGCCTCTGAATTGTCAGAGGAGAAGAGAGTATCTGGGTCCAAGGTCATACCTCTTTTAAAAATGATTGACCATTCAGTGCAGGATGATATGCTAACTTTAAGGACACCAAAAGGTCTCCAGCTGGGTGAGAATCCTATAAGATGTTGAAGCAATGAACATTTTAACTCCAGCCACATTGCAGGATCCAAGGTTTAATACATTAGGCTTTTTGAGCTATCAAAGGGCTACAGAGGCCATGAAAAGACTGAGTAGAGTGTGCTGCCATTTTTAAGAGCCTCAATCAGTTTCAGCATGGTCATCATCCTCCTCTTCAACACCATGAATATCATCATCATCTGCAGCTTCCTCTGCTGTGTTTGTATCGTATATCATTGTTTTACCTTGTATTTCCTGCACACGTATGTACTAACAAAGAGGCTTTTGTCTACATTTCATAAGTCGGAATTTATGGTGCCACTTAGATGCCAGTATGGAGCACGGCAGGTGAATCCATAGTTTGACAGTAGGTGCTATGCAGCGATACCTACAAAAACCAGTTATTCCCAGAACCGATGGCCCTTTTCAGTACTGGGAAATGCACAATTCAATGTACCTCCATTTGTATGTGTTGGGCCAGAAATTCTTCTGTATACCAGCATCATCTGTTCCTTGTGAACAAGGTTATTCCAAAGCTGTTAAAATTTTGTGCAAAAGGGAACATCTCAGCTCCTCCCGACTCTAGAAAAAATACAATTCATAAACTTTACCCCCAACAGCTGTCTAATACCACCTTCATACTAATTGCCCCCCACTCCTTCCAGTGAACACAAGCACACCCACTAGCATTGCTTCCATCTTGTTCTCTGTACCTTTTCACTTCCCTCTGCCCTGATTGGCAGACAAATTAACTATCATAGGTCAAAATGGTCACTCATGAATAGCCATTCATCATTTTAGTTACTACTGAGTACGACAACCACAATACATACATGTTCTAGATGATGACTATGACTTTTAATTTACATGAGCATGTTCAAATTAGTACAAAGAGCAATGTTATATGAAAAGTAACAAAATAATACATCAGTTTGTTTCAAATCCACACATTTGAGGAGGCCTCTGTTGTAGTTAAACGGTTGTAGAGTAAAGCAATTGAATTACATCTTATTATTCCAATTGATTGTCTGTTGTGGTTTACTTGCAGTAAAGTTGAAATGTTTAAAAACATTTTATATCTAGTTATGTATTTATCTGAAACTTTGACTGACTAAATGTAACTGCAGTAGGCTACTGCCATACTTCAAAATAAAAGGGCTTTTGCGGATTTCAGTTAGGTTCACAATGTAATTGAAATAGTCATTGTCTTGCTTGTTACAAAAATGGATAAGGATGGAATATGCTTTTCTTAGGTGATGAATTAATTATACTTCTTGAATGGTCATGCCTTCTTTTTCAGGTTAAGCGCCATGGGCGTGACTGTCCTGATGAGGGAAGAGGAAGAGTAATTGAAACGCGTGCAACAATTGAAATATTTTTTTACATAAGTGCTTGGTGGGACAATTGATACCGTAGCTTATAGTATTCATCTTTAGATTTCTAATAGTTTAATTGAATATTTAACCTTAGTTTTCTAATTGAATTTTGTTCTGTTTTTTGACAGTTTCAGGAGTGGGTCAGGCTTACATGTCACCGCATACTGGACTGGATAAAATCTACAATCTAGTAGAATGCTGGGTACAGGAAAAAAGATGATTCAACTGAGCAATGCCTTTCCTTTATTTATCTTCATTCATTTTATTTTGATTTTTAAATATCAGATTGAATTTATGGGCAGCACGTTGGTCCAATAGTTAGCAGTTGGCTCCTGTGTCGCTGTGGGGTTTCCTTCAGGTGTGCCAGTTTCCCCACCGTAGTCCAAAAACATGCTGAGGCTAACTGGAGTTAACAAATTCCCCATCGGTGTGCATGCGCGAGTGCATGGTGTGTGAGTGTCTTTGTCTTGCGCCATAGCCTCTGCGACCCTGAATAGGAAAAATGGTTCTGTAAAATGGATGGATGGAATTTTAATTTTATTTATGCTTTAATTTGTTACTTTTTGTCACTCATTTGAGCTCTTTTTAAAATATTTCTGCAAAGTACTTTGACCTTGTGTATGAAATTGTGCTATACAAATAAACTTACCTTGCCTAATAAATAACAGTTAATCGATTTCGTTTTTCATGTGTGCCTTCCTCAAATTAAATACTTAAGTAGAACAAAGATAGCCTTGGCTATCTTGTAAAAATGGCACAGTTGGTGGTAATATTACTTTTTCATAATGGCAGATGGCATAAATTCCCAAAAAAACATCGTGCAATGGAGAATGGATGTCTCGTCTTTGCAACGGTGTGCATAGGGGTGTGGCAATCAGTGAAAGAAAACAGGCCTGCGCTACAGTGGAAAAAAAAGTGTCATAATCTTTTCTTGAAGGTAAATATAGCTCTAGGCTTGTAAGTATATTTATGGGCCTAGCATTTAAACGGCACACTTTATGGTATTGTTTTTGTATCACAGATTGAGGAAAAACCCAATGCAGCATAGGGGACAGACAACCCTGTTTGGAGCACAGCAAGCACGATGCTGTGGATTTCTTGCTTTGATTATTAGAATAGCTTTTTCATTTCTGTGCTTCTGTAGCCTTGTATTTTTTATTTCTGTCCCTGTGATGTCCACACAAGCAAGTTTAGTGCCCCCTGTGCCAGCCGATCCAGGCCCCTCGACCAATATCTCTCAAAACTGTCAACCCTGCCCAAGGTTCTGTCTTCACGGTGGTAACACCTCAAATCCATGCTGCTATATCTATCGCAGTGGCAGTTCTAGCTTGTATGGCGCCCTGAATGAACAGAACTCCATACCACCCCCTCCAACAAAAATGGCACGTTACTCAACTAATCATAATTTTTATGAAGATATTCCAATGAGCAAATATAACAAAAATAAATTAACAAGACTAGAAAAAAGTTAGAATACAGATACAGTGGGACCTTGGAACTCAAACGCCTCTTAACTCGACCCACTTGGACATCAAACAGGTCCTTTAAAAAAAATTTTGACTCGAGACGTGTTCAACTCTACCAATTTGGACCTCAAACGGTTCAGTCAAGAAAAATCTGGAGGGCGGATGGGGTGGGGGTCCTGGGTGTGGCGGGGGTGGCGAGCACTGGCATCTGTGACAACGCAAGCCACCTTCTTCCTTATTGCCTATTTTTCCATAAGGGAGGTTTTCACTCCTGCGGTATTTTCAACACTGTGGCTGCAAGAGAATGTACGCACTATCCAAAGGCATCCTCTGGGGCTGTCCACTGGGCAAGTTCAGGGCATCTGCTGCCGGGCCTTAAAGACGAGCAGGTGTGACTGAGAGTGTGTGTGTCTGACTGTGTGTGTACAGTATGTGCGTATGCATGGTTCTCTGTGTCTACATGTTTGTCCTGGAACGGGGGAGCATGTGGATGATGGGGTGGTGCAGGGACGGTAGTGAGGGGATTTTGGGGAGGGAGGGTTGGGGGGGTCTGGGCTTGGGGGAGGGGGTAGCCAGGGGCGGGGGCACCTGGTGGCTCTCAGGGCATCCCCCTGGTCCCACAGGTGGGGGTTCTTGGGGGGGTGCGGGCCTGCCCAGGGCTGTTGGGACCTCCGCGGAACATACGGGTAGCCCTGACTCCGGGCTCTATCTGTGCCTGCACAGCCAGTCCCCGGGGGGAACCGGCGCACTGCTGCCTGTGGCCCCCATGGCTCATGCTCGCCGGTGAGGGGTGCCCGGTGCCTCCCCCCTCTGCCTCCTTGGGCGAACGAGCAGCCATCTGTCCACTGGTCCCGGTACCTGGCCGCTGTAGGGCCGCTGGGTCCATGATCGCTTGGGGCTCTCCGGGGGGGCTCGGGGCAGCCTCACACACCCATTGTGAATCATTCCATGTTAACCTGCACACTCATACATACACTCACAGCACACAAACATACACACATGTGCACACACACACACACACACACATACACGCACATTTACACCCACCCACATACACATAGAACACGCACACACAAGATCGCCCAGGGCTTTCTTGCCCTATTTTATCCCTCTCTCCCCTTCTTGTCTGGGTGTGTGTGTGTGGCTTCCATCCTTTCTTCTCAGATGCAGATACTGGTGTGGTGATATCCAGACTGTGTTCCTGTTGGTCTGCTTATGTATTTTTCTCTTTGGTATTAATGTATTTAATTCCAGAAACAGATACTGGCACAAGCTTATTCCCTGTCATAATGGTACCATTGGTTTCTTTGTTTGTATACTTTTTGTGTGTGCACTTGTATCTGAAAAACAAGATACAGCAGCTGGTGTGATGATACAATGTCCAGCACTAAGATGCAGAAGCTGTCCTTTTGTTACTCTTTCCTTTTGCTCTAATTTTTTTTAACTTTAATGTATCATGTATTATTTTTCTTTCCTTGTTTTTCTCTCTCTGACCCCCCCTTTTTCTTCTTTCTATCTTTTCTTTCTCTCTTTTTTCCTCTCCTCTTTCTCTCCCTTCTCATCCTCTATCTTTATCTCTTCTATTTCAGTTAACTTTCCCTGTCGGCTCCGGCTTAATGGCGCGATAATCTTAAATGGTGAATAAAGAGTATATCTCAAGTAACAAGAGGAGCTTAATCTGAAGCTCCACTTAGCAAAATACACAAAAAGTGTTGGAACAATAAAGCACCCAGACTAACATTCTGCTTGCTAAACTGCTGAAAAAGAAAGAAAAATCTAGCTGCAACTTGACTGAAAACTTAGAACACAACTAGAGCCCGACCGATTTATCGGCAGGTCAATATTATCGGCCGATATTAGGCATTTTCCAAACTATCGGTATCGGCATTTATAATGGCCGATAAATGAATATTTCAAAAA
>JABFEA020000010.1:22893659-22914646 GCA_019775915.2 Cyphomyrus plagiostoma | reverse complement strand
GAGGATGGGCTTTGGCAGCACAGGCTCAGAGCTGAGGATGGGCTCTGGCGGCAAAGGCTCAGAGCTGAGGATGGGCTTTGGCAGCACAGGCTCAGAGGTGAGGATGGGCTCTGGCGGTACTGCAAAGGCAAGGAAAGGTGTTATTTTGTCACATTCATGCCGCAAACACATCTTAAGCTATGTAACAGTATGGGGTCGTCGTTGTCCCATTTTCCATTTGAAGATTCTCCACACATTCTCTGTTGGGGACGGGTCAGGACAGCATGCGGGCCAGTCCAGTACCCATACCCTCTTCCTCTCCAGCCCTGCCTCTGTAATGCATACAGCATGTGGTTTTGCATTGTCTTTCTGAAAAATGATGCCCCTGGAGAAGATCTTGATGACAGTACATGTTGCTAAAAAATCTCAATGTACTTTTCTGCATCACAGAAGTATAAATTACCTTTGCCAAGGGCACTGACTCAACCCTAGACCATAACAGAACCCTAGCACACTGAAAAAAAAATCTAGAATACCGATTCATCTGACCACATTACACGTTTCCACTGTGTGATGGTCCATCCCAGATGCCTCCGAGCCCAGAGAAGTCAACACTGCTTCTGGACATGGTTAATATAAGGCCCTACGTCATAAATATTAATGACATTTTAAGGCATAGACATTTTTGACAAACACAATGAAATACAGTTAACAACCTAATTTGTGGGGAACTTGGCAATTAAGTGAAATATGCAATGAAAGAATAGGTGTAGCTTCCAAGTTATGTGTCAAGAGTAGGACTCAAAGCACTTGGTTTTAAAAACATATTTACTGGCTTTCACATTTTTCCATCCAGTACTTATAGAAATTGTACAGGTTAGGGGGTGTGGGAGGCCTAAGGATCAAATGGGGGGAGGAGTGATAGGGCTGTACAGGGAATACATTACTGTCATTCTGACAGCATCCTTTCTAGTTAAGGAAATATGACTTAGAAACTAGAATTCTGTTAAGGGTTCTGAGGTAAGGACGAGAGAATACAGACTGTTGTGATTCTTTGGGATAATGAATCAGAGACTGAACATGTGATGCCAAGCACGTTGAATTTCAGAGCAGTTCATTCTTTTTTATGCAACTTATTTTTATTTTGAATTCTAACATGACCACTGGAGGAAATGTCCTCCTTCTTTGTGATGAAAATCTGCCACAGGCACTGTATGTAGCCGCATGGCTGCTGTGTGAATTTTGGCGAGCCACAGCGGGGACTCAGTGAATGCAGCCTGCCACAGCCTGGTGGAGTGCCTCCTCCACTGTAATTACAATACATTCCATGTTGTCCCTCAGAGGATGGGCAGCAGGCAGTCTTATCAAGAAAGAATGGTAGATCCAGGGGGACCACAACAAGCAAATGTAGCTGACTGATGAGTGGTTCTGAATTGGCTGAGTCAGATGGGCCCAACAAGGGCACTTCATTCAAAAGCCAAGTAGAAATCAGCCAGATAATGAAGAAATGGGAACCCATGCAGATGGCAGGCAGTCCCCCACCAGGCCTGCCAGAGAAAATCAGTCTTTATGCCACCATCTTATTCTCCATTGACATGCCCCCCCATGCAAGTGGGCATGATCGTGAGCACAGGCCCTTCCCCCAATCCCATGTACAGAGTATGAGTATAATCACAATGGGTGTCTGTGAGCTAGCCCCATTAGTCAGACATGAACCACCCCCTGGAGGCACCAAACTGGGCTTGAGTGGCAACCACAACACGATTCCACCAGTTATGGAGCCAGGATTCATCTGACATTTTTCATTGTTTATAATTACCTTCAGCACTCTAATGGAAGACCCTGTATCCTTAATTACGTAAAATGTCAACTTTTGCCATCTTCTAGGGGAAATCTGTTCATGATTTTTAAAGAATGCACATGCTTTTTCCCTAAAAGCACAAAAACAGAGGAAATATATCATTATAACTCTGCCATGCTTGTTTGTGGTTATTAAATATAGCTTGTGCAGAACCTCTGGAGTGTTTAACTTGTGCTTTCATGTTCAGAGTCCTACCTAGACTCGTAAATTTTTCAGGTCCAATTTAAAGGTGAGTGACACCGCACTATTTCAGCTAAAAGAAAAATGTCAGTCTTAAGTGTGTTGTATTTGAATGCTTCCTCCGTGTCATTTTGATTGTTGAAACCTTTTTAATATTTTTTGACCATATTTCACAATTTCACAGATAATGGAGAATATTAAATAATGTACTGGGTAATACTGTATTTCCCCAAAAATAAGACAGGGTCTTATATAAATTTTTGCTCCAAAAGATGTGTAAGGGCTTTTTTTCAGTGGATGTCTTATTTTGCCATATACAACAAACTACAGTACATTTACCATTATTTATGATTAAAAATCCACATTTATTCAAATACAGGCATTGTGTCATCTTCTAACCGTGTCTTTCCATGTAAACAATCTAATGTTACATTTATTCAAATGTAGTCGTCATTGTCATCCTCTTCTGGAACATCATTGTAAGTCTCCAAGCTCCAGATTTCATCCTGAATATCTCGCAACTCAATTTCCTTTAGAACCTGTGGCCCCAATCACTCATGTCTAGCAATAGCGCTTTCGTTAACTGAGCACCTCTTGTCCATGTAGCCGGCTCGTAGTGCATATACTCGCAACTCATTCTAGTTACCGTACAATCCATGGGACGGTACTAGGACTTATTTTTGAAGTAGGGCTTATATTACGAGTATCCTGAAAAATCATGCTAGAGCTTACTCTTGAGATAGGTCTTATTTTTGGGGAAACATGGTAATCGGAAGAAAAGGCAATGATTGCACGATGGATTATGAAAGGCACTCAAGTACTGTTCATATAAAAATTAAAATGTAATGTGTTTCAAATGGAAACACAACACAAAATGCGATTAGATTAGATAGCTAGGACAGCTGAAATGCATTTTTGATCCCCTCGATTTTCACCTTCTTGATCAACAAAAGCAAAATTCTTTTCTTGCATCAGTTTAAAGGTTTCCAAAAAATGTAGATAACAGAAATTGTGTCAAAGTTCAAAGAGTGGGGGGGGGGGGGAATCTATTTTCCTATAAAGGTTATTGCAGCCTTTCACACACCTCAGCATGGTAAATGTTTTCCTTAAAAAAATAAACAATCCCTCACTTGTGAACTACAGAGGACAAAACTTGCGTTAACACAGATATATACTGTGGTCATTGTAGATGTTTTTGTAAAGCCCAGAGAAAGAGAATGGGGGGGTTGAGGGGGTCACAAAGTACTAGAGTCCACTGTAACATTGTATTAGAATGACTAAAGCACCACACACTTGAAAGTCTGTCAAGAAAATCAATAGCATGCAATTAAACACAAAGCAAAGCCAAGATCTGCAATTTGTTATGTATTAAATTCAGCCTGGGCTTCAGCCAAAGCAGGTGCACGGGGCCCTATTTTCTTTTACCCCTCTTCAACTGATTTTACTGGAGCAAACACACAGGTACTGAACACTATTGTGTAGTTAGCTGGTGAAATTCAGGTGCCTTCCATATTGATCCACAGTGGGGCCTGTCAGCAACAAG
The DNA here is from genome assembly GCA_019775915.2 of Cyphomyrus plagiostoma. NCBI lineage: Eukaryota > Metazoa > Chordata > Actinopteri > Osteoglossiformes > Mormyridae > Cyphomyrus > Cyphomyrus plagiostoma. Next base: position 22,911,083 of record JABFEA020000010.1, on the reverse strand, counting down.
CCATTAAAGCAGAATACCTTATGGAGAAACCGCCTTTTCTCTGGAAAAAAAACACTCTTTGTGTCTTATTTCTACCCCAGAGAGAGAGGTTCCATGGCCCCTGACAGTGATGTGATATGTGCTATGCCCCCATTTCCCTTTTCTCCCACAATGAGTCAAAAACTCTGGAAGGTAATTACAAACCCTATTTAGGTCCCTCCATCTAATAAACACCATAACAGTAACAGGTCAAACATATCATAGTCATATTTCATGCACGAAGGGGCATCTCCAGTTCATAGGCTGAAATATGCTTATACTGGAGCAATAGGAGGCCAATATGGATGCAGCAGGCAGGCTAGAGCAAACAGCAAGCATAAAGAAGGCTTTGCTGTTACTTCTGAAGGTGCTGCATGCTTTCAGTAGTTCCGTCGCACACTCACGTCTCCCTCTCCCTTATCTGCTTGTCCCGGTTGATTGGTTTATCACGATGCTGGCCTCCTCAGCATTTTGTTTGATTTGCCTCCTTGTACAGGCCACGCATCCTTACATGTTGCAACACTTAAATCCTTTCATTTCCGCTGTACTGTGAGATTAATGAAGGGAGGGCCACCAGATCTGTGCTCTCACCCACCCAGTTCGAAAACAAGGCAGATGCACGATCCCCGTGGCATGAATCAAAGGCTTATCCATGCCAGTAAGACTTGACCCGTGCTTCAGTTTTAATTTTTATACACTAAAACTGAAGCTGGGAACACTGCTTTGTGATACATGATGAAATAGGAAGATGGCCTCCTTTCATATGTGTTATTGGTGTTGTAATAGTCCCTATTGCAAAGCCAGCGCACATTTTATTTTCCTGTGTGCTTCCACTTGTGCTGATCTCCTTTTGTTCTTCCATACGCCTCTACTCACAGTCCAAAATAAAACCCTTGTTCCACTTCCCCATCCTTATTTCATGTGGTTCTGTAAGCTGTCCTACCTGGAATGAGTGTTTGTAAATATACTGAACAGTGCAGAATTGCCCTTTTTACCTGTGATGCCACAGTAGACTGTAAACAGCCTCATTGGGAAGGCACTCATGATTACATTTCACAATTCAGAAGCAAATGACACCCCCAGTATTGCTGTCATTGTCAGGATAACCACTGATGGGGGGGGGGGGGTGCTCCTTTTCCTTCTGTGAAATTCATGATGGTGGGATGAAATAGGAATTAGAATTCACTCCATATGAACTGCGTCATTTAATATTTATTCAGAGCTAAAACTCAGCCTTTTTAAATGGCTGGTACTTGATATTTACTGATACTGGACGTATTTCCTCTTAAAAAAATAAATTGATTTAAAGAAATAGGTTAATGCACAGCAAGGGGGAAACAGGGAACCTGGCTTGCCCCTGTGCTTTGAAGTCACCCTTCTTAGCAATAAATTAACTGCCACTTGGCCTGAACTAAACAAAAGTCACAAATATAATTGCAGTTTATTCCACAGCATGAGGGAAATATTCATCCACGAGGCTTTTTAATTTCCTTCCAGCCTCACAAGAAGCAAGGGACGAACAAATGATACATTTATGAGAGGGCTCTAGGCACGTTTTCCTGCTAACGTGCAAACAAAAGGGAAATGTATTTTTGTTTTCTCACAAGCTGATTCAGCTGTTGATTGATGCTGGTTGGACCGTAGAACCCTAATGGCCGTTTGGTTTCCTGACAGTTGTGGGTAATGAATGACCTTGATCACCAGGCCCTGTCTTCCCCAACTCATATGAACACCCTAAGGAAATTAGAGCTCGTGTCGCATATTCAGCTAAACTTATTCCATTTCTCTCTTGCTGTTTCCCTGCCTCTCTCTCTTTTCTTGCTGTGAAGAATATACAGGGGTGGAAGCTAAACCTCAGCAAGTAAATGAAATATTGATCCATGCATCCCTGGCCTTGCCTTCACCTTGTCCCAATGCTGTGAGTTACAGACTTTTCCCTTTTGGTTGTAATAGGAATTATTACAGAGGGCCTGTGCGAGTAATTACTTGGCAAAGCAGGACCCATCATACATTTCTGTAAAGATGTTATTTACCATACAACCCCTTCTCCCAGCTGCCTGCCTTTTTTGGCCTTGTCTTTCTTAACATTGATTCAGTTCTTATAACAATAATCAATCATCCATGTTGTCCAGAGAAGTTTATCAAAATTATCAGATGTGATGTGAGAGCTGGAAAAAAAATTAAAAAGATTGTAAATATCAAATTATGAAAGGCTGCCAGGTTGATGTATATGGGATTCAGTGTGGGTGGAAATGGCTGTTTGTTTGGGTGATCGATTTGGTCGGCAAAGGCACTCTGCCAAATACTGTAGTGAATGTGTTGTGAACTCCCCAGCCAGTGCTGAAGGACACTATAGAGAGCTAGAGAGTGGCAGCAATGATTCATTTAGCGAGCTTCCAGCAGCAGTGAGGTTAATATCAATAGCCAGACCCTAATCAGGAACGGCGATGTGTGGCTGCCTCAACATAACAAAGATCACAGTTTATTGAAGAATTTACATCAGAAAACTGTCTCTCAACTTTAGTCTGATATTTTTGTAACATTTTTATACTATTGATTTATCTTTTTTGCACAGGTCTTCATATGTGATTAAGCTAGCTCAGTCTATGGCACCTGACAATGGCCTGATATTCTGAATTTTTATGATGTTGTTGCATTTTTTTTTCTTTTAGACAGTTTAATATAATTGTCCAAATCTGCTTCAGTTAATCTAAAAAAAAATACAAAACTGTATAAAATGTACAAACTGTAAAAATTTAATTATAAAGTTAGTACTGTTACTTTCCACCAGATACAACACACAAAAGAGTATGATAAAAACTAATGAATGAAAGAGGAATTGCTTCAATAGAATAGCCTTTTCAGCGATAAGAGACACCTACACAAATGGTGACACTCCAAGGACATCAGCTCAAGATGGGTGATTGCACAAAGGTGGCCTCAGGGCATTCAAGCCCCAACCCCCAATGTGATTACCAGATCCTCTGCCTCCTCTTGCAGGTCCTCAGTATTTGCAGGGCATTAGTCACTCTGTATTGAACCACAAAAACAGATGCCAGCGTCAGGAGGCTTGGAGAGGATTCGAAATTTATATTCACTTAGAGAACTAGACAGACAGAGACAGAGAACATGTCTACTAAGGACCTATAGTAAAAATGGACAGAGCAGTGTCCAGCCCCCAGCATTCCAAAAATCCATACCACCACAAACTGGAACCCTTCCAGGGAGCACATTGTAAGATGTAATACACTCTTTGTAAATTATATTACCCCATACAATCATGTTATATATACATTTGTGAAGTTTAAGAACTCTGGAATCACTAGAACTTTGAGTTTACTGGGAGATTTAGTCTGGAAATTTTGGCCAGGCCTAGGGAGGGGATGGCAGCTGGGACAAAATTGACAAAGCAGTAATCAGTAGGGTAGGAGGAAACAATGCAAGTTGTACAGTAGATGTTCGTTTTTGGTATGAAAGGATTTATGTATCACTCGTAAAAATGAGTGAGCAGCACAGAGAATGGAGGGGACATCGGCATTGTCATTGTTGACCTTCCTGTCTCGTGGTCCCTTGGAGCGAAAATTCAAAAGCTGTGCACATCACTAACAACAAGCTGCCGTACTTACGCAGTCTCGGAAATTTGTGGTGAAAGAACTTTCAATAGAATTCATTGTACTTTGCTGCATATTGTTTGCTTTTCACCTCTAAGACATCTGAAATGTGTAGCGGTTGGCAATGGGTTGAATAAAGAAAATGTTAACTTGCCTGTTGCACTGATTTTTTTAAAAATAAATACTTATTAATAACATGCTTCAAGGTCAGGGAGATCAAATTATTTGTGTTGCTGACTTTTTTCTGAGGCACATTGTGCTAGGCTTCGGCAAATACAATACAGTAACAACTCAAAGGAAACCAAAGTAACAGGGGAAAAAAAAACAACAAAAGGTTGTTTAGGATTCAAACAGATTTTTCCGCTGTAGTTGCTTTCCTGTAGAAATGATAGATGGCTCTTGGACATGGTATCAGTCAGAATCAGACATGTATTTTGTATGAAGTTCTAGTATTGGTCTTTCAAGATGTTGCGTAACAGTTGTGACAAAATTGATGTATTTTAAAAAATGTACTAAGCTGACCACATATAGAAATTTACATATTCATTAACAAAGCACACACATACATGAATCGAAAAGCGTATGAAGCATATTACATATAACGTATAAAATATAACACACAAAACATATCAAGCCTTTTATGGTCCGCTAGTCAAGGCCGACTATATTCATACAGAAAAGGTCCCCAAGATCTGCCTTATTTTCTCTGTGCTGACTTAATTAACATTCACTATCAAGTCATGGTTTCCATTTCTAGACAGTATATGGAGATGATATTAATTTTAGCATTTGGCAGGGTTTTCTCAATGGAATACTTTGCCTGGCAATTCAGAAGAAGCTGTGATGTCCTTGAAGAAGCAAATGAAGTTTAAGTATAATAGAACACACAATGCTGTAAAAGAAGATCTGCTTTGTAGGGTTTTTTGTCATCCTCTTCCAGGGAATAATCCATATTTCTATTCATATAACATAATAAAACTCAATATAGACATGACAGTTGCCATTCATTCTGCCAAATCCATCACCATACATTTCCTGAGAACATAGGGGTTGATTTTCCCGTGCACTTAAGTCAAAAAGTCAGAGTGAGGAAATTTTTTATCTGGGGGTCCTGGCTAATTTTGATGTATGGGTTTCAAAAGACCACGGTATGGCATATTAGCTTAATACCAGCCAAGCCTAGTAACAAGATTGCTGTATCTGTATGCATGCACATGACCATCTGTGTCTATGGACAAATTTAGTATGAAGCTTCTGTGCACAAGACTATCCATGGACCGAAAAAAGTGAAATATGAATTCGATATATGTCTGTGGTTAGGTTAGATAAGCATTATGGGTAGAGAAACCCCAGAATATGGGTGTGTCACATGCTGTCAATGACTTCAGTGCACTGAAGTACATTTTTCATGACAGGCCATGGAGTATTAAGTCATGCTAGTCTACATGGCCAAATGCCAGTTTTCAGAAAGCCGAACATGTAACAAAATTCAAACGTATCATACATTTACACACAAACACAAATGTTACAGTCCAAAATGGATTCATACAATTAGGCCTATATAAGAAATATATCATGTAATAGTATTTAGAACTATATAAGTAAATGCAAAGTATATCACAATTGAACAGGATTCAAGTGGCATCTGCCTTGTCACCACGCCTAGCATGCAAATAAATTAGGTTAAATGATAATTGTTTCTATTAAGATGAGTAAAAGATACATTTAAAGGAAATAGTATGACCTTGTAGTCCTAAACTACAGTAGTGCATGTACTTGCTCTCTTGCAAGAGTGGGACAGACAGAATATTCCATCCTCGTCTCGATGTGCTTCAACTGACGCTGAATGCATTGCATGTTTCTGAGTGGATTGTGAAACACTGTTTTGGATTTCAATTTGTCCATTTCATACACATACATACTTACACTATATACACTAGATCAGGGGTCCTTAACAGAACTACCTGACCAGGACACTTGTCTGATTGGTTTGCATTCTAGATTTAATGGGGTATAGATCTGTGGGTTTTTAGTGACAGTGATTTTCAGTCCATGCTACTAATAATACTAACATTTACATCATATCCATTGATTAGGCATATTTGCTTTTTTATAGTATAGTTCTGAATGAAGAGGTGGAAAAGCCAAAATTCTGTATATTGATTTGTTCTTAAACACAATATGGGTCAGATCCACTCAAGTACAGAGCAGTTCATCGTTTCTAGTTGTCTGCTGGAATATGTTTCAGGTTGCAAGTTCTTCTCCCTCAGTGCAAAACTAATTTTAGTGTGATCAATAACTCAAAAGCAGTTATGCTCCTCATGTGTCTGCAGGCACCATCCATATGCTGCAGGCACCATCTGCAGTTAAGTGCCGTTTTCAGTCTCATGGTATCCTATCCTGTCTGCAGTAAGCCCTGATCTGTAAACTAATCATATACACACATTTGTGTTGATTTTACGAGGTGATGGTGAAGGCAGTTTTACAGACAGCTTTACGGACAATTCAATTCTTCAGTTCAGTTCAATCCTTATTTTAGAATCATCTCAATCAGCCCTTACAGGACAGCTAATCAGTTTAGTTTAAAATGGGTCCAGTCATCAATAAGTCCAGAAGTCAAATAATCTTCTACATCTACCTCTTTGGAGAAGCCTAGAGTCAGCTACCACAGCTCTAAATGAGATCGTTTGTTTTTTGCTTTTTCTCAGTTTCTTAAATTTGTGTGTGTTTTTTTTTTGAAACCTTCATAAAAAAATCTACTCGGTTCCTGGCCTAAATCGAACATTTGTCTCGCTATATCCTATTATAGAGTAATTATTGATTTCCTGTTACATAAAAGTCAGGATGCATTTAAAAAACAAACGTTACATTTAATAATCCGTTATTGTAATTTTGCAATCTGAATTGATTTTATTGTCTGATTTATGCTCAAAATAAAAAAGCTTAGACATACAGTGCTATGATCCATTGAAAATTGCTTGTTAAAATCCACTGCAATGCATGAGAACAGAATTTCATTTGCCTGGCTTACTGAATTAACAAAGGTGTTTGTTTTCACATGACCCAGATAAAAAAAATAATGTTACATGGCAATGTTACCTGTTACACCCCACGACGTCCGCTCCTGTTCCAGCCCCATGTGTGCCACACCCACCTCATTACCTCCTGTGCTTGCCCAGTGTTTTCACCTGTGTGGCGCTGCCGCTCGCCTGTCGTGTGCCTTGTTCCATGTATTTAAGTCTGCGCCAGCGTCTGTTCCGGCAGACGCGGCATTGAAGTTGTTAGATGTCAAGGTCTCGTTTGATTAAACCCTGTATTCCTGTGTGCCTGCCTGGACTTCCCTCTGTCCGCCCTGCACGCACGCTCCCGGATCACAACAGTTACCCACATAATTTTGATTGTTGGTGTGTAATACTCTGATGAATCTAAGTGAAATTTGCAAAAACCCTTATTATTAATTTGAAAATGAAATGACGACAGTAGCCTACTACACTTAAATTTGCCCATTTTCATGAATCGCTTGACAAAAAAAAAAAAAAAATGTTACAGTGAAATACAGTGTTTGAATTTTGTGCGCAGCAAAACTTATTAGGGATATTAAAATTATGTTTGACCAGAGACGCACCAGTGTGACTTGCAAATATGCCCCCCCCCCACATTTGTTTTTAAACCATCTTCACATCATGTAAAACACCCAAAGATCGAAAATTGGGGTGTGTGTATTGTTTGTTGTCCTGCTTTTTTTTTTGTGATGGTCTGCACCTGCCCTTAGTTAGTTAGTTCTCGTTATCCATGCATTTAAGTGCCTGCCTTTGTTCAGTTCCCCCATCATTTGTTGCAGATGTTTACATGTTACTGTGTGTTGTAGGTCTGCTTCTTCCCCTCAGTCTTACACCAAGTTTTGTATCCCTGGTTGTGTTCTCTGGTGAGTTTCTTTGTGTTTACTTTTAGTTTGTTCCTTTCTGGCTCTGCAGAGCTGTGCCCATATGGCTGATAGGGCCTATCACAGTGGACAGTGGTCAACACCAGTGGTAAAGGCAGCTGTCATACTGAATATGGAGGCCTTCCAGCTTTGTTAGCTTGTGGGACTCCTGAAGAGGTACCAGCAGGGTAAGGTGAAAGTGGATTTGGCAGTTGCTGAACCAAAAACTCTGGTGTGGGAGGAGTTAAGTGATTTTGGTCGGCCACGAAAAGATTCTGTGGAGCCATCAGGTGACACAGGACAGGGAAGCAGGGCTTTACCCATGCTATTTATAGCAGGGATTGAGAACTGTTGACCTCAAATGGGGATATAGTAGTACTTGGTGAGAATTTTACTAGCAGTGGCTAAAAATCAATCACTAGGAGATGGTGCAAAGAACAGCCTCCCACAGTGGATGAATGGAAGGACACCGTTGAGGAGATATTTGAACTTGAAAGACTTATGTACAGAGTAAGGATTCAACAAACGGCTTTTGTGGAAAAATGGGCCAAGTGGACCATATATAATTCCCTTCACGTGACACCATTGGAGATACGGAAATCTAGAGTTTAGAGTTGTATGCTTCATTCATGTGTGACACTGGTATGATTATTTGTTTTTGTTTTTTTATTATTCGTATGTATTGTTGGAAAAATTAATAAAATTTAAGTTACAAAAAAAGGGGGATATAGTTGAGCGGTAGACAGAATGCATTTGGGTCTACCTGGTCTATCCGGCATCTTCCCCACCATTGGATCCAACTCATCACCAGGTGTTGAACAGTTGACAGCTCAGCTCCTGTCATCACCCGTGTCCAAAACATGCAGACAATACGATTACAAAATCGATCATTGAACTGCGGCCTAGGGTGCTCTAGTGGCAGGTGTACTTATGAACTGCCTTATGTTCGAACATTGTGTTTGTGAAGGACAAACTGTGATTACTACAGAAGTCCAATAACTGATCACCACTTGGATTCCAATCAAGCAGGTCATTCCTTCCAATCACACCCTTCCAGGTTTCACTCTCATTACTCACACAAGTGTAAAAGTCCTCCAACAGAATAATGAAGTCCTCAGAAGGGGCACTTTCCAGCACTCAATCCAAGGTCTCCAAGAAGGCCAGATACTCTAAGCTGGTGTATGTACAGGCAATAGTCAGAACCCAACCCCAGTCTCTAAGTCGAAGGGAGGTGACCCTCACATTTACCAGGGTGAATTCCAATGTACGGCTACCAGGAGTTCGGTTCCAGAGTGTGAGCCATCTATTGAGGTGGGCCAGACTACTACTAGTAGGTATCAATCTCTGTCCCACATCAGCCCAGACTCCTTTCCCGGCAGAAAGTTTACATTCCATGTGCCAAAAGCCAGTTTTGGTAGCTCAGCATCAGTCTGTGGAGGCTCTTGTTTTCAACTGTCACTCAATCTACATTGCACCCGACCCACACGGATCCCCCTGCAGGTGGTGGGCCCACAGGAGGGTGGACACATTTTACTCCTTCAGGCTATGCCTGGCTGGGCCCCTAGAAATATATAGTTATATGAGATTACATACAAATTATATCACCAATAAGGAGGATTCAAGTGACATCTGCCTTGCCGACATGCCTCGCAGGTGGATCAATTAGTTCGATAGCTGGTTGGTTAAAAAAAATAATTCTTTCAGTTAAAATGAATAAAAAATAGTTTCAAAGAAAATAGTGTGTCCTCGCAGTCTGAAGCCACAGTGCATGTACTTGCTCTACTGCAAGACCTGGACAAACAGACTCCCTCATATTGATGCACTCAAACTGACCTACAATGAATGCGTCACATGTTTCTGGATGGATGGCAAACGGCTCTGACAGCCTGGCGGAAAATAAACAAAAACGTCAAACGTACACTGAGATCATGTACATAAATACACTCCAGTGTACACACTATGGAATAGTGTTCATCAAAAAAACACTTATCTTTAACACGTGGAAACAAAGTGATATCACACACCTCCACCGGCTTTTCCAGAATGACAGCCTTATTACTTTTCAACATCTAGTCCAGAAGGACAACATCGGGAATTAATACTTCAATACTTCCAATTAAAGTCTGTTCTAATATATAAAATGAATATATCAAATAACAACTTACTCCCTCCCCCATTAGCAGAGGAAATCAATAAAAAATGGACCAAAAGAAGATCCTTTCCAAATTATACAAAGTAATATCAGCTGTAGATACAATAATTTCCATCCCAATTAAAGCATAGGAAGAAGACTTATTAAAAATAACCAAACACTGAATTCTGGACCCATACTTGCAGGAACAATGACTAACAACACTAATTTACAATAATACAATACAAGATAATAGACAGAATTCAATTAACCCAGCACAAGTGGTATAAGTTGGGTCATACTGACTCTGACATGTGCGTACACTGCACATCTACAACACCTGAGATGACTATTATCACTAACCTCTGGTTCTACCCTCCTGTTCAACATTTCTGGCAAGAAGTCTTTAACAGAATTTCATTAGAATCCTTCATTATTTCATCATCAGTTAAGCAGATAAAAGGTCTGGAGTTGATTCCAGGTGTGGTGTTTGCATTTGGAAGATTTTGCTGTGAAGCCACAACATGTGGTCAAAGGAGCTCTCCATGCCGGTGAAACAAGCCATCCTTAGGCTGCGAAAACAGAAAAAACCCATCAGAGAAGTTGCAAGAATATTAGGAGTGAGAAAATCTGGGAAGCACATGCAGGAAGCAACATTAATGACTGGACTGGGGAGCTCGAGACAGGGAGGGACTATATCCATCACTGATGAGGGAGCAGATGAGAGGCACTTGGGGTGAACCACGCAAGAGCTGTAACAAGAGGTAAGATTAAACAAGTAACAGTTATGGTTCATTAGAGCCACACAATGGAGAGAACAAGGGGAAAGGGATGCAAGGCATGACAAGAACACAGCCATGGGGTTGTACCCAACCGCTGATACGTTTCTTTATTCTTTTTCATTATGGCAATGACACCTGTCAATAATTAAGGATTGATTAATTAAAGTGCTGTACTGTAATGTTCCCAAGGTGTCTGTTGTCTCTCTGAAGGTATGTGTATAATGAATACACTGCACAACACTCAATCTTCTGCATGGGGCTACAAATACACACATGTATACACATACAGGGGATAATAAAACCTGTCCTTTATCATGCTCTGTTTATCACTTTACCTTCAAATGAATACTTAAGTAAATTTGGAAATTTGGCACAGGTGGGAAATCATGTACTTCTTGAACATGCTGTACACTATTTAAACCCTTGTGCTAGTGGTCTTAAGTGCCAAAGTAAGCATGGCACACACACATAAGCCACAATTTACAGCCACAGAGTTTGCTGTGCTGGTGGAGGACGTGGAAAAGAACACGAAAATCATTTTCTCAATGCTGAAAAATGCCACAACAAAATAGCACAAAAAAATTAAAAAGCTTGGGAGGACACCATAGAAAAAATAAATTCTGTGGGCCATGGCTAGAGAAAAACAGCAGAGTATGTGAGGGGGAAGTGGAGGGTCTACACCAGTGTCACCAAAAGGAAGGCTGCAACACTCAGGAGGGAGCAAGAGAAAACTGATAGTGGAAGCATTAGTCTGCCTCCTCTCACTCCCGGGGAGGAGTGAGTGTTGGCCATCCTAAGGCCAGAAACACTTGATGGGGTCCTGGGGGCATCGATGTATGTGGTCTACATGTGGTCTGTGCTTTAGACCCCTCAGTCACCTCCTCTTGGCCCAGCAACACCTGGCCCCTGGCAGTGTGATTCTCTGGCCTACTCCACACTTGGCCCATCTATATCGGCCATGGCTCCACCAGGCCCTTCTACATCAGACCCACTCCAGCGTGGCCATCACTTCCTTAGGGCTGCAGTCTCCCCTGAGTCCTTCAAATCACCTGCTGGCCAAACTGGGAGAAGATGCGAAAAACTGGGACAAACAGGTGCTGACAGCACCCTGACAGCAGCATCCTCCCCTGTCATATCATGTGTGGTGCTTGTGCCTGATCCTGAGTCATCAATTTCATCCAGTTCCATCTGTCTTCATCCAAAAGCTGGAGCAAAAATGCAAACCCCAAATGGGAGGAAAAAGAGAGAGACAGCTGTCCTTACAAATCCTCCTATGAAAAATCATTCTGGAGGCTGAGAAAAGAATGTCTAAAGCTAAAAGAAAAGTGAAGTGCAGCAACACCAAAAAACACAACCCTAGAGAGAAGCAGCAAATTTGGGACTCATCCTATGAAGATGAATTCTGAATTGTGTGCTTGGAGAACTACTCCAGGTCAAAGGAGGTCTCACTTCAGTGCTAGTCCTGTAAAGGCTGGGCACACAAAGACTGTACAGATGGAACTGACTATTACACTTGTCACAACTGAATGAGTTCATCGGTAAGAATGAGTTGATCAGTATTATAGCGTCGGTGGGGTGCATGTCCCAGCATGCCCCACATGCAACTGTAAATAGCCCTTGTTTTATTGTTGTCAGCATTAATGGTTGCATTTCCCTATGTCCCACCATGCGTGCATCTTACAGTTCGGCGTCTGACAACCATGTGTTTCCACTGTGTGTATTTGGTTCACTGCTCATGTGACTGTTGTAGTCCTGTTAGGGAACGCAATTAAAGACCGCATTTTCCCAGTAAGCAAGTCTTGTCTCCCTCTGCTCCCGCAATGCCTCAGTCTGCCCAGCACCACACTGGTGTCAGAAGTTGGATCCTGGAAGCAATCCTGTTTGCGCGGCTGGAGAGGGTGCTGATCACCATCATCTGGCAAGCTTGCTCCAGCTTAGGGGACCTTGAGGCAGCAGAGAAGTGATGGCACCACACGAGAGACGTGAAGCTTGTCTGCTGGTGTTGCGGGAGAGGAGGGCACTGAGCTTGCCACTGCCTGGAGTCTTGCACCAGAGCATCTGTCAGAGACCAGGAGGTGATGCCAAGACCTGCCCTGAAATCGCTTCTACCATCCTCCTGGACTCGCATCGGAAACAGTGACGTCGTCAAGTGAGGAAGGCAGGCTCTCCTGTGACCTCTGGTCACTCACCGACTACCGAGTGTTCCCCTCTCCTTAATTTAGTGGAGCCATAGCACGACCCCACTTGGGAGTATGAGCAGACAGAGGCTGCTCTGCATGAGCGCGAGGAGATGTGCTGTAGCTGGGAGGCCCAGCTCACTGAAAAGTGGTGTGCGCTTGAGGAGCTGTGGGAGCAGTACCATCAAGACCGGGAGTGGCTGTGGGAGTCCGCGATGCAAGAGTGGCAGGAGCTGGAGTGGCTGCGCAGGGAGCTGGCCAGCTTGGAGCAGGAGTGTGATCTCCATGTGTGCCTGGCTGTGGCAGTGAAGGCGGCATTACTGGGCCACGAGACAGTGTTGGTTGGCCGGGAGGAGGTGTATCGCAGTTTGGAATGTCAGCTGGCCCAGAAGAGCCGCAACGTGCTGGAGGTGGAGGACCAGCACATGAAGGACCTGCTTGGCACGCCTGTGAGAGGCCAGCTACCTGGAGCAGGAGCAGCTGTGCAGGGCTGTCCGGCTTTGCAAGCAGATGGCCCTGCAGCAGGACCTGCCTATTGCACAATATGAGGGCGCCTCTAAGCGGGGTAGACAGAAGGGCTGGGCCAGGAGGAGGCCGGAACCCCTGGAGGTCTCCAGCAGCCCCTGTGCAAGCTGTCCATGGAGAAGGTAGCCTCGCTGTGGGAGTTGCTGGGTGAGGGGTTCCCTAGCCAGGTAGACCCCTAGTAGCGGTGTTAGGTCCCCTTAAGGTGCATAAGAGGAAGGGTTGACGCCGGGATGACCTCCATCCCTTCACCTATTTTTTTTTGGATATCAGGCCTACATGCTTCCCAAAGTCCAACCCCTCATCCTTGTTGTAGGAGAAGGAAACAGACACAGTCTGGCCAACGGGGCTCAGCTGAAGCAGTGTTGCATAGTGTATCAAGTGATGAATACATTTGTACATCTGTATCCATTAAAGCGACAGCATGAAATAATTAAGTACTGTTTGAAGCATTTATATTATAGTCAAGTGGTATTGGTATCATCCTCTAATTAATTGTGATAGTATATGGTCATGTAAAGGAGAGAAACACATCTGTGTTCCGAAATAGCCACAAACAGCTACTGTTCTGTGGTCTGGGACAGTATACCCCACGAATGTCAAACAAGCTGTCACAGTACATCACCAACTATGTCACCAAAACAACACAGTTAGCATGCTACCCGGCCTTTTATCAGTGCCAGCTGTGCTGTTGAAGTTTGTAATAAATTTCATTCCCTTTTTGTTGGTTACTTTGAGGCAAAGTGTTGCATAGTGTGTCTTTGCTCAAGGAATGTTGACATTGCTGTATCAACTTGATATTAAAATAAGTATTTGATTCCACTCTTCCACTTGATTATAAATATGGGCAAAAACATGTAGACCTAGGTATGAAGCACTTTCATTTAGTTTCAAACAGAAGAAGCAGTAAGGTTGGGACAAGAAGAGAATGCTGCTGTTTTAATACAAAACCCTAACACAATCTTCAGGGACTGACAGTTCCTGTTCCTTTAACATCTCAGTTCACACATTTTCTTTCAAAATGATCAGGTATTTAAACCAGCTGTTCCCTTTCAACAGGAATAATGAATGTATCAAATAAATTTCTACGTTAAACAGTCTACACCACTCAAAAATGACTGCTACTAATAACAATTCCATATGCATAGATATGACCACCAATGACAACTGCCTTTCAATCAACTCCAAGTAGGTGTGTAATTTCCTGTTCATTATAAACGATGTTGGAACATGTGAGGGCCATAGAGCAATGGCAGCATTATTGCTTTGAATCACTGTCACAGGTGTCATAGTAGGGTGGTGTACATATATGCGTTTATATGCACCACTTTTTACCCCCTTGAGGTCCTTTCAGATGACACAATTATCTGAAAGTATCACCTCAATTTGGCCAAGAAAAAGGAGTTGCTGGATTTTGTTCAGCCTCATCTCATTTGGGCCACTAGGCGTAACTTTACCATAAGTCCAACTGTCTGGCTTTTGGCTGCACTGCATTTTTACAGCTTGAGCAGATTTTTCAAGGTGCTGGGAGATGGCTTTGGTCTCAGCAAGGCATCTGTCAGCAGAGCTGCGACAGCTGTCACCCAGGTGCTGATCCAGTTTGGTCAGAGGATGACCTTTCCAACTACAGTGGAGGAGATCACCAGAGCAACCAAGGCTTCCACACCATTCCTGGCATTCCTCTAGTCATTGGTCTGATCGACGACACCCTCATACCAATTGCCAGGTCATCCATCAAAGAGCTGGTGTACTACTACCAGAAAGGCTATCCAGCTATTAATATTCAGGTGGCCTGCAACTATCAGGGTGCCTTCACTGACTTAGCGTCCAGTGAGCACCCATGATGTATTCATCTGGGCCAACTCTGCTCTCTGCCAGGTAGCAGTAGGTGGTGGCTTTGGGGACTGCTGGCTCTTTAGGAACAGTAGTTACCCTTTGTGCCCCTACCTGCTCACCCCCATCCAGCAAGCCAATAGGGGAAATAACAGCACTCACACAAACACACACACCATTATGAAAAGAGCCATAGGGGTATGGATATGTGGGCAATGGTGTCTTAAAGATTAGGAAAGTATACTTGTAATTGAAAGACTGCTGGTTCAAATCCCCAAACAGCAAGGCACCAGGGAGCTCCCCGCTAGCCTGGGGAGACACCGCCGCTACCCACAAGGTGCACCCCGCCGAGTCCCTCGGCCCGTCTCCTTGGCCCCTGCGGGGCCCCCTCCTGCTCCTGCCTTCCCCATGCCTGCGGCCCCTCCGGCCGCTGCCCGTCGCCTGCCTGGGTACCTTCGGGCGCCCCGGTGTCCTCCTCCTGTGTCTGTCTCGTCTGCTCCTCCTCCTTTTGTCCCGCCTGGTTTTGTCCCTCCATTCACTCCCGGCCCTTTTGTTCCTCCTTTCACTCCCGGCCCTTTTGTCCCTCCGTTCACTCCCGGCCCTTTTGTTCCTCCTTTCACTCCTGGCCCTTTTGTTCCGCATGTGGGTGTTCCCTCTGTCTCTCCCATTCTGATCTGCCTGTCTTCGTTCCCTGTCTTGTGTCGCGTCCTGTCCTGGTTTCTGTCCCTGTACCTGTTTTGTGTCTCGGTCTTGTTCCCTGGTCCCTGTTAATGGTTTTGGTTTTGTCTTCCAGGTTCGCCTCGTCCCGTCCGTTGCCTCTCCTGAGGCGCGCTCGGTGTGCGCGTCTTTGGGGGGGGGGTTCTGTTACGTCCCGCTCCGAACGATCCTTGTGTGTGCCACGCCTACCTCATTACCTCTCGTTTTTACCTGATTGTTCTCACCTGATGGCTGTTTCTGCCAGCGTGTCCTGTGTATTTAGTCCTTGTCTTAGTCAGTCTACCCCAGATCCGTCATTAATGTTGTTGCCAGTGTTTGCTGTCTGGTGTTCCTTCCATCCTGTCTTCTTCATTAAATCCCCGTTTACCCCGATTTCCCGGCTCCTTTCCTCTGTTCCTCCGCTCGCCGACCGCGAAGCATGACACCTAATGCCCTTACTTTCTTTTTCTCCTCTGCTGGCCCTTTTCTTTATTCCCTTCCCATTAGCTTCTGCATTTCTTGGCCATTAATTTCCCTGTTGTATGATTTACTTTCCTCATATGTTTTATCAATTGCATTTTATTTAAAATTTTGGGCTTTTTTTATTTTGTAATATATGTGTCACGCCCACAGGGGCGGAGCAGCACAGCGGTGGACAATCACTGCTTAATCAGCATGTTACTTAATACGGATGCAATCTCCCAGACGTTGCAAAGTATTGTTGCCATGCGATTGACACTTACCAAGCATGTCTCCTGTCTTCCCCGCTTGTCTTGACTGCCTTGTTTTGCCCTGCCATCTCGCTTGCCTTGCTTGTGTCAACGCTCCTGCCTCCCTGCCTGTTCCTGCCTGCCTCCCCGGTCCTTCCTTCCCAGTCTGTCTTCATCGCTCCTTCCGTTCCTCCGTCCCTTTGTTCCGTCATTGCCTGTAGGACTGACTACCCCGGCTTTGGATCCATTGCGATTGACCCGACTTCCCCTTTGTATTATCCCTTTGGTTTTGGTTGCACCCGACTTTCTGATTAAACTCCCAGTCTCCTGCATTACGGGGTTTGCCTCTTCCTTGGCAGCAGAGCCTAACAATATGTGCTTAAGTCTACCACATAGTACAATGAACAGTGGTTACACAACATCCTCTCCCATGAAACATTTAGTAACTGCATATGCTAATACAGGGGTAGGCATTCCTGTCCTCAAAGGGCCAGTGAGTATACAGGTTTTTGGGATAACTGTTACGGCAGCTGTACAAACCCAGATGTGAGGACTCTTTAGCCAATCTGTCCTCTAATTAGCAATCTAAGTAGGGAATTGCAGCGAGATGTCTCATACCCAAAAGCCCTTTCTGGATAAGATTGGCCACCCCTGCATTAATATAATACAGTGCACACTGTGAGAAGATATTCTCCCTATTACTCACTACAGACAGTTGCTGACTTCAACCCACAATCATACCACACTTATGAACGGAGACCCATATAAAAAGTACTTTTGAAACTACATTTTCAGAGGATTCACATATATATGGTTATAGAGCAAAATTATTACTTATAAATTATTTAAAATTATTACATCAAAATCGCTCACACTGTGACTGTCCTCCATTTTCACTATCGATGACATAGTGTTGCGGTGCGGGTTTTCGATCGTGCGCGCAGAGTGGACAAACAGAGATCCAGGCCGGAAGCACAGGCAAACTGGGGTTTAATCGCACAAGACGGAAACACATTGACAAC
>JABFEA020000010.1:22880468-22893559 GCA_019775915.2 Cyphomyrus plagiostoma | reverse complement strand
CCCAGGCACGGTGGTCGGGAGGGGCATGTGTCCCACAGCACCCGCCTTTCCCCGTGTAGGTGGTCCAGGGCGACCGGGCTCAGCCACCCGGCTTCCGGGGTGTCCGCGCTCTCTCCCTTGTACTTCCGGGCCGGGATGAGCCAGCAGGCGCCCAGCTCCAGCGCGGGAGCCGCTGGCGACGGTTCGCCGGCCTCCCTTGGTTTTCCGCCTCTCAGGTCTCCGGCGGAAAGGGAAGCCGTTTCCTCCAGCCGCTTTTGTGCGCGCTGGAGGTACCGGCGTACCCGCTGCAGCGGGTACTGCTGTCCAGGCGGTCGCTCCTTTTCGAGGAGCTCCAGGCCCCGGGTAGCCCATTCCAGGGCCAGGGGGTCCTCCTGGACCTCAGGCTGGGCGAGCCAGCGCACGCAGTCATGCAGCAGGGTGAGTCGCTCCGTCTCCTCCTGCCGCTGCGTGTCTTTCGAGAGACGCGGCATTCTGTTGCGGTGCGGGTTTTCGATCGTGCGCGCAGGGTGGACAAACAGAGATCCAGGCCGGAAGCACAGGCAAACTGGGGTTTAATCGCACAAGACGGAAACACATTGACAACTTCACAGGACCGGCGTGCGGCGGCGCCACACGGGTGGAAACACTAGGTAATCACAGAAGGTAACGAGGGGGGCGTGGCACACATAGGGCTGGAACAGGAATGGACGTCACGGGGTGTAACACATAGTCACCTGGAACTAAGCTTCTAATTATAGCTCGAGAGTTGTAGTTCGAACTTAACGATACTGTTTGTGAACACTCATTCAAACTATGGCTATGGGAAATGCCTGGGCTGTACTTCCATAGTTAAAACTATGCAAGCTGTTAATGCAGTTAGCAAGTATGCTTTTGGTAAATGCACCCCTGGTGAGGAGACCCATAACTGCAAGGCTAGCAGTATCATTTGGTCCTGGTTCAATTCATTGCCTTCAGGGTCTCATCATTTTTTGGTAATTACTTTTGTGGATGTGTTAATCTTGTTTTAATAATGATGTTTGTTGTTATAGGTCCATGCTTGGATCAGCTTTTTTTGCAACATCATGAGCTACCACTTGTACTTCTATTTTCATTACCAGATTAAGCAAAATTCATGTAATCTCCATGATCTGTGTAGAGTGAGCAGCTCATGTCATGATCGGTTTGTAGGGAAGCAGGTGAAGGGAGCCATAAATATTAGAAAACAAGGTTTATTCGGGGTAAACATGTAACGTTAATGACAGACCTGGGGAAACAGACTTGAAAGGAGACAGAAATACACAAGACGAGCCGAAATAACAGGAAACAGGTGATCACAATTGGGGTAGTACACGTGGGTAATGAGGGGGCATGGCACACGCAAGGACTGGACGTGCTGGTCACGACAGCTCGGTTTCAGCGTAAGGCTGGGTTGCACTTTGGTTTGGTACTCAATACTGATTAATACATTTTTGATGTAATCAAGGGTCTTAAAAATTGTGTTTTTTTTTGTAATAGGAATTAAAAATAATGCAGTATTCTGAGTGGGGAGTGGGAGGAGGAAATAAAAAGGGGGGTCTCAAAAATGTCAAGTATCTATAACTAATGCTGTCATTTTAGAACGTGTACCTCTACTGTAATTGCATTTATACATGAAGAATACAATATGGTGCCGTGATCTACATTTTTTACCTTTGTACAAGTTCCTTAGCAGACTTTCCCACCACAGGAACCTTTTTCAGGAACCACTGCAAAAACTCAGCCTAACTGTAGTTCTTGGAAAGTACTTTCTGAACATTTTTTCAGTCCCTACTGCAGAGTAGGTATTTACTGTTTGACCAGGGTGTGGATTGTTATGAGATTGCTGATTGGTTGACCACAAACACCCGCTCTAACTTATAAGTTATGCACAAGTTCAGGAAAAAAAAGAAATTCAAAAAGAAATAAAATAAATTTTAAAATACTGGAGGAAAAATGAAGCAGATCCATTTTTTTTTTGTAATTTCATGTAATGTCTAATGTAATGTAATGTACTATTTGGTATAATGTGTTGGATTGTTTAGTTGTCTTTTAGCCTCCAGTACATATTGTTGTTTGTGTTGTATAACAATACCAGCTCCCTTATCTGCTGGTTTGATTATACGATGATCGATCCACCAAGGCCCCCATCTTTGACTGCCACTCAATCAACATTGCACCCAGCCTCACGGCTCCCCCTGCAGGTGGTGGGCTTATAGGAGGGTGGACCCAAATTTTTTCCTTGAACTAGGCCAGGCCTTGGGAGACCCTACCAGGGGCAATTGCTCCTAACAACATAGCTATTGAGGTCTTTTCAGTGAAGTTGTTTTCTTGCTTATGAAGTTTCAAGTTACACAGTGGTAGAAAAGGTACTCAATTTTCACACAAAAGTAAAAGTACAGATGTCACACCAAAATGGTACTCATCATCCAGTGAAATATTACTGAAGTAAAGCAAGTACCTGGCTTTGAAAGTCCAACCCTGTTTCCAAAAAAGTTGGAATGCTGTGTAAAATGTAAGTAAAAACAGAAACAAATCATATAAATATATGTATATACTTAATTGAAAAATAGAACAAAGACAGCAAATCAAATATTGAAACAGATTTTTTTATTGTTTTATGACAAATGTATGCTCAATATGAATTTGATGCCAACAATAGGTTTCAAGATAGTTGGGACCAGGGCAACGAAAGACTGAAAAAGTTGTGTAATGCTAAGAGAAATCACAAGGTTAATTGCACGGTTAATCACAAATAATTGGGATTAATTGGCAACAGATCAATAAAATATTTGGGTATAAAAAGAGCTTCTCAAAGACAGTCTGTGCAGTCAAGATGGGGAGAGGTTCACCACTGTCAAAGACTGCATGGGGAAATAGTGCAACAAGAATAATGTTCCTCAACATTATATAGCAAAGAATTTGGTATTTTGTACTCTACAGTGTTTAATAATCTAGGGAATCTAGAGAATTTGTATACAAGGGATAAGTTCAAAAACCAACACTGGACAGCTCTGATCTTCAGGTTCTCAGGAGATGCTCCATTAAAAATGGACAGTTCTTTATTAGAAATCACTGCATGGGCTCAGGAACACTTCCGAAAACCATTGTCTGTGAAAAGTTAATCGCTACATCCACAAATGCAGATCCACAAATTCTACCATGCAAAAAAGAAATCATATCTAAACATGATCCAGAAGCGTCGCCAACTTCTCTGGGGCACAGGTCATTTAAGATGGACTGAGGAAAAAAATGGAAAACTGTCCTATGGACTGACCGATCAAAAATTCTAATTTTCAATGGAAATCATGGACATAGTGTCCTCTGGGCTAAGGGGAAGAGGGAGCATCCAGCTTGTTATCAGCACATAGTTCAAAAGCCAGCATCCATAATGGCATGGAGGTGCATAAGTGCCTATGGCTTGGGCACAGCATAGCACAAGCAGGGAAAAGGCGGCGATCCACATAGCAGCTCAAGAGATGGGGGTTCATTAAGGAAACTGAACAAAACAAAAAATCTAAATTGAACAAAACAGGAAAAGTACAAAATAAAGAACCACAAGGGGTGAAGAACAGACAGAAAACAAGAACTAAGTACAAGTAACACAACTGGGAAGCAGGGCAAGACCAGTGGCCTGCACTGCGAAGCAGAGTTACTGGCTTATCGGGGTAACTTGTCGGATGTAAGATACCACAGTTTAAATGGACTTCATGTTCATTCACTTACGTTTTGCCCAGACTACCTTTAATCCGACAAGTTACCCCGATAAGCCAGTAACCCCGCTTCATAGTACAGGCCTCAGGGCAGTTTGTTTTCAGTATGGCAAATCTGGTCATTTCAAGAAACAGTGCTCCAGATCCCCTTGCCCCAAGGCACAGGGAAACTGATGGCGGCCAGGTCAGAAGGTCTGGACCTGGCCAGCAATCACTGTGGCCAAATAAAATAAACCAGACAGAACTGAAAATGAACAACATCCTGCACCATTCATTACACTGAGTAAAATGACTGGTGAGGGGCCAAGGTTGTAGGTCCCTGTTAGAGTAAATCAGCTGCCCTTTATATGCATGATCGATACTTGAGCTGAGACTACTGATATGTTCTCTGAAGTGTTTAAACAGCTCCATTTAGAGAATCAGAAGAACACCAAAAGGGTATGCCTGCAAAATGCAGAGTCCAGTAAAGCAATGGGCATCTTGATAGGGTACGAGGTGATGCTACAGATAGGAAGCAAAAGTGTGGACTGGGCAGTTTATGTAACACTAATCCAAAACCCCCTGCTCTTTGGACTAGATTTCATGTTAGAAGCTAACATAACTATACAAAAGGATCCTAGGGTTTTCACTCTTTTCAATGATGGTGAACCTATTCCCAGCAACATTAAATGTGAGTCAGTTGGAAGTTACACTGTGTCAAGAGTGCTGTTAACAGAATCCTCCACCCTCCTGCAACAAAATGAGTGCAATGTATGGGGACTTGTCGAGGACCCAAGGCCTGGAGTGACTGCTGTATTGGAGTCAGTGGGACTAGCAGATGGCGTTTCCTCTGGAAATGAATGAAAAGATGCCTCTTCAAATATGCAGTCTGTCTTCTGGGGGTATTCGTTTGTCCCAAGATACCTGCTTAGGCATATTGGATGAAGCTCACCCTTCCCTTACTGAAACCTCTCCAGAGAAAATAAAACAACCAAGGCATTCTTATTGTGAACAGACAGACAACGAATGTTGCAAACCAGCCCACCATTTACAAACAAGCACATACCTTCCGCGGTATCACATTGTACACCTGAAGCCACAGAACATCCTAGACTCAAGTAGAGCAGTATCAAGGAGTGCTATACTACAGGTGGGATAATGGTATTAGAACCTTTCCACTGCTGTGCTTATTGGTGTCTAAATTGCTCATAAAACAGTTATCAGCTTCTGTCATAGCCCACCTATTTCTGGCCACCTCGGAATGGGGAAAACACTGCATTGTGTACAACAACACTTTTTCTGGCACAGAATGGGAGGAATTCATAAAGAAATTTCCTCAGTGTCAATCACATAAATCAGTAGGGTCAGCTGGCACCACTTCGGTCTTACCTGCTGCACTTAGACATTGTTGGCCCATTTCCTATCTCCCAAGAAGGAAAAAAATCCATACTGGCGATTATCAACCACCTGCTAGGTGCAGGCATTCCCCATACTTGAACAGACAGCTGAGGTCACAGGTTCATTGCCCGTTTTGGAGCTCCCCTGGAATTACATACTGACCAAAGCTGAAACTACATGCATTATTCACACAAGTCTGCCATTTACTCCAAGTTACAAAAACCTAGATAAACCCTTACCATCCACACTCAAATGGGCAGGTTGACAGTGTCAGCAGAACCCTTTTCCAGATAATCTGATGATATGTGGATTCAAGCCAAAAAGTGTGTAAAGTGTATTTACCATTGCTCACAGCAGCCGACGGAAGCACACCACATTCTCCTACAGGGTTCACATCCAATCGGATGATGCTGGGCAGAGAGACATATTCTTGCATGCTGCCAACCCTAATGTCATCCGACGCCCACAAAGAATTTGCAGAAACTTTAGGAGAAAGGCTGGATCATGAATTAGCATGGAAACTTTTGCAAACTGCACAGGTAAAGCAGAAGAGAATACATGACCTTAGTCTCCGAGACCAAACTTGCAGTGTGGGGGACCTTGTCTATGTGAGAGACAGCGCAAAAGGGAGAGTTCTGAGCCCCAAACTACAAGCCCCCTGGAAAGACCCATGCCCATGGCCCATGCCATTACTAGAAGCCTGGTCCTAGTGCTTAATCATGTTCTGGACAGGAGAAACACTAAAGTGCTCCATCATGAGCAGCTACTCCCAAACATCTCAGATACTGTGCCAGAATGATTCAAGGGTTGAGGCATGGGTTGTTCTTGGACGAAGTGGAGAGTGGTGAGAGGAGGGAGAGCCCACTCATGTCCCTCATATCCACAGTCCCGTTGCCCACTCAGGGTATGGACATAGTGCCACTGGAGAAGCACAGGAGGTGTAGAGCCCTCCAAATAATGACAACCCTGCTAAGGAGGTTGAAGTGTACAGGCACCTTGCCGCCTGATGACACCGTAAGAGAAAGTGTAAACCACAACCGCTGGACTGTAACTCCATCTCCGTGTAAAAGGAGTACATGCAGACAACACAAAAAGGACAGGTCATAAACAGACCTACTTGTTACAGAGACAGTTTTTGAGTGGAGTTAAATATGCCCTGTGTCATTACAGACATAGGCGTTCATGCATTTTGTGATTGTGTTAATGGACTGCAGAGTTATTCAGTTTTTAAATGTTGTTTTGTTACCGAAAGAGTTAATGTGGGAAAGAAAATGAAGGGGGGTGTTTTCTTCTTTTGTTTATGTACAGTATATGGGCTATAGAAAGTGTTACAAAAATATTTATTTTATAATTGTACTGTAAGTCTGTAAATAAACGGATTGAAAAACCCTCGAAATGGGCTGGAGTTCTACTACAAACAACAAAATGCAGCATTCTGTTTATTAGGAAGACAATTACAGAAGAAATAGAATATGCATATCGTGTAATCGGAACACCTCCCACATGTAAACACAATGACGTGACACAGTGTTGGTTTGTTGTTTGAGGCTAAAATGCTGACTAAAAGTTATGTTCTCAAATTTTATTTCCACATCTTAGAGAATTCAACCTCAACATGTATAAGATTCTGTTTGCAGTGTCTAATTTTTATATTAGATGAGCCAAAAAATTGAGATATAGCAATAAGCACAAGTAGTTTTTTTTTTTTTTATTAAAAAGGATGATTTCAAGATTGTGTCAGCACATCAAATTATGACATAGCCCAGAGTGCCCTGAAAACAAAACCATAACTCATGTACATACAATGTAATAAGCCTAAAATCAAAGGGATAGAAAAATCTCAAACAATGGATAGGACTCAAAGGCTTAACACAGTACTGTGATTAGGTATAAAATATTCTGCTTTAAAGTTCAAATGCATCTTATTTGGAAAAAAATGTTACCTGTGTACAGAACCATTTTAAGAAAAAACATCCATGATTCAAATTATACTGTGACTCAAATTCAAGGTCATATTGTCTAGCCCCAAGATGCTGCCTATACCCTACATTTTATAGTGCGCTGTGTTATGTTTGTTTTTTATCGTGTCTTCGTCTAGCCCAGACATGGTCTTGACATTGTCTCGGTCTTGACGTTGTCTGGTCTTGGTAATGACTTGGTCTCGGTTTAGGTGGTCTTGCCTACATCACTACTCTATGCTGCAGTGCTAAGGGTGAACTGGAAGCTTTACAGGGTTACTTGAAATATACATGGTATCTTGAAACTGCATCATTGTGATCAGATCATCGGCCTAACAGTTGAGCGATAGGTCACAGGCGGAAGGAGTTCAGATGGAGGAAGAGATTTGGCATGACAGCTGTCTTTGGCAATTAAAGCATAAACACTCAATAAAAGGCGCAGATGCAGCTTAAACACTGCAATGCATACTGAAATGTAATTGAATGATAAAATTTGAATGCCATAAAATTTTGTTACATATCTAGTGTTGAGTGAATCAACATATACATTTTTTAACATATACATATAAAACTACTGCATTTATTGCATATAATCTAAGTTAGATGTCTGCATACTGAACAGTCAAAGAAGACACCAACTGATGTGCACCCTCATGTTATAGGTATAAAAAAGGCCTTTGTGTTAATATGCAACAAGCAGCATCATCATGTCATTTCAGCTTTGTTAGACAACACTGCGCATAGACAGATGACATTGTTGCTGAGCCCTATCCTGAACTGGCTGACCTCTCTGCTCTGAGAATATGTGCAGGAGAATGTAAAACAAACACAGGTATTCTTTATAACTGATGATTTTAATGCAGAGCAAATTTCACCCAAAACCCCTTTAATTTCCTTAAGCTGTTCACTAATATTCCTCAATTATTCCACTGACTGTTTTTATAGGTCCATGACTGTGTCTGTATGAACACGGCCACATAAAATGGATGTGCCTTATGAGACCAGAACAGATTCTGCTGCAGGGGTGAATGTAAGGCTGCTTGGTCCAGCATCACACTCCGGAATCTTGGTCACTGCATATGATAATGAAAGGACATTATGGGACATTTATACTAGTAATATTTATGGCAGATATCTTTTCCATTTGTGTATAATATCTGGTGGATTTACCTGACTCCGTTATGCCCGTGTAACATGCCACATCCAGATGTCCATGAGGTATAATTCCTGACAGAGCCCTTTCTGAAATTATAGCATGAATGAATTATTGTATGTTTCATTTATATAGTGCTTTTCAAGACACCCAAAATGCGTACTGAACCAATGACGAGCCATTTAAACCACCTGCACTGGTGCACATAATTGGTTGTCCTAGTCAACAAGAGTCCCTGTCGAGGGTCCTCCTACATGCGCTAACACGCTGTACTAGTGCGCTAAAATATGTTTTTTTGGCATCTGATTTTAAAGCACTGCATTTTTTTTCTGTCATTGTCTGGTTTGTTGAGCTGACTGCATTAAAATTGGCAGATGCATGCTGCCATTCAACAATTTTTTTGTTTGTCACACCGGCAGATGAACTACCAGATAGAATGGTTTGGCGTTCCTCTACCTTAGACACTAAAATATGCACTTCATATCTGGAGAAATTCTTTTTTCCCTCATTTGTAGCTACGTTGTCTCTGAAATGGTATTACATTGCAATGGCATTACAAAGCAGGTGGGAGATACTGATGTGGCATTTGAGACTCAAAATAAATGAATCAGAGAGGGTTGATGGCGTTAAATGTTGGCATGCAGATTGTTATTTCACTGGTTTACTTGTGGTCCCCCGCTTTATAATATATGTAGCCTTGTCCAAAATACTGCATATGCCTGCCCATGAGTTTCTGTAAATATAGACATTTTTTCCTGTCAATATTTGTTTGATAAATCCATGATTTTGTGTAAAGAGTTGAGTATGCACATTCCGAGCATCTTTTTTTGCATACACACTTATGCTAGGTGGAGGTGTTTAATATCAGTGTTT
Organism: Cyphomyrus plagiostoma; assembly: GCA_019775915.2. NCBI lineage: Eukaryota > Metazoa > Chordata > Actinopteri > Osteoglossiformes > Mormyridae > Cyphomyrus > Cyphomyrus plagiostoma. The sequence goes on along the minus strand of JABFEA020000010.1, from coordinate 22,884,491 downwards.
AATAAACGAGGTTCCCAAACTTGGGTGAGAAACTGCCTTTTATAGAAAAAGTACATAACAATTATAAAACAACAAGTTCTCAAAAATGAGCATGGAAATAATGTCAAATACCACAATGAAAAAAATAGTATATACTGTATAATCAAATTCCTGCATGAATTTAAACAGCTCTGGCAGGAAGAATCACTGCTCTCTAAATCTGATCTTTACCTTAGACATTTAAGCATTGTGGTCAATGAAAACGTTGATAAAGAGATCATTTGCAGCAGTCGCTAACAACTCACACTCATCATTTATTTCCATGTGGCAGTGTGTTATTCAGTCAATTTATTCTCTCGGTGCTGCTAGAAAGACTTCTCTGTACATCACACATATGTCCTCTATTGCATAAGATGGGGGGACAGCATCAAATGCTGCCATCAGAAAGTACTGAATTCTTAAATAGCTCACTCAGAAGTCTCCTTGCAAAGGACGAGCTTTTATGTGAAGAAGAGGTACTATGTTTTGAAAGACTATATTGATAAAAACAGAATATTCATACATGACACATGATATATTTATTTGCATGATTTAGTGTGATTCAACTAAAAGCAAAAAATCATTTATTCTATGTCATCCTCCATAGTGATAATCTTTTCTTCTTGTACCTCAATACCGAGTAAAAACTAAATAAACCATGGATTGCACATTAAAAGGAAATACTGAAAATCTACTGAATTACTCCAGTTCATTAAAATCATTAATAGTCATGAAATGAAAGTCACCAAAGTCCAAATGGCTTAATGCCCTATCCATATTAATTAGGCCCTCCAAAATGTGAAGTGAAAAGCAGCCACTCCAACAGTACATGCGTTCTTCAGAATTAGCAAGTGCTCTCTGCAGACCTCCAATCCCAATTAAAAGTCAGTTTAATTAAAATTGATCACATTAAGTAACTGATATGGTTGATTAACTAGAGTCCAAGAGTCCCTTCCTCAAGATCGTACAGATGTATTGTAGTTCACCTCCCACTAGAGTAGCAGATATGAGCGGAATATGCCACTGTCCCCTTCATGCATCAGGGCTCTGAGATCCCAGGAGCTATACAGTTCGTGGCTTGAATGCATTCAGGCCCTAGTCTGAAATCAGCATTTTCAGTCAGCTGTCCAAGGAAATATAGGCTGGGTCAACTTGGGCCTTAATTACTACATGAGAAAGGATAGTAATTCAATCAGCCACAGTCGTTGCGTTTGCCAGAATGAACAAGGTCTACCATGAACACATTGGAAGAATAAGCTAGCACTTCTCTGCCAATGAGTGCTATACAAGTGGTTTTAGGGTAGCAGAATGGGGCCTTAGTGGCTCAGTGGTCATAATGCACAACAGGCCCTGAGCAAGGCCCTTAACCCCCTAGCTCCAGGTGCTGCATGCTGTGCTCCCCAAGCTTGAGCTTACCTGTGCGTCTCATGGAGAATGAGAGGTGGTAGGCAAAAAGAGAATTTTCTCATGTGGATTTGATGAAATTTCACCAAAAAATAAACTTAAAATAAGCAGGTAATGACCACTGTCACACATCATTCTTACGTTGCATTCGTGTGCTGTCTTGCATGAATTGCGATGTTTGTCCTGTCCCTTGACGCCCCAACCCTGCAGCTGTAGCACAAGCATTTCACTGTATTCCCCAAAACTTGAAACTTAAAACAGTCGCATGTGTAAATGTAGATGGCAGTGGTCCACTGGACATAAGTAGGAGAGGATTGGGGTTTATTTCATTAGTAACTTTGCTATATAATGCTCATCGAAGCTGTAGAACTGCTTCACGTGACATGCAGGAAACATATTATATAAACATATTATAACTCACATAAATATATTTCTTTCCCTGACACACAGTGTTAAAAGTAATGTATTAGTTAATATGTAAAGGAATACTTCCAAAAAACTATATCAGCACAAACCACTCACATGCTTTTTATTTTTATTTAAACTTGTCTAGGTCTCTATAATTTGTGACTCAAAGACATAAATAATTAAAATTTTAGTCTTAATTGATATAGCATAGTTTTAAGAGATTTTTCATGGAAAATGAGTTAGCTTCATAATGAGAGATGCGTTGTATCACAATTTAGTCATAATAGAAAGTTAATTGAGAATTTCCGCGTAATTTCTGTGCCAAATCAATGAGTGAATATCACACTTCTGTCTTCTCCAAAGACTTTAATCTTCCCATTTACAGCTCTAAATCTATAAGTGAACACACTCTTACTTATAATTCCAGCAGCAAGTGCTATAGCTCTCTAACAGTGGATGCTACCCAGCCTAATAAAAATGAAAAGATTACATAGATTATCATTCCTCATACCATGACACTGTTGAATTCTCGTATCTGTAGAGATGATTAATTTTGTATAACTGCGCACGCAGTGCCGACTAGGCGAATCTCCAAGCTGTAATGCACGGCTTACAGTGAATTAACAATTATTTAAATAACGACTCGTGAAAAAGTGACTGGTCCAGTGGAGTCGCTGTAGCAACAGGACAGTTAGACTGGGGAACAGCACGAACAACACTGTGAGCCATTGGATCCCCCCCACCGCCCTGCTTTTTATGGCCATGTGAAAAAGTTATGGAGGCTGACAACAGTACAAATAGTACATAGATAAAGCAATCGACCTCTGCCTCTTTTTCCACCATTGTGAGGTGGAATAAACACATTACTTTATTCTGATGGAGACCAGGTCAGTGCAGCAAGGGCATGGAGATTAACTAAATCTCCTGCACCTGCAGTTGGAGCGAGGGCTGGTCGAGAGCACTGCCCAGGCGTCATTTCTCCTGTCTTATGAATATTTGAGATTGGACATCTTTCTAAAAACCAAGGCTGTCTCTGGGGGCTCTGCTCCATCTCGCAGGGCAGTGGAGTGTGCCAGGCAACGTATATTTCATCCAATGTAAAAGCTAGGTTACTAGCAGACCACTGCCAGTATTGATGAGGCACTTTGCAGTGCCTATGTGGATTGAGGTTGGAAGGTCACAACTCGCTAGCAATCCAGGATAATGGACACCATACTTTGTCAGATAAATGTTCAATATTCTGAAACAAAGGAAAAGCAGTGGTGGGGGCGAGTAGTCTATACTATGTCAATGCATCCAACTGAATGCAGATAACAGGACTGATTCCTTGTTTATTTCCTGGCACAAATGGAGATACCTCATTTTAACCAGGCCATCGCTCAGATACTATCCATTTCAGATCAGTTGCCAAAAGGCAACTCAAACTTTTTGGACCTAATACCACATCAGATCAAACCAAAGCAGAGTGAAAAAAGTACAGTAACATGAATCACAGTAAGAAATTACCATGGTCTTCTCACAGACCACCTGGCACGCTCAGAGTACTACTGGTGGTGCACGTAACACAGTTTAAGAAGCACTGCTCCAAAAAAATATCACCGTTTCCTGCAGGACTGATTGTTCCACAAGAAACAACATGAGCATTCATATCCAAGATCCACATACCATGTGCTGCAAAAAGGAAGCAAGGCCTTTTTGAACAGTTTATAGGAAGCGAAGCTTTAGAAATCACTGTGACAATAAGAAACTGAAAGAGCCAGACCCGTAACAGAAAGATTTATGACTTGGGAGAGTCTTTTGAATTTTATGCATTTCAATATCATAAATTTCACCGTATCGGGGGTGAAAGGGTCCTGTATAATACACATTTCCCCAAAAAATATGTATATAGTTATGGGATTGGATTGGATTGGATTGGATTGGCTCATCATATTACATGTTGTTTACCATGCTGTATGGTCATTTATAGTTGCAGAAGAAATTCTCAGAAAAATAAAATGCATAAATCACATGGTAACCTATGTTCCATTAGTTGATTAAAAAATACATTTCACCGTAGTTTACATCTAATTATAATTAGTATTTATTTTCAGAAAGAAAAATCAGTTATGCTATCTGTATACACTCACCTAAAGGATTATTAGGAACACCTGTTCAATTTCTCATTAATGCAATTATCTAATCAACCAATCA
>JABFEA020000010.1:22869422-22880368 GCA_019775915.2 Cyphomyrus plagiostoma | reverse complement strand
AAGGCAGTTCTGAAGGCGAAAGGGGGTCAAACACCGTATTAGTATGGTGTTCCTAATAATCCTTCAGGTGAGTGTATGATAATCATTTTGCTACCAACAAAATACATTGATATTGTCCTTAACCCCTAAAACGCCCTTAAAACCTAGAGATGGCTGTGTGTGAAAATCCCAGTGGATCTGAAATTCTTATACCTGCCCATCTGGTACCAACAACCATGCCACGTTCAAAGTCACTTAAATCACGTTTCTTTCCAATATTCTGGTGTTTTATGTGAACATTAACTGCAGCTCTTCACCTGTATGTGCATGATATTATATGCTATGTTACTGACATGATTGGCTCTGTGTCTGTGTGTGTATGTGTGTGTGTGTGTGAGAGAGAGAGAGAGAGAGAGAGAGAGAGAGAGATAAAACAAAATACAAAAATGAAAATACAGGGTTGTTCCGTTCCCTGCTTGCAAATATATAGTTTTAACTATTCATTACCTGTAAAACCAATTTAGCAGATGAGAAATTAAAAACGGAAACCTTGAGAACAACTGAAAAGTATCTACTGAAAAATACTTATTTTAAAAGCCTTACAAATGATTATTAATATTATAAGGTGTTTGTCCTAGTGACGGTACCTCCACTAAGTATGTCCGTGTTCTTTCAGGTTGTTATTTTAAGTTTTTACTCTTCAACAAAATAAAACAACTATTACAAATTACAATATTTTTAGAATACGAGCCATTTGTTTCAAAAAGCAATGAACCAAGTAACAATGAATATTCACCTTTCCCCTCTATCAACTTCCCCGTGAGATACTACTAACCATATGGTTTGATTTTAGTTGTGGATTCTGGGTGTATGTGCAACGTTATGACTGAAGCTCTTGGGCTATTTATAACTGGAAAGGAATACTATTGGTTCCTATTAAAAATGTTTAATAGAGACTTAATTTTAATGCAAAATAAAATGTTGATGTAAAGGTTACTGTGTCATTCTATGTCTTGTTTTGAAAAAATATCAATAAACTAAAAATTCGATATACCGCCCAGCCCTATATCCATCCATCCATCCATTTTCCAAACCGCTTATCCTAGTAAGGGTCTTAGAAAACCAGAGTCCATCTTAGGCAGCACAGTGCACAAGTTTCATATTATATATACACAATTAGAGGCACAGATTGGGCTAACCGCATGTCGTTGCACTGCAGGAGGAAACTGGAGTAGCTGCAGGAAACCTGCACAACATGAACGAACATGGACATACTTTGCGGACATAAGGTGATTCACTAGCACAAAACACCTTATAATATTTACAATAATTTGTAAGGCTTTTAAAATATATATTTCCAGTAGACAAGTTTTTTACATTGTTGCATTTTTGAAATCTATATTTTTTGTATTTTCACTAGTAAACTGCAAACTGTGGTAATCAAATTCTATTCCCCCTGTTTTCTGAGGTGTGAATGACTAACATGCTAAGCAAGGGAAATTGTTCCATTTCATTTCCTTTGCTATATATGGCAAATATAAATCCCACTGCAATAAAAGTGACTGTCAAAGGTATCCCATTCTAAAAGAAAATATATACCATGCTGTGTGCATGCAAATAAAAGCATGCATTTAAATAAGGATTTTAACGGATCTTGAAGCTTGGGAAAGCAATCCGTGTCCTTTGCAAAAGGGACATCAAATGGTTGGCATCAATCAGCCATCAGCGATGGGCTTGCTACAGTGTAGATGGAGGAAATGGTGTTATGGTACACCCTGCTGGCAAAACTGAAAATAATAGCTGTTTGCAGTTAGGATGTGATACAGCTTTTCTCAATTGCTAACACACGAAAACTGTTACTCCAAACACAATTCTTCAAAACCTTACTTCAGCTGCCATATTGGTAACTTTTTGCAAAATTTTATGGACAATTTCCTGAAAAACACATATTTGCAGATTTGATAAACACTGTCTAACCCCCTATAGTCTAACATCAAGCACTGCTACTCAAACACTGAATCCCTGTACTTTCATTGCAACACAAACAGCACACTCTCATTGTCTAAATACAAATAAGCTTAATTCACAGCACCTTATTCTAATCGTCGAACCACCAATGAGGGAACTGTTTTCTAAAGTGAATTGGGATGGGGGTCTCAGGTAAGCTCTTTGGTAAAACAGAGCCCAACAACCAGCCAAGAAATCAAGGAACTGGGAGAAGAGGAGGAAGCGGTGGTTAGAGGAGAGGAGTGGGTCCAGTGGTGAGAAGAATAGGATGATGACACCAAATTACACATGACATCAGACCAACAATTATTGAACATGTAGCAGTTGTGGCATGATCACGAGAGAAACTGGTCAGCAGCTCCAGCTACATTTCACAGTTGCATCCATAACACTGATTGGCTGTGCCAGATAGATTTTTTGATACCGATCACAGAAATAACAACCAAATTTAAATAACTTCCAATCACACAAGGTTTTTGAGAAACAGCTAATTTTGTTATAATTATAAAATGTATACAATATTTCCTCAATTTCTATGTCTCCATTTCCCAACTCTAAACACAAATCCATAACTGCACAGTCAGCTTAAAAAAACTTCCAGCTTCCAGGTCAAAACTGATTTCTCTACTCAAGACCGAGCAATCTTGTTGAAAATCAGTCTTTTCCATCTGACTTAATTCAAAAGTCCTCAAAAACACACATACTACGACATAATGGGCAGTGGCGGCCTAATGGTTAGGGAAGCGCACTTGTAACTGAAAGATTACTTTAGGACAAAGATATCCAAATGGCAATTCTTTGGTAACATTCATACATTTTGTAAGCCTCTCAATGTATTATACAGGACCCTTCTCTCCCTCACATTCATTGAATGGATTCTCTCTGCATTTAAAGAAGCATGTTTGTTCAAAAACAATAAAACATCCTATAATTTTATTTATTGCATAAATATGCTGACTTCCCCTACAAAGAAGTTTATTAAAATAAAATAAAAAGATCATAACCAACATGCAGTTGCAACATACATCAGTGGTTGCCTTTGGGGTTAGTTTATGTATATTTACTCTGATTGTTTTTTGACTGCCGTGAAGCATTTTTTATTGCCGTCTCAACTCAAACAACCGAAAAAAACACAGTTATCACTTTGTGGACAGCCAGTTAATACAAACAAAATTGTTTATAAAACAAGTAAGGGGTTCTTTTTGCCCTATACTGGTGATTTGTTGCTGCTTGGAAAAAGAAATGGAGAGATATACTGCAGAAGAAGTTGATGGTCAAATACAAGGTGAGGCACTGGAAAGCAGGATTGCCGAGATCGATAATATCGAAATAGGTGAGACATCTATTGAGGTCTCAGAGGACAAATTTTAGAAGGAGAGACATTTGTGTCACGAAATGGTCAAATGTGCTGGTCTTCAAAAGTACTTAAGCAAGAAGGTCCCGGCAGACTGCCAGCGCAGTTTATACTGAACCACTCTGGGGTCACTCAGGTTTTGTTTGTCCCAAGCCAGTGACACTCTCTATACATTCAAGCTATTCATTCCAAGATCGATGGAGAAGATTATCATTGATATGATGAATCTGGATGGGAGGAGATTCTCCAATGACTGTGCAAAAATTGACACAAACAGAATTCATTGTACATATGGGTCTTTTTTAATTCAATGGAGAATCTACTGAAAATCCATGGAACCAGAAGGCAGGAGTGGATACCTTGGGTAAGGTGATCGCAGCATACCTAGTGCAAACCTCCTGCAAACCTCCTTGATGTATCTATTTACAACACCTACAACAACAGGTGAGAGCAAAACCCTCACTGGAGGCACAGCAAACAGAACTAGAGGAGGCATTTTTTGTAGTACTGGGGGACGCCCTTGTGACGCCACACAGGAAGGAGAGCAAGAGAGTTCCTCATGCACCCTCTGCTGCATCCCTTCTTCGCACTGTACAATCCAGTTCCACTGCTGCTTTGGAAACCCCCGGGCCATCACAGATAAGAGCAACAGGGGACCAAAGAGGCTGATGCCAAATCTTTTAAGAAGGCCAAAGATTTGAAAACGAGCATGGTATGTAGCCAGTGTGGACACTTTGTGTGTAGAGAAAACATTTTAAAAAGCGCAGTGCCCTTCTTGTGTAGTGGGGATGCCCCCAAGTACCACAAGAGTCGCCTGTGGACCTGTTCTAAAAACAGCACAACTCACCAGTGTGTAGTGTCTAAAATTTAATTTTATCCTGTTGCTATTCTTAAGTCACATTTGTATTTATATAGATTTGAAAATGACAATATCTAAAAAAAAAATTATAATAATAAACGTTTATCATACATGAAGTTTAGATAAGTTTAGGAGGGCGTTTCAAACTGGTAGCCCTTTGTATGGCTCAGTACTCCTGAAGTAGCTCTCAGTTTCAAAAAGGTTGATGACTGTAATCTGTTGTTTGACTTGTGTTCTTATTTTCTATTACTGCGATATTTGATTTGTTCAAATAAAGACCTGTATTGTTTTTGTACTTTAAATTGTGCTACTGTTTCATTCAACAGTTGTGCCCAAAAGTTTTGAGAATGACACAAGTATTGGTTTTGACAAAGTTTGCTGCTTCAGTGTTTGTGGATCTTTTTGCCAGATGTTTCTATGGTATACTGAAGTATAATTACAAGCATTTCATGTGTCAAAGGCTTTTATTGACAATTAAATTAAGTTGATGCAAAGAATCAATATTTGCAGTGTTGGCCTTGTTTTTCAAGACCTCTGCAATTCGCCCTGGCATGCTGTCAATTAACTTCTGGGTCAAATCCTGACTGAGGGCAGCCCATTCTTGCATGATCAATGCTTGGGGTTTTTCTGAATTTGTGGGTTTTTGTGCCTCTTTGATTAACCACTTTCTCAATTGGATTAAGGTCTGGGAAGTTTCCTGGCCATGGACACAAAATGTCGATGTTTTGTTCCCCGAGGCACTTAGTAATGACTTTAGTCTTATGACACTGTAAGGAAAAGTAGTAAAGATGTCCCAATGTTCTTGGTTGATCATTGAATAGACAGTGGTAACAATTCATAATCATGGGGGAAGTCAGGGAGAGAATGGGGCTTCCAGCCAGCACCACTAGGGTGATAAGTAAGTATTGAATTACAATCGTCAAAGTCTCCATCCTGTCCTGCCCCATCCCTGCCCCAGGCTTCTCACAGTCCAGGGAGTCACTCTTTCTATGCAAATTGACTTATAACACCTACACACAGTACCTTGTTTGGGAGGGTCTTTTGGGGTATAAAGGAGGGTGAAGAACTGTCCTTACTTTGTATTTGAGCTGCCTTTCAATACCTGGTGTATGTCTACACTGTATTACATTATACGTTTTTTACTGTTTAATAAAGCACTGTTTTGCTGAAACGAGACTCTGCAAGTGGATTCCTTACAATACGGTGCTCCATCATGCTGGAAAAGGCATTGTTTGTCACCAAACTGTTCTTGGATGATTGAGAGAAGTTTCTCTCAGATGATGTTTTGATACCATTCTTAATTCATGGCTGTGGTTTTTGGCAAAATTGTGAGTGAACCCACTCCCTTGGATGAGAAGCAACGTCACACATGAATGGTCTCAGGATGCTTTGCTGTTGGCATGACACCGGACTGATGGTAGCACTCTTTTGTCTTCAGACAATCTTAATGCCCCAAACAATTGGAAAGGGGATAGATCAGCAAAAATTACGTTACCCCTGTTCTCAGCAGTCCAATCCCTGTACCTTTTTCAGGATATCAGTCTGTCCCTGGTGGTTTTCTTGGAGAGAAGTGGCTTCTTTGCTGTCCTTCTTGACACCAGGCCATCCTCCTAAAGTCTTCACCTCACTGTGCATACAGATGCACTCAGACCTGCCTGCTGCCATTCCTGAGCACACTCTACACTGATGGCTTCCCGATCCCCCAGCTGAGTCCACTTTAGGAGACGGTCCTGGTTCTTGCTGCACTTTCTTGGGTCCCCTGAAGCCTTCATCACAACAATTAAACCTCTCTCCTTGAAGTTCCTGATGATCCAATAAATATTTGATTTAGGTGCAATCTTACTAGCAGCAATATCCTTCCCTGTGAAGCCCTTTTTGTGCATAGCAATGATGATTGCACGTGTTTCCTTGCAGTAACACTGGTTAACAGAGGAAGAACAATGATTTCATGCACTACCCTCCTTCTAATGCATCCATTCTACTATTCTAACTCAATCAGCATGACAGAGTGATCTCCAGCCTTGTCCTCGTCAACACTCTCACCTGAGTTATCGAGAGAATCACTTAAATGATGTTTTGCAGGAGGGCTGAAATGCAGTGGAAATTGTTTTTTTGGGATTAAGTTCATTTTTAGGGCAAAGAGGGACTTTGAAATCCATTGCAATTCATCAGATCACTCTTCATAACATTCTGGAGTATATGCAAATTGCCATCATAAAAACTGAGGCAGCAGACTTTGTGAAAATTATTTTTTTTCATCATTATCAAAACTTTTGGCCATGGCTATACATCAGGAAACTCTCGTCCTGGAGAGCAAATGCACATTTTTATGTACAAAAAAAGAGTAAATATTTCACTTAGAATCAAATACATTAGGTTAAATATATGCGGTGTCTAAGTTCAGTAAACACATGTAAGTTTCATGTAAAGTCATTTATTTTGAAAATGCATGACTTTTAGCTTCCGTATAAGGAAAAAATTGTCATTTCTATGGACAATAGGAGTCACTGTTGCTTCTGAGCGGCAATTAATGGTCTATGTCGGCATCATGTGGTCGAAAATGGTATTACAGGCTTCTGTTGGCTTTTACAATATGAGACTCGGGTATGAAGTTTTTTCTTCTAGTAAAAATAAAAAAAAATAAAAATGGGGTCAACTTAAACGCCAGAGTTAGTTTAAGGGTAGTTGTAAGATTTAAAGTGGCAGTGAAGACTGTACATATACATATCAGCCTCATGTGATGAGACACATAATGGGTCATTTATTTCAGGCAGTTACTATATTTGTTCTTGATTTGTAGCTAAGTAGTAACTGAGTTAGTAGGTTACTTAAGAATGGCATTGTAAAGTATTACCAAAAATGCTTATTTGTATAAAATATTTATCTGATTGCTTTATTTGAGAACAAAGAAGTATTTTCTTGATGTTTTCTTGCAGGATGCTGCCCATTCAGCAGTAAGCCAGGCCAGTACAGAATCAAACTGTGGACAGCATGCAACTCAAGAGTCCAGCTATTGCTAAAAATCCAGGTTTATATAGGGAGAAAGGGAGAAAAACCTGGCAAAACTAGTAGTGCTGGACTTGTCAGAGGGGCTCGGGGGGCAGAATATCACAGTAGACAACTTCTTCACCTTTTTCTTCCTGGGTCAAAAGCTCTGGAAACACTGTGTGCCCCACTTGTCCAGAGCTGCCACTAGCCCTGCTCACAAGCAAGGTCAGCCGAGTGTACTACTCAAAATTCGGATTCTTTTCTAGCACAACCATTATCTCTCAAAAAGAAATAAGAACATGATCCTTGTGAGCATGTTCCACAGAGAACCACCAATCACCTCAAAAGCCCCAAATTACAATCAATTACAATAACACTATGGGGGTGTAAGCTATAGATAAATTGACAGCAGAAGAAAATCATTGCGCTGGCTCCATACCCTCATTTATAACATACTGAATTTGCCAAAAAAGCAGCAGCAATTATGCCCGCTGTGCTTTGTCAGGCATGTCAGTGTCTTGGTTCACCTTGAAGACATTAGTAAGGTGCACAGCTCAGAGAAGCAAAGGCTGTAAATGGGATCGCGTTAAAGGAGCAAGTGTAGCACAGCAAAGGTTGCCCTTCAAAATTGCAAGAGAAGGTGCACCGACCCAGTAAGTGAGATCCAAGTCCTCAGAACAAAAACTGAGGACATGGAGCAGAAGCTTGAGTACTGTGCCCAAGGGCAAATGTTATGTGGACAGCAGCCATCCAGCCCACAGACTTGTCTTTACGGGTAAGAATGGAATTAATAATTGTAATATCATAACATGCACTGGAACACTTCGCATTCATTGTAATTGTCCTGTTTCTTTCACATCATGTCTTCCCCATCTACAAATCCACCTTGCAGGCAGTTGGTGCATCCAAAACAGCAAGCCAAAATACTAATCAAGAATTGGCACACGTACAATTTTATGTGGGGAAATTCTGATTGGCCAGAAAATTCCTCAGGGATACTGTAAAGATGAATAATTGGATTGAAGGTCTAAATTCAAAATTTAAAGTAACAACGGTCAAAAATGACATATTTACAGTAACCAAATTTATCCAGTTGTCACATCAGGCACCGCATAAATAAGGACACTGCTGCGGATCAGGCAGATGAAAGTGCTTTAATATTCTTTGTAAGATCCAGATAGAGAAAACCAAAACGCAATCCAAGAATCGCAATCAAGGTACGGGAAGCACTCCGGCGATCTTCGTTGGCAGTCAAGAGACAGGGCAGGGCTCAGTATGTGTGTTCAGCTGACCGTTGTCAACTCTCAGGGTGCTAAAATAGATTAGTTAGCTGTAAGCAATCAGGGTGGCATGTCAACCCGGCAGCAAGTGTGCGTAATTCCAGGGCATGCTCCGTAGTGGAGTGGTTTTCTTACTGCAGCTCACAGAGGCTAGTGCTCGCCTGCTCAGCAGCGAGATCACAAAATGCCCGCGGCTTTGGTCATCGGGAAAGCAAAGTATGTATGTATAATCTATGTATAATCTGCATAGCATCAGAAAGGCTTGGCAGGTGCCGAGATTACTGTCATATCTGTTCGGAGTGGCCACTGCATGTAACAGACAACAAGTTAAAGACAAGAATACAAGATGCCTACACAGAGCAACCTATCGATCCTGATCAGTGACCTGAAAGACAGAATCCCTGAGAGTGTAGGTAACTCAGAACCCATTGAACCTGAAAACATAAATTATAATTGTGAATATTATGCTTATGTTTTGCATTTTGTTTACCATCACTCTCACTGAAATGTCAGATAATATCAACGTTGCTGTGTATGTTAGCGTTTGTCTTTTTACCTTCATGTACATATCTTCATGCCTACATTATTTCAGTTAATCTCTCCTATATTAGGCTTAGCCTTATGGTGAAGATTGAATCTACGAATGGGCTCTCTGCTAAATCACGAAGGTATGTATTCTTATTGTCATGTTTGGAAAATAATCTAAAATTCATCGAAAGTTCATTATGTTGGACAAAGCTAAGATGTGTTAAAAGAGAACGAGAATGCAAACATGTTTTAGTTCATGTACTTTAATGCCAATGTGTGGATTCCTGACCATTAAGATGTACTTTGTGAATATCGGGCATTCAGAAAACGGATAATTTAGAAATAGAAATAAAAATAAATGTGATGCCCTCTATTTTCCAAAAATCAATAAAACTGAATGGAGGCATACTTACAATTTCAGTGGTGATCGGCTTGTTCCAGTACTTCTGAAATAGTTTGCCAAAAGACATTTTTTAATAGCACTGCACACCTGTGAATATGCTACACCTATTTCAACACACATGCCCAAACACTCACCACATGCTTTCAGGACCTCAGTCATGCTTTAATCCTGAAGACAACAAATTGATGAAACTTACGTTTAGAACAGAGGTCACTAACAGGCGGACCATGGTCCGGGTCCAGACTCAGAAGCTGTCCCATACGGACCCGGACCAATAGCCAAAACATTAAGTTATTATTTAACACCTGACGGGACGCTTCTATTTTAATCGGCGTGGCGTTTGTAGTCATTTCGGTAGTGGTTTAGCAGGAGAATCGCCGTTTTCCACACCATTGAACGTCAAACGCCTTTAATCATCAAGCAAGACATAGTTTGGCTTATGCAGCCCTTTATCTGTGCTAATGTGCCATTAGTGTTAAGGGACCTTAAGTGACCTTACCTTACCTTAAGGGACCTTACCTTACCTTAAGGGACGTTACCTTACCTTACCATACCTTAAGGGACCTTACCTTACCTTACCATACCTCACGATACCATACCATACCTTACCATACCGTACCTTACCTCATGATACCATACCATACCTTACCTCATGATACCATACCATACCTTACCTTACCTCATGATACCATACCATACCTTACCTCATGATACCATACCTTACCTTACCTTACCTCACGATACCATACCATACCTTACCTTACCTTACCTTAAGGGACCTTACCTTACCTTACCATACCTTACCTTACCATACCTTACCTTACCTCACGATACCTTACCATACCTTACCTTACGATACCATACCATACCTTACCTTACCTCATGATACCATACCATACCTTACCATACCTTACCTCACGATACCATACCTTACCTTACCTTACGATACCATACCATACCTTACCTTACCTCACGATACCATACCATACCATACCTTACCTTACCTTACCTTAAGGGTCCTTACCTTACCTTAACTTAAGGGACCTTACCTTACCTTACCTTACCTCACGATACCATACCTTACCTTACCTTACCATACCTTACCTTACCTTACCATACCTTACCTTACCTCACGATACCATACCTTACCTTACCATACCTTACCTCACGATACCTTACCATACCTTACCTCATGATACCATACCATACCTTACCTCATGATACCATACCATACCTTACCTTACCTTACCTTACCTTACCTTAAGGGTCCTTACCTTACCTTACCTTAACTTAAGGGACCTTACCTTACCTTACCTTACCTCACGATACCATACCTTACCTTACCATACCTTACCTCACGATACCTTACCATACCTTACCTCATGATACCATACCATACCTTACCTCATGATACCATACCATACCTTACCTTACATTAAGGGACATTACCTTACCTTACCTTACCATACCTTACCTTACCTCATGATACCATACCATACCTTACCTCATGATACCATACCATACCTTACCTTACCTCATGATACCATA
>JABFEA020000010.1:22848061-22862286 GCA_019775915.2 Cyphomyrus plagiostoma | reverse complement strand
GTAGTCGGGTCACAGGCAGAGGGTTCGTTCTTTGGAAGGTCCGTCCGACGAAAAGAGACACAGGAGACAAACCGGGGGAAGGCAGGACGTCACACACTGGGTTGGGATGGGAAGGTGGGTCACGGACAGGAGCTGGGCTGCGAAACAGACAGGAAGGTTATTCTCGAGACAAAGGGAGAACGAGGAAGCGAAAGACACGGAATTGCTCGGAAAGGCGCATGGAAACCAATGGCTCAATACTTCGCAGTGAAGTCAAGGTTTCACTCCCTTTTATCCCGGTGTTTGAGACTTGACACGTTACACCTGTTGGATCACGCCCCCTGGACCCGGAGACGTAACACATACCTGTGTTCGCAGTCCATGGACGATAACGTGTTTGCACCATACCTGTGTTTGCACACCATAAGACAATAAGATTTGTATTGACTATACTGACCCCAAGGGAAAATTCTGGTGCACACAGCAGCAAGAACACACAGACAAGGGGCAAACAGAGTAAAGATGGTGAAAACAATTTTCCAAAAGTACACAGTACAGACAAAATATCCTGAAATGGAATATTGTGATACTAAAAATGGGTATTAAGTCAAAAATAATATTCTGTACAAATAAATTGTGTAATTAGAAAATTAAGCACAGGACTTTCACTGAAGAAGATGAGCTGCTTCCTGGTGTGTTGCGCTGTGGCGTCTGATAGCAGCAGGCAGGAATGATCCCCAGTCGCATGCTCTAGCACAGCGTAGTGGAATGAGTCAGTGGCTATATGTGCTCCAGAATACCGCCTCTTGAAGTGGATGGGCAGAATTGTTCACAATTTTGTCCAAATCTGCCAACATCCTCTTCTCTACTACTGCCTCCAGTACTGTACTGGAAGTCCGATATGTAGAGGTAAACAAATTTTTCCTAAGGTACCTCAGGTTCCTCACCATCATCTCTGACTCAAGTTCTGGAGCCTCTCAAACTGCCAATAGTCATTAAGGTCATACATGATCCAGGTGAATGTAATGACATAAACTACACTTTCCTGAGCTTGTTCCCCAATCAGAGAGGCAGCGGTCTTAAAGGAACTGGATAACTCAAAGAACAAGATCCTGTCTGTGGTGCTGGTTTTGTTTAGGTGGAAGAAGGCTCTGAAAAATCTTCTACACCTATGTGTGCCTAGTAGGCAAACTGCAGGGGATTCAGGTGGTCTGTTACCAGGGGTCAAAGCTGTTTTAGTACCAGCCACTCATAGGTCATCATGATATGTGAATTGAGTGCAACTGGCCTATAGTCCTTAAGGGGCTGGAGCACCCTTTCTTTGGGAAAGACCACACAAGATGTCTTCCAGAGCTGGGGCACCATCTGTAGAGTCAAGGAGAGGGAACAGGTATTTTAAACCCCTCAGCACTGGATGGCATAGGTTAGCCCTAAGGCTGATTCCATGAGTATCCTAGAGCTGATTCCATCAGGTCCTGCAGCCTTGCCTCTATAGTTTCCCCAGCTCTTTTCTCATCTGGTCAGGTAAGACAGACAGTGTGTCAAGGCTGTCTATGCATAATGGAGTGGAGGTGGAGAACTTGGGTTTGATGTTTTTCATAGGGAAGTCACAGGGAGGTGTGAAAATGATGGAGGGTAGTGGGCATTGAGGATTCTGGAATCCCGTAAACTGACACACTAAGGCTGGTGGAATGAAGGGAGGACTGGACTGAGAATCAAATCTGTTGAAAACCAGATTCAGCTGATTAGTCCTGTCCAAGCTCACTTCCAGTACAATGTTACCAGCCTGCATGGAGCTGGTGATGGTCCTCATCCCACTTCACACGCCTCCTCCTTGTATCCAAAGCTGAAGGTTCTCTTCTTTAGAAAGTCCATTAAGTCTTTTGTGATCCACAGTTTTTTTTATTGAGGAAAAATGTGATGCCTCCGTGGGGAATTGTGTTGTCCACATAGAACCAGACGATACATCCATGATACATTGGCTGAGCCCCTCAAAGTCCATCCCATATGACTCACTGAGAATGCTCCATTCAGTTTCCTGTAAACTGATCTTCAGTCTCCTTTGTCCACTACTTTATGGTCCTAGTGGTGACTTGTAGCCAGCCACTGAAGGTTTGTAGGTTGGGGTAAAGTGAATCATGTGATCAGAGCTGCCTGAGGGTGTTGGAGTACCAGACTTGTATTTCTCCTTAGCATTACCATAATAAATCCAGATTCTTTTGGTGCATTCCACAAAGTGTTAAATGTTGGTGAGGATGGAGGCGAGTGAAACCTGGTTGTAATGGCAATAAAGGCAGTGGAGTGACCAGTTTGCCAATCAACAAATGTATTTTCACTCTGGCTAGTGCAGCATCTACTGACATGGGTACCTACACGGTCACCTGTGCAAAAACTCCCACAGCACGTGATATGGCCACTATTCTACAGAGAAGAAAGCTCCACATTTGGGTTGTAAACTCGTGCTTTTATTGTAATGTGTCCAGGGTTGTACCATTTCTCATCTACAAAAAAGTCCACCTCTCCTCTTCTAACTGCTGTCGCTTTTGCTTTTGTCAGCATGAATGATGATAGTCATTGATTGCAAAGAGTCCAAAATTTCAGATCTCAGGCACATTTACATAATGCATATGGGGTGGCAGTATTTGTACTCTTCATGGCTCCTGGTCAGCACTGAGAGCTGGTTCATCTTGTTTGCGAGAGACCAGTGTCCATCATGATAGATGACAGGTAAGGTTTCTACCTTCTGCCTTTGTTCCACCGCAGAGCTCCAGGCTTTTCTCCCCTGTTGGTGCTGCACCAGCTCCGCTCAGCAGCTTGGCCAGTACTGCTGGCCTTGACAGTGGCAAGGACCTGCTGCATGTGGGTGAATAGCAGTCCATCTTCACATATTCTCCTGTCCGTGAATTAAATAATACCGGGGGATATGACGAGCAGGAAACCATACCATGGTAGTTGTAAACACGGTTATGTAGACTTACAGAAAAAAGCAAACTTAAGATACGTAAAAAAACAAAAAAAAAACATGAGAGCTGCTGCAGCAGCAGCCACTCAAGGTAGTGTTGAAAGTAAGCCAATGTATTTCCACAATTCCTGTTTGTGGACCATAGAAAATATTGTGTTTCCAATGTACCTGTGTTTGCAGACCAGGAACTGTAACCCTGTGTGTGGCTACCTGCCTGAAACGAACAGGAAATATATTAAAAAAAACACACCTGGGGCAAATAAACAGAAAGATAGAGGAGTGACAGTGAGAGATGGAAGCAGAATGTAAATGATGCAGGAATGATCTGGGCAAAATAAATGTATAAATGTACTGATCAAGGAAACAGAAGACAGATTTGTAAATTTTTTCAGTTTAACTGTAAATGACTGTATAAAATTTTTTTGAGAAAGAAAGATGCCAAGTAAAGTGTCCTATTAGGGTAGGTAAATGTGTAGTCCAAATATTTCATGGTACATGGTTGGTTGAAAATGAAGTTTGTTTGTTTGTTTGGTTGGTAGGAATGAGGAAACACAGCAAGTACTACTGAATGATATTTACTGTAGCGCTTTGCCTGTTAAATGTTCTCTTTTGCAAGACACAGTCCCTACCTCCTAGTGCTCCAAAGTTCTATCCCAAATTGAAAGAGTAGTACCACTGTGGGTGGAGATGGGGGAGGGTCAGGAGAATGGAAGAATATGTCCCTGGAGCCCCAAAACTCCCAGTAACCTTATGAATACACAAATGTTGCTGTGCGGATTTGCACTCCCCAGACACCCCCGAACTGGTTTCCCCGGGTCAGGCCCCCAACTGGACTTGCACAGTTGGTACAGTCTGACTTCTTTGCACTAGATGTACTGAGCTGCCTACCCTGCCCTGTTATGATCATATGATAGTGACACAAATAGCCTCAGGAGTGCAAGCCATACTCAAGCCATTCTGCAATCGATATATCATTTCTGCACATAAACCAATGGAGTAATGCAATAGAAAAAAAATCCATAGTTTCAGAGGAGACATTATAAATAATAAATTATTTATATTCAGTGTTTTTTGCATGAGTGATTAAAGAATTATAATGGTACAAAACAGTCAGTTCGTGTGACTTTTTCAAACATCTGTGCTGAATTACAGATAAACCCATAATTGATAGGAAAAAAATTGACGGGTACCTTGTACATTGCCATCGCAAAGAGAGATGACGAGCATTCTCATAAAAAAAAAAAACTGCTCAATAGCAAATTGTTGCCACATAAGTTCAACAAGTGATAAAGGTGGTTATGAATATAAATATGAACTGCCTCAACTGCCTTTTTAATTCAAGGCTGATTCATGGGTGATAAAATGCAAAATATAATTGCTATTTTAATTGAACAATTTTTAAACGTGTTTGAAAATAAGACTTTGTAAGCCAATAGATGATTTTCTCAGTGTAGATCACTAAAAATGATTTTGCTGGTCAATAATTGAAATAGGCCACATTATTTAACCATAATATACAAGAATGGTCAATGAACTATTAATAAACACTTATAGATGATGGAATGCCATAAAATCTCTAATGTTCTGACAATTTTATGTCAAAGGCTATAGGGCTGGCCCTCTAGTGGTGTGATAAAGAATGGCAAATATTGCACATATGGAGTCAAAAGACTGCCAGTTATACATTTATACTCAAAGTTTTGTTTGGCAAATAAATATTAATTGGAATAAAAAGTCAAATTATTGAAAGATCTATTCAAAATTAATATAAAACATTCAATGTATAACAAAGCAATGTACCCTGTACTGATATTCAGTGTACAGTACTAAACATAAAATGGGCCAAACCCAAAACTGAAAAATATTAAGCTTTTAATGGTATTAACAGCAAATCATTGACATAATTATAATGTACTCCTGAAACCTGTTATGCCCTTTGCTCGTCACTGATCGCTGCTGCAGTGAATTGCTAGGGGGAAAAGCAGGAAACGGGGAAGCTCACTTACATAGTGTTCTTGTACATAAAATTTAAATCATGACAAGTCTGAAATGCAAAATAACACATCTGGGTGTTCAACATTTTCCAAAACATCTTCTGACTTGTTTTTTTTCCTTAAAAGATTAGTCACTGTTTGGTAATCTGCCACACCAGTTGTAGCCCATCACAAGCCTGACAACAAGCTCCTAAAGAGAATCAGAAGTGAGAAACATCTACAGGTAGAGATGTACAATATGCAGTCTTCTGAATCCCAGGGTTAACAAGTGAAAGCAAAATATCATGCAGGGGTTGCTGTCAGAAACCACGTAGTGGATTTTTATCAGGCCAACTACAGCTATTCTGAAAATGACAAGACTCTGAAGGCACAGCAAACCCTAATTTCACTATCAGCTATTGAGCGAATAACTCAAAACTTTAAAACAACAGATGATGTTGCCAGAAAGAGATGGTCTGTAAGGCCCAAAGCCTTTTCAAGCAGGGATGACCTGAAAATGAAAATCACAAAACTGTCTGCAGTATTCAAGACTTTAGAAAACAAGACTCTTGAAGAACAATAACCAGAAGATTATCAAATGCAGGTTTTGTGTGTGGACAGTGTCTTAAAAGCCATTTCTGTCTAAGAAAAACATCAAGGACAGATTGACATGTTTGGCAGAATAAGGGAAGTTTGACTCAGAGTGCGTCAGCAGAATTGGATTTTAGTTGCTTGGTAATGGTACAGAGAGGTGTCTTTGAAGATCTGGTGAAGTATAACAGTGAACGTATCTCTGCCACCATTAAACACGGTAGAAGTGTCATGGTTTGGGGAGCTTTTTCAGCTGTTTGTACTGGTGAGCTGCTTCACTGTGAAAAGTCAATCAATGCTTTGAACTATGGGGAAAATACAGAAAGGCTTGCTTCCCATACAGTTGTTTTCTAAAGAGGAACCATCACATTACTTTACACGTTACTTTTCAACGAGACAATTATCTTGCTCACACTGTGAAGGCCACCAAGAAGTTGCTTGAGAACTAGTCCATTATGGCCTGATCATGATCTACTGTAGATTTGAACCATGTGGAGAATATTTTGCTGTCACATTATGCACAGGCTAACGAAGAAATAGTTTTCAAGTACTCATGAACTGTTTGAAGCCACATTGAATGGAAGAACATTTCTATAAAAAATCTGCAAGTTTGCCCGCAAGACTTGAAACATTTAAGAAAATCTAAAAGAAAATCTATCCCATACAAAGTTAATTTATTGCTTTGTTTAAATCTTGATAATTTCCTGATCAATTATTGGCTGGTGACCCGTAAAAGTTTAATGTTTTGCAATTTTGGGTTTGACACGTATTTTTGCCCAGGAGTTCATTTCTGTTCTGTAATGACTAATCAGTGTGGTATTGCTGATGCTGAGAGGTGGGTGGCTTGATGAAGTTCTGCTCCACAAACTATTTATCTACTCATGGGAACATTCAGGGTGAGA
This sequence comes from Cyphomyrus plagiostoma, assembly GCA_019775915.2. Taxonomy (NCBI): domain Eukaryota; kingdom Metazoa; phylum Chordata; class Actinopteri; order Osteoglossiformes; family Mormyridae; genus Cyphomyrus; species Cyphomyrus plagiostoma. The sequence goes on along the minus strand of JABFEA020000010.1, from coordinate 22,855,879 downwards.
GAGCATGTAGCCACAGGCTGCAGAACCTGTCTGTGCACCACCGAATCACAGCAGGGGACTAGGGTACCAAGGCTCAGGGACTCTCGCGTTGTGACACCGTTCTGCAGGTAGCGGCCTGGACCTAAATTCCATCTGACACATCGGCTGATCCTTTCACCTGGGGTGAAGCAGCTGGACCGACCAATCTGGTGGTCACACAGGGCGATGGAGAAACTGACGACAGATTGTTCATGACAGAAGCCATGTCGTCCTGTCAGAACTTTACGTTCCGTCACCTGCTTGTGAAAAGGCAGAACGGGTGGGCTGTGCCTTTATTTTGAACACATTGAGGGCAAGAACCACTGTGTTGCTACTGAGCTGGGTGTCAGAGTTTCATTAATGCCCCTGCACACCCACTCGACACCCACCACTCTACTCACTATCCATGTCTCTTGTCCTGCCAGCATGAGGCCGGTTGGGGCATTATGTCAGGGTGGCACCTGTACAGCAAAGTGTGTAGTGATATCAGTGTGATACACGGGGTGTGTTCTAGCCAACCTCAATGGCCATACTGTGACAGAGGGAGGCAGGGCAGTGTCGCAGACAGCGTGTGACCATGCCCAGAGATAAAACAGCAGCAGCAACAGTGTGTCCTATTGCCTGGTGGAGCTGAGCATGGGTACCCTTGATCAAGGTACGATAATATCCCCAAAAATATAGACATATGAAAACTCAATACTGCATGTGATTGTGGATGTGAAAAGTCACAGAAAAATATCTAAAGTGTTTTACCATTAATCAATACATTCTATTAAAAGAAATGGTCTGGTGGATCACAGTACCCAAAGCATTGCTGTCTAACTGGTGAGCAAACATTCAGTATCAGTTAGATCCAACAAATGAAGGCTACTTCATGAACTCCCATGTTAATTCAGTCAATTTAATAACCTGAATGTTTTATGTTTTTAGGATGTCAGGTATTCCTACTAAAATCCATATTTTATTAGTTTAGGGTCATTTTACTGAGAATAATTTGGTGTAGAGAAACAGTTAAAAATGTACAAATGTCATTGTAAATTAGGCTAATATTCACATAATTACCATGTTTAGCATGATTCATTATTTAATCATCTAAATAGATGATTAAATACATTACTCTAATTATAGCATAGTATTCATCATTCCGGATGCAATTTTTTTCATAAACAAAGCATTATAGTACATTGTGTAATGACAATGACAAAGTGAATCAATAATGGAGCATATTTAGTTTGCAGCATAATCCAGCAAACAGCCTCCATAATGAAAACCAGATTGTTGAGGCTTCAGGTAAAATATTAAAATATTCAGCAGAGCTTTTATAGTTCTTCTTTATCGTTGACACCAGCATGATAAAACATTTCAGGCTGGAAAACATTTAATTCTCAATTTAATAAAGATGAATATTTGAATAAACAGTTCTGTCACCTGTTATTGTGAGGGGGAGGGCTTTGTATAAATAAACCTGATCTGATTCATGTCCTGCCTCAACCATATCCACTGTCATCAATGCCTTCCATCCAGTTGACTTTCCATATAGAAAGAATTACTGAAGCACAACATTAACATGGGAGACCTCTGAACAGAATGGGGTGTTCCTCCACAGGTCAGTACATTTAGCAAGTGTACTGTGCAAATAAACTTGTTTCTTACGTATTTCACAAAGGCTGTAAATTAACAGTGTGCCGATGATCCCTAAAAGGTCTTTAAATAACATACTTGGAAGTCCCAAATATCCTGGAAGTTCTGGGAGTATCCTGGATATCAGCATCTCCTCCCTGATTTCCAGAAGTGACCCATGAAAAGCATGGGGCATGAGCCAAGCAAGACCCTGAACATGATACCAGTCCATTACACAACCTCCTTTAAATTTTCAACTTTAATCAAATTTACCTAGCAGTGCTGCGTGTGAGTACACCTTTGTAAAGTCCGAGACAAGACTATATCTCTATGAAATTTGACCTGCTTAAGGTATATTTTCAAATGATGGTTTGACTGTTTCACTGGCCATACCAGCTTATAATGGTCATTCTAGCTGGTTTACCAGCATGACCAGCTTGACAGATTGGCCACACCAACATAACCAGCTGGTGACCCCCCCAGCAAAACCATCAAAGAGCAGCGAGAGCTGGGACATGACAATCTAAGACCATCTCAGGCCATCTTCAACCAGCTAAAACCAGTTACCAGCACAAACCAACATTTTCAGCAGGTTTTTTTTAAGCAGGGAAGTATTTTAGTTTGAGTCAATACCAATGTAAAAATGCCTCGAGTGTGTGATTGTCTCAAGTCCACATATCAATGGACTGAGGCTGAGTTTGCATGCAACTCTGGTAACTATAATACTATAAACCTAATATTTAAGTTAGAATTTTATTCTTTTCGGGATGAATCTAGAACCCATGTATGTTTATTTGTTGTTCAAATGTAATGATTATACTGCAAAGTAAATGGGACTAGTTGGAAAAGCTGGTTACAAAATCATCTAATTCGGTCCAATAAAGACAATTATCGCTCTTTGTCTATTAGTGAAGGTGTGCTTGCTGCAGCTTTTTAGGCCCACATCTGGTGGGGCTAGAAAGCAATGTAAGAATCTCCCCAGAAAGTCATTCATTCCCTGTACCCTACATCAACAATAAGCCTCATTTGCTACCTTCATAGACATCATACCCCATTATAATGACAGTGACATTATTTCAAAGGAAGGCCATCATGCAGCTGGATAATGCAAGCAGAGCACCTTTCACTCACAGCCATTAAAAAATAAGACATACTACTGCGTCGAAATCACGCTTCACTTCCACCATCAGCGAGGCTTTTAGAGCTCGCCTGGAATTGTTATTTTTGGGGGGAGCTGAAAGTTTGGGTATAAGGGAGATAAGGAACTCGGCGGCTAGGCAATGAATCTCCACCATCAGTTTTGCACAATGTGCCCCCCCCATGGCGCGTGTGCCACTCAGGCTGCAGCGTGGCGGACCCCAGCTGTGCTGCATTTGGGAAATGCCACTGAGCATGGTGTGCTTGCTTCAGTGGTCTTGGCCTCAGCTGGGCGATGCACCGCTGGGAACGATGTGCAAGAGGGTGCCGCTAAGACGCCGCCCCCCTCTCCTCCATTCAGCCCCCGTCCCCACCCTCTGTGACCTTCACCGATCCACTGATGTGCGACCCAATGCCAGGGCCACTCAAGTAGAAAACGGCTGCCTTTGATCAGTTCTGTGTCTAGCCTTAATGGGGGCAGGGCAATCAGGGGGGTGGAGGTGAGTCCCCACAAAACACACAAGTGACATTCCAGTGCTAGACTGTCAGCGAATTTCACCTGACGTTAGACTCACACTTACCGCTCTAACAAATGCATGTTGGTTTGGAGAGCAAGGTGTCCAAATTTGTCCAATGAGCAGAGGTCCTTCATACTGTGTCTGTCAACCCTGGGGAAGCACAGGGCAAAACATATTCAGAGGTAAAGCCCATTCATTTGCTGTTAGTCTCACTGTCAGGCCTCTTCAAAATGGTCTAATCTGATCCCCAACAAATGTTCAATAAATCAAAATTAAAAATCATTTTCATTCTGTCTAAAGTGGTTCATGTTTTCACATTGTAAATAAAAAATAAATAATATTTTACTTTGAAGGATGATACTTCAACCCAAAATGCTCTTTTAAGCATAAACTATAGCGCTGTTTCAGATTGAGTGAGTCTAACAAATGTCCCCATTTCAGCATAAATTTGTAGACTGACCTTTTTGCAATAACACACCACATAACATCAGAAGCCCTTCATTTGCCTGATGTATGGCTTTCTGTAACTTCTCACTATCTCCAGTCTCTCAACTTTAGTCGATAGTGACCCAGTCTATGTACTGAAAGGTAGTGTTTCCACTGTCTAGTGGCATTTTGTAGCATTTCCATTATGACCCTTTTACAGTTAATATAGAATAAACTCATTAATATGCACCATTATTATCCTCAAGCATTATAATTGATAATTAGCGGGAAACTTTATTTCTGATGTGATATGGTCAGGATGTGTCTTCGTATCACTGTGAGCTTTGCAGGTAAAGACAGACCCCCAACAGAATTGCAGAGACTGCCGAAGCAGGATGTGCCACAGCAGAAGCTGCTTAATTGTGTGGCACTAAAGCTTACATTTGTAATGCTGATCGCTCCCCCACAAGGGGCTCGCCTCCCATCCCCCTCAGCCACTGCTTCTGAGCTACCTGCAGTAAGCAGCGAAGCTGGGAATAGCAGAAAGTGCAACACAGTCTACACCTGTAGCTCTGAACTGTTCTGAGTGGCAGGGAGGGGGGGGGGTGGGGTGTTGTGAAGGAGGAGGGCTTATCAACAAGGTGTCAGCCAATGGTGTGGGAAAATCTCATGAAACCTGCAGGCTGAAGTGGCAGGCCATTGGCATAGACTTTTTCCAAAATTACTTATAAACAGGTTTTTTGTTTGCTACAGTTACTGAGGCTGAGTCCGCAGTGTGTTGTGTAGAGTGTATGGGTTAGGGTTAGTGACAAAAGTACTACTTGTAAGCAAATACAAACTGAGTCCACTCACTCTATAGAGGGAAGGCTGTGGCGGTACTTGGCAGTACCTGAGAATACACTGCACATTCAAATATAAATGTTCCATTGCATGCACATACAGTACATCCATAGCGATAAAGACATGCTCATACACCCACACGCATGAACATACTTCTGATACGTAAACAAAGACACAAAGGCTCTCCATGCACAACCTTCTCTATCCACACCCACTGAGGGCACACATGCACATGCCCAGTCCTGTAGAGGAAATACAGTGGGGAGCAAAAGTAGGTACAGTGATGCCTGCAGTTCACAAATGCCGTGGTCTATGAACAATTTAGTGTGCAACCAAAAATGTAGTCAAATAATGCATTGTTTCACATAGTTTCGATTCCTTTTTAATACTAGTGTAGCAATGGCAGAGCACATGTCCCAGCATGCCCCGCGTGCAATTAAGAATAGAAGGACCACAACAGGCACCCAACGAGCATCGAACCAAAATACAGACGAGAAACACAAGGTTGTCGGACGCCAAACTGCAAGATGCACACACGGTGGAAGATTTATACATATGTGAGGATCGGAAAACGTAACCATTAACATTAACAACAATACAAGGGTTAAGGACTGTTAATAAAGAGCATAATTTCCCCAGCAAGCTAGTCTCCATGTCTCTCTCTGCTCCTGCGATGCGTCAGTCCACCCGTCACCACGCTATATTGTTTCTTTGAAGTTTTTACTATAAAAACCAGAAAATTAATTAAAAAATATTTGGTAGGCTTGTGAATTAATTAATCAAATTTCAATGGTTTCTTATGGGGAAAAATTGCCTTGGTTCGCGTACAAATTGGTTCACGACCACTTTCTGGAATGGATTGTGTTTGTGAATAATAATAATATATTATTATTTCACGAAGAACAGGTTCTGTTTCAGAAAGTAAAGTATACATTTTTGACCACACATTTTCACAACGTTCGATTGGACAATGTGGCAGCATTGAATGGCCACTCTTCATCCAACCTGACGCCAATGGACTTTTTCTTCAGGGATAGGAGAAGGTTCATCTCATGAGCATTTGTGGAGATTGATGCCAACTGGAATTTCTGTGCTGAAGTTTGTCACAGTGTCGGGGACAGACTCCAGGATTCTATCAATATTGATGGATAACATTTCAATCACCGAAGAGACCAAACATAATCCACTCAGTACTGTGAAATAAAATCTGTATACCTACTTTTAAATATAACTGTAAAATAATTTTACTTTGTAAAACAACCTCTACTTTGTAACATAACTGTATATCTACTTTTGGTCCACCCTGTACATACAGATTTTTAAGGCTCCTCATTACCGAGTGGTACTCAAAGGCTTCCTACACATGCACATACTGCGCCCTGTGCTGACTCAGGCTACCTGCACAGGACTGGCTCCCAGTTGGGTGGCTGAGCTGGCATAGCTCCACCAGTGCTGATGAGTAGAGGGGGTTACATGCTGCATAAGGTAATGGAGCGTGGCTGGGCCTCAGGCCTTTTTTGAGCCACACAGCCCATGGAGCTGCAGCCAACCACTCTGATAGAGAGGAGAACAGGTGGAGGTGGGTGGCAGCAGGGGACTGTGCCAAATACCCTACATTGTGCTGTGTGGACAGGGGAACTGGGTAACCTAGCATGGTGGGAGCAACCCTAAACTGCAGGCAGACATGAGAGACGCAGGAGTGTGAAAGTACTCTCATCACTATAATGTTAACATTATCAATACCTGCTCTGCATATTTTAAGGCACTGCATTTGTCACACCTGTTCTGTAATGATAATCAAACAATTGGCTCTGGTGATCATGCTCTGTGCTAGTGCTAATTAGCTCTGACACAGTCATTGACATTGAGCTCAAAGAATTGTATTAAGAGCTCCAAGAGAGTCTAGTTTGTGGGCCTTGGTTTAAGCTTGTCTGTGTTGTTACCGAGTTTTTGTCATTGTTGACAAAAATGGTCTGTAGCTTAGTGTTTTTGGATGCCACCATATGGTTTCCAGGTTTCATAGTTCTTGACATTTTTTGCTTCTTGATTTTAGTTTCTGGTCCTGGTTAGCCAGTGTCTTGTTCCTGGGGTATGCTCCTGATTTAAATAGAAATCCACAGCTAGTGTGCCAGATGCCTGTTTTTTTGCCATTAATTTGCCTGTGTTTTATTTGCTTACCCCATGTTTTTTTCCATTCAATACTGTAGTACTTTCAGCATTGTCATCGCGATTTGTGTGTGCGTAATAATCCTATTGCATTTGTTGGCACTGCTTAGTGTTTGACACAACCAACGATAACATCACCAACTTACTTGACACACTCTTCTATTCTTAGATAAGTTCTGTTTTGCAGTAATTTATTTTTATCAGGGTCAGCACCCGTTTGTCCTTTCAGGTCTTCTCCCCGTTTGGCCAGCAGGTGTCACTGGCCATCCTGTCCTCCCCGTTGTCAGTCTTTAGTGTGTTTCCCCTGCTCCCCAGGTGGTTGCAAGGCTCAACGACCTGAGCATGCAGCTACCTGTAAACCCCTCAGTCGTGTTTTCAAATCCCGCCACCTGTGTTTTTGTATTTTGTAGATTTTGTTCTTTAGTGTTTCATTTGTATCAGTTGTCTAGTTCCTGCGTTTTGTGACTTATATTCAGTTTTGGGTTTTTCCTTTGTGCTCATGGTCTGTTATTCCCTAAGTGTTAGATACTATTTCCTAGTTTGAGTTTCAAGATTTTGTTTCACCTGTTTTACCAACCCTTGCTAATTGTTCTCACCTGTCCCGTGTTATTCTTGTTAGCCCTCTGTATTTAAGGTCCTGATTCTGTTCTGTTTGTGGTGGAGTCATTGTTGTGGTTTATGGTGTTGTTGCTGATGTTGACTGTGTTTGATTTTTGATTCCGTGCCTATTGCTTGGTGTTACCAGTTCCCTTATAGATCATTTTTGTTTTTGTTCATTTACTTCATACCTCTTTTTAGTTTTGACCCCTTGTGGTCAGTTTTTGTAGTGTTCCTAGTGTTCTCATGTGTTTTCAGTTAACAAACCCTTGTTTTGTGGGGCCGCCAGTGGATCGTCTGCCTTCCTTTTGGGCAACAACCTTCCCTCAGTAACAGTATTGAAGATGGGTCATGGCTGGGTCTTCCAGCATGACAATGACCCATGTTACGATCCCCAGTCTAGGGTTGGGGAACGCCAAAAAGGTAGAGGAGAGGGAAAGGGGAAAACGGGACAAGCAGGGGACAGGAAAGGGGAACACAGGAAACAAAGGGATCT
>JABFEA020000010.1:22824616-22847625 GCA_019775915.2 Cyphomyrus plagiostoma | reverse complement strand
GAGCACATTTGGCGTAATAATTTACAATAAAAAAAATCATGTTTTAATGCAAGACGTAAGACGTTTTTTTTTTTTTAATGCTCAGGCAGGCATTGTCAGCCAACAAAGATGCTGTACTGTACAATGCTGCCTGAAATATAATTACAGTACTGTATTATTACTACTTACAAATTTTGTGTTAATTCAAACCAAAAAGTTTACCGTCCAGATATACAGAACATAATGGAGACATTACATGTGGGATACCTGTACACACATGGAAAATGGCACACGTACAAAAGCAATAAACATAACTTATTTTACCTGTATTGAGGTGAGCTGATGGCATGCTGGAAGTGGCAGGAGGAGAGATGGAGGGCTTATTGTTTGGAAGGGGTTACGTCTCGTTCAGTACAAGTTTTAGTGGGTCTGCTTTGTTTTGTCCTGTTCCGAGTTCTGTTATGTTGTGGCTAGATCTTTCTCGACTAACTTATTAGAGGGCTGAATTAGTACAGCTGAACGCATCTCAACCCATACAAGTTTTAGCAGGAGCAGTCAAGTTCTAAGATTTAGGTCGAGATACAAGTCAAACGGGTCCACTGAAATTTTTTGACGTCTGAGTTGGTCCAGTTAAGAGTCGTTCAAGTTTCAACGTTCTACTGTATTATGGTAATGGCATACCTTGACAATTAATTTCATTTACCATATAATTACATGTACTCAACAGCTAGATCAAAACACTTATTTAATCTATGATTTGATCTGAACTCTCAAACCTATTTGGCAAATGGCTTTATAACATGATCTTAAAATTTTAAGGCACTTAATCTCCAGTATTTGTTTTATTTTATCATTTCTATCTTATGTATGCCTCTGTCTGGCAATTTTTAAAAAAGAAATGACAGGTAACATCTGCTTCCCCATGAGACGCTAACTGAGTGTGATTGATTTTTGCTGTGATTTCCTGGATTCTGTACAATGGCATGACCCGAAGGCTGTGTACAACCAAGAAGGAGTAATAGGTCTCTCTTAACAATCTTTGTTCATACTATTGTCCCATTTGAGTGTCAAACAATTATTGCATTAAGATGATCAAAGAAATAAAAATGTGAGTTCAAAATTACTGTAACGCATGAATGCATTACATTTCCCAGTCTTAATTCAAACATTTCTCCTTTTAGGTTTAGGTGTTTTATAAAGGATTATATAGCTTTTGCTACAATACAAACTTGCATTTGTTACTAGTCATTCATTGGAGGCTCAGCCCAGATGCACTTATACCTATTTGGCTCCTTGATGGCTGTATTTCAGTTATATCTCCATGGGTTGTAAACCTGCATCATTTTTGATAAAAGCATCTGCTAAATAAATAAATGTAAATATAAATTCTGAAATGTCTTAACGTTTCCAGTTTTAGTCTTTGCTAATTTTAGTCTTTTTGCTGATACTCTATTAAGCAAAGGATTATAATATTTACGTGACCCGTGTGTCATGTCCGTCTGGCCCTCCTGTCTCTTCCCTCGCTTGTTGCTCTTTATTAGTTTATGTATTGTTGTGCTTTTTCCTTCTCTGCCAAATCATAAGCCAGAAGATGGTGGTGTAGATCCAAATTCAGCCTTTATTACAACAATGAAGTTACAATCAAGGCTGGACACTTAAAGTGTGTCCAATACTGTTTTACATCTATTTTTATACATTTTCTTATTGTGTAACATCTCGCCACTTAAGCATCATCATTCCCTCAACCAATCACCATAGTTGTTTTCGTCCTTAATCCACACCCCTATATGATAAGTTTTGTCAATCATCTTTTTACTGTTTGGTGCCTTGGCTGAACATAAGGGTGACGTGACCATCTCTACTTAGTTTTCCAATGCCCGGCCATGAACCTTTGGTGAACTCAGGCGAATCCCTTCCTTCAGTATCAAACCTTGACCGCTTCTGCTTGCTGCAGATTGTCTGGCTAGATGGTTAATGAGGTACATGTCCTTCAACATAGTGATAAGTCACAGCACTAATAAAGTACGTATTCATGCACTAAAAGCCAATAGAATGGAACTTCAGAAACTTCTAAGCCAACACAAGGTGCTCACATTGTGCACAGCAGTAATTGGTCAGCATTCTCTAAAGACTTCGAGGTCAGTCTCTACACAGTGTGTATCAGCTTTTAAATAGTCCTACTGATTACATTCTCTATGCATTATGAAATGCTAAATAATATTCCATAGTATTAGAGTATCTATTTGCCCATCTTCATTAGTCAAGTCATTGAAGTCAAACCTTCTTTTTGCACATGCTCCCTCATGTCGGAGTCCTCCCATTCGGAGTCCTCGTGATCCAGTTTTCCAGTCTTGTTTTTATTGAATTCAATAAAACCACATTTTGTCTCACCACAATGCCTGTCCCCAAGGTATTTGTCCCCAGCGTCACTACACCATGTTTTTTTCTGGTCTCGACACACAAAAAAAAATGAAATGGAAGATAGAAGTTAAGAAAAAAAGTATAGTTCTAGAGCAAGCCATTCTTCCAGTTGGCTGGCTCCTCAGACTGTGAAGGTTATACAAGCTTTCAAAAATTAACAATTTCCTTAAGATGGATTTGGTTATACACTGTGTCCCTCATTAGGGCAGGTTAGGTGTAGTCAACATGGAATGCTTTTCACCATTGATGGCCACCTCAGCACCCATTGCTTGTGTGGTAAAGTTGAAGGCAGGGAACCCAGTTGGACTTCCTGTAATATCTCACTCTTTCCTTCCAAGTCACACATTTTCCAGTGTTTCTGAATGAAACCAGGGCTGGTTCTAGCTATAGGCAGAATGGCAGTTGCCTATGGTCTCCGAATTACCTGCAATGCCGGGAAAATGACATGATCATCAAGTAAAGCTGTGCATTGGGACCCTAAAAATGTAGAGCCAGCAGTTAGTGAAACGACAAATGACATTTTATTTGTTTTTAAAATGAGGAGGGATAACAAGGCAAGGAATAAAAAATAAAATAATGAAACACCATGAACATCATCGGAACAAATGCCAGTTCAGTCGCTGACAGCTGCTCCCCCTGAAAACAGCCAGTGACCCCCCCCCCGCCAGCTCTCCGCGGAGTCACCAGTGGGAGAACACGAAAGGCCCTCCATGCAGCTCACACAGATGTGCCCTGAGTCAGGCTGTCAGAAGCAGTTAGGGTGATGACCGCTCATGGTTTGTTATTACCCTCTCACTGGTCAGCAGACAGGAAGCTGGGGCAGCTTGCTTCGCTAAGTAGCTACACCCCCTGTTTGAAATGGGGGAAGGTGGTGGGGGGCTGAGGAATGCCACAATTCTAAAAAAGCCCACATGACTTCTTATTTATTGTAGAAAGTTAACAAAATTAAATCTCATCATTGACAATTGCTCCATTTCATCAAAGCTTAAAGTCAATAAAAATTAATAGATCAAATTTTAATTTATCATATTGATGTTTTTTTATTTAAAGCACCATAATTCCTGTCATTCTTATTTCTAAAACAGGAAACTCTCAGACAAGTACTGTATATAAGTGGATAGACCTCAGTTTTTCCAATAAGAACCAAACATTGGCATGAATTTTATCACAATCAGCCTATGAAAGAGTTTATGTAAAACTGTTTTGTTTTTTGTCAAATTTCTGTTGCATATATTTTACATGATTTGACAATGACAATGTTTCCCCTTCCACAACACAGACAAGTAGAGCATGTGAGCGCAGACTGGATAAGTTGATCAGATACAATGCAATTGGCTTCAGATGCACTCAGTCAATGCGCTGAGAGCCAGCATGCTATGAGGGCACCTCGGTCAGGGTACACACCCATTACACATTGTGAAGCAATTAATCCTGGGTGTGCTGCACATCGTAGTTGGCAAACCATCTAGCTAAAGCACTACCTGTTGAGCCATGCAATTTAATATGGGCTCCTAATGAATCGTGAAGTGAAAATCTAACACTGTTAAATTGTGTTTAAAAAGGCAAAAGAAAAGGGCAGGAATGTGTTATACAAAACTGAGAAAGAAAATGCCACATAGTGGATTCTGTGAAATGAAGTCATTTGACTAGCACTGCAGGTTTCTGAAGATCCACCATGCTGTGAGTGAACCATGGATATGAAGTCAGCTTTCACTGATGTTCCTTCACTCCAGTTAGTGAGATGAAAGAAATATTCTAATGCAAACCAAGTAACCGGCCTAATGAAAAGATGGCAGGCTTTGAGTATGTAGTGGATATAATTGTGTTTAATTTTAATTGTACTCCCTGGATGGGGAATACATATGCTTTTGAAACTGGAGACAATTTCTCATTACTGTACTTTATGCTGAGGGATAAAGCAAAACTGCAGTGTAAGATCGATGTAAAGCTAGTGCAGAGTTTTATTAATTCTGGACACAGCTATATTTATACAACCTAATGTCTTCAGACATGTATTCTTTATAAAGTTTGGTTGATTACTAAAGACTTATTTGTGCTCCATTGTATATTTCATAATCGTTAGTTGGGGTATACAGTGATATGTTTGTGAATCATCTGGCAACAGATTGCACAGTTTGCACTTGAAATATTTTTATTCATTGAGAAAGTTGTTGTTGAATAAAACAAAGCAGACTTATGTAAATTATACTGACTGGATTTCTTCCTGAAGTGTAGTGCTGTTATCATATTAATTGCAGATAGTTTTCTATGTTAATTGTATTTATCTCCCTTGAGAATTCAGATCATTATAATACATTTAAACATCTAATTTAATGCTTAGTTGTTGATAAAATATTATTACTGTCACACTCAATATTTTAGCATTGGGTTTGGACCAAAACAAAATTATATTGTACCATCTCTAGTTAGCAGTATCATTTGATCTCAAAAGAAAATTACAATGTGGCCTCTAAATGTAAGTATATTTGTTTGTTTGTTCCTTAGGTATACCTTTGGTGGGTCTGTTACGGTTGTCATGGAAAACGCTGGTCGTTATGCAAAAAAGAAAAACATTTAGACATATGAAGTGTTACGAGCAGGTAGACACAAGCAGACCCAGGAATGCAAGGTAAGAGTGTCTTTATTAGACGGATCAAGGGCAGAGGTTTAACGCTGCAGGCAGCCTCAGTCCAGGCGGGTGTTGCCGTCCCTGGCCGGGAAGCGGATACCAGGAGCTGGGGAACTCCTCCCCATGGAGAGCCGGAGGCGACGGGGTTGGAGACGCTGAGCTGAAATCGTAATCCTAGGGAAAGCAATGGGTCCAAAAGCCGGGAGGTCAATCCGAGGGTAAGGCACGGGACAACACAGGGAAGCGGGACGTCTCGGGAAGGGAGGTTCACGGACGGAACCGGGACTGTGGAGGAAAGACAGGCACGTTAAGGATCCAAACACAGGTAAGCGGGAAAGGAAAGGGAGCTCGGGAAGACAGGAGACAAGAAAGTGCTTGGTATGGCTTCGTAACATCAGCTCAATACTTCACAGTGTCTAAGCGGGAGTCCTCTCATTTTATGTCGGGTGTCCTTCGAAAGGAACGAGTTACACCTGAGGGGTCACGCCTCCCGTGGGCGTGACATGAAGAATGATGATAATATAAATGACATTTTAAGACATTGTCATTAAGACGTACTGTACACAAGGAAATACCGGTAACCACCTCATTGGTGGAGAAAGATGCAAATTGGCATGCAAGTGGAATGTTCAGTAAATAAATAGGTATACTTTCAGAGTAACGTGTCATGCATAAGACTCGGAACATTCGGATATAAACACATTTACTGGCTTTCACATTTCCAATTTATCAATCCAGTAATTCTAGAAGTAGTAAAGGTTTAGGGGGAGTGTGGAAGGAATGCAGGTTTGATGGGGGGGTGGGGATGATGGGGCTGTCCGGGGAATACATTGTTGTTGTTCTGACAGCATCTTTTCTAGTTTTTTTATTATTAATCTTTTTATTTTTTCATGTGTAAATCCACACATTTGCTTTATTCCCCATTTTAAATCAGCGACCTTGTCATGCCACCCTTTAATATTTCCATTACTCACTCTTCTGCTGACTCCCTCCTTTGTTCACGCTCCTTAAACTGGTCTCCGTTGATAAGCTCAAGGGCTTTTTAGATATTTAAAATTGAAAGAAAACATCTAAATCCATTGAGCAAAACTTGAGTCATTCCAGAGGCCTTCCTCTCCGCAGAAGCCTGGGTGTGTCTGTCACTGTGTCTCCTTACTAGAGCCACAGTCAGCTAGGGCCTCTAACTTTGTCTGACTATTTCTGCAAATAGTTATTTGGAAAATTCCTATTCCTGGACTTATAGAAAATTTCAAACCATAAATGAGATCAATAGATACCATGTATCAAGTAAATGGCCACTATATGGTGTAATTGTTAAGGTCGGGGAGCTAACCTGAAATATGTAGATTCAGTTACTAGAGTAGTGATTTCTGAGTATCTCTTCAAGGGTATTGACGTTAAGACATACAGAAATGAATATAGTAAAGCCACCTAATTGGTTGGGGTACTTAAAATCCTTAGTAGTTCAAATGGATAGATTTATATATAAGTAGCAGTCAAAAGCGATAAAGCATTAGCTAAGCAGCTGTGTTTTTTTGTCTGAATTACATGACTGTTTGTGGGACTCTTTGGAATCCACTTCCATGACCGTTGTTTCTAGAACATACTGTGAGCCAGCCTGTGGTAAAGGGCAAAGGCAGCTGTGGGCACAGAAGCATGCCATCACCGACAGAGAGGAGCTGATGAAATGATCTATTCCTCAGCCTCCCCATTCTTACCTCTGGGAATGTCACTGAGTGGATTTTATTAAACAGAAGGGCAACTGTTATTATGGATTTCTGGTTCTGCTTACATGGGTTGTTGTCACACCTTTGGGCTGAATGATCCAGACAGGTGCTTGTAACTGAGCCGTGCATAATGTCATATTTCTCACACAGAAAACTCCCCAAAGAAATGGAGAGAAAATCCATTTTATTTTTTCATAACTTCCCTCAGCATTATGGGGTTTTTGACAGATGAAGTCTTTTTTTCCAGAATCACCCACTAACACTGGGTAAGGTGAAATAAGATATTGCATTACCCCAGTTATTTTACTAACCAAACTTTAGCATTTTAAGGGAAATGCATTTGGACATATATAAAACTTTTGCATAGTATTGTGTATATTCACTTATTAGCCACTTTATTAGGTACACCTTGCTACTACCAGGTTAGACACCCTTTTGCTTTCAGAACTGCCTTAATTCTTGGGACAGATTCAGCAAATTGCTTGAAACATTCCTTAAGGACCAAGGAACACAAAAAAATGTTACCGCTGATTTAGGCTGGGTGATAATTTATTTTTCTATATCACCAAATTTAGTCCATATCACTGTAAGAAATTATCATTATTTCTTTAGTTCAAGAATCAATTTGCTTAATTTCCCTTAGAATTCATGAAAAAGAAAATTCACACCTTGAATGGACTGCAAACTGAAATATATCCTACAAATCCTACAAAAATAAAATTGTTGTTGTAGGGTGTGACACTGAACACCAACAGTATGGTTTCTTGCTAGGTTTTTTTCTCTGACTGCCTTGCTACTCCTTCAAGGGAATAGGTTTGACATTGCTGGTTAGGTTGTCACCCACCCTGTAATGAAAACTAAAATGCTGTGTCCCATTTTAAAATTGAATGGGATGTGATTTGTCCTGTATCTCTTCAGATCAAAAGTGGAAACCCTAACTGCTAGTCAGAATCAGAATAGTGTTTATTGCCAAGTACGTTCACACATACAAGGAATTTGCTTTGGTGGTTGATGCCAGACATCGAGAGAAGGTGGGTTTACACACACACATACACAAGGGTATATACAGGTACTAATATAAATAGAAAAATGTGAAATATGATATAGCAGTGGAAATATATAAATATTTAAGTAAGTAGTACTTCTGACTATAAGCACTCTGTGAATTCTGTATGTTTTACTGGATGGTAATGCTTCAGGTGGTGAAATTAGTTCATTGTATTTCCAGTTTTTGTTGGAACACATTTTCACTAGTTTACTTTAACTGCACGAGACTTGTTGAACATTAAATTGCCAAAGTACTGCCACACCACCAAAGTCTTTTTACATTGTTTATTGACAATATCTCCTTTTTAAAAAAGATGTTGTGGCTGCTAAGCTGTCAGATTTTTTCATCGACACTTGAAGCTTTTTCTGCGGGAGCAACTTCTCTCTTCCATGATATTACCAAAACTTTCCCATGTGGCATAATCCTCTAACTGAATCAACCTTGCTGTCCTTAGGTTGCTGTGCATCGGTTGACCGTTTTTAAGTGCCATGTGATTGGCTGGAATTCATTCACTTCCGCCACGTGATAGGCCAATGTTCCTTATCGGCAGTTTTTCGACGTTTGTCATTTTCTTACTGTGACAACTGGTAAGGATGGAGGAGGCAGACCCCGAAATACAGTAGCCAAAATGTTTATTTGATAAACCAAGAGCAAACAAATCCAAAAGGGCAATGCAAGAGAGTAGTTGGGATAAAGGCAGAAATCGGTCACCAGAGACAGAGAAAATGCTTCGTATGGCTCATTATAAAATGGCAACAATACTTTGCACTGGGTTTCCGGCATAGCCGGCTTAAGAAATGGAGCGAATCGTCTGCAGGTGTTTGGTCCCACCCATGTGAGCATGACATTCCCCTCGATGATCACCTCCTGGTGGTTGAGCACAATCAGGATAGGAGGCTACATATTGTTCCATCTCCACTCTCCATCCTGGCCACCAATACCTCTGGGCCACCAATCGCAGTGTGTTGGAAGTCCCTGGATGTCCGGAGCTATGGGAGGTAGGTTTGAGCTAGGTAGGTACATACATCCATCCTGGAGGATACCCGCTGGGTGGAGTAGAGTGTTTATTAGTCACCCAAAGGGTTTCTTCTAGGGTCCAGGAAATAGTGACAGTGAAGCAAGAAGGAGCCAGGATGGGAACTGTTTGATCAATTGCTGCCGGGGGCTCGAACTCCCGGGATAGTGCATCAGCTTTTATGTTCTTTGATCCTGGAAGGTAAGTGACTGTGAAATTAAAACGAACAAAGAACATAACCCAGCAGAGGCTTAAGACTTTTCGTGTGTTGTAAGTATTTAAGATTCCAGTGATCGATGAAGACCTGGAAGGGATGGCGATCCCCCTCTAAATAAATATCTTCACTCCTCCAAAGCTAACTTGATTGCCAGAAGCTATTGGTCCCCTACATCATAGTTCGGCTCAGCAGGGGTGAGTTTTTTTTGAGAAGTAAGCGCAAGAGTGTTGGTGACCAGTTACCGGATCTCTTTATATGAGAATGCCACCCACTCCGAGCTCCGATGCGTCTACCTCCACCTAGAAGGGGTCTTCAAGATGAGGTTGTTGAAGGATAGGTGCAGAGCAGAAAGCCTCTTTGAGCTTCTGGAAAGCGAGGTCAGCCTCCGGAGTCCACTGCAGACGGGAGCCCTTTCCTCGGACAAACGAGGTAAGCAGAGCAGCTACCTGTCTGAAATTTCTGATTAATCAGCGATAAAAGTTAGCAAAACCAAGAAACTGCTGAAATTCTTTAATTGTTTGGGGATGTAACTATTCCCGAATGGCGGTAACCTTCAGCTCATCCATTGCCACAGCTCCTGGACGAATGAACTGTACCTGCATTTGGTGGAATTCACATTTTTCCCTTTTGCAAACAGATGATACTCACATAGTCTTTGAAGAACTTGGTGCACATGGGCGATGTGTTGGGAGAGGGAAGGAGAACATATTAACGTCATCCACATATACGTTAATAAACCGATTGACTATGTCACTGAATACAGAGTACATAAAGGATTGGAAGATGGACGGGCTGTTTGCTAGGCCATAAGGCATAACTAGGTACTTGTATTGACCGGTGTGAGTAATGTAAATGAGTAGTTTTCCACTCATCACCTCTCCGAATACGTTTCAAGGTTGTACGCACTGTGGAGATCAAGCTTTGTGAAAACAGTAGCCTCTCAAAGCTGTTCCAAATTGGAAGGGATCAGATGTTAATGGCACTCATTGTTTTATGGTGATCACATTGAGAGCTCGGTAGTTGATAGACGAATGTAAACCCCTGTCCTCCTCTGTTACAAAGAAGCCTGCGGTAGTGGGGGAGGTAGACGAATGGATAATACCTTGTTTCAGGCTCTCTCAGATGTAATCCTCCATTCCCGCCTCCTCGGTGATGGAAAGGGGGTAGTGTCCCCCTCGAGGAGGTCGACAGAGCTGTCACGCTCCCGGTGAGGGGGTAGCTGGCAAGCTAGCAATTTACTGAAGACATCCAGGAAATCTGCATACTCATTGGGGATGACGAGGCACAACAGGGCAGAGCAACACATTGGGAGAAATATCAGTGGTGACCAGGCCACAAGCTCCCCAGAGGACCAGAGAATCTGCGGGTCAGGTTCCTGTAACCATGGGAGATCCAGGATCGTGGGATCTTTGGTGCTGGGGAGAAACAAAAAAATTTAGCTTCTCAACATGTAGAACACAGACTCGGAGGGTTACTGGACCTGTCGCAGTGGCTCTCCGCTGACACCCAGAACTGCAATGGGTGTAGAGAGGGTTTGTAGAGGAATTTGCAATCGCCAAGCTAGGGCCTGATCCATAAAGTTACCAGCAGATCCAGAATCAATCAGATACCTTGCAAAAACTTGTTCCCTTGCATAAGTTGCTTCAATTGGCATGGTCAAAACACTCCCTAATACTGTTGTCCAATGTAACTGACAGTCCAATAAAGTTCTCAAAAGACAAGGAGGAGCTCATCTTGCAATTCAGCACGCCAATAGAGAATTTGTAGACAATCCTCTGGCTAGCAAAGTCCTGCTGCAATGGTTCGGAATTCCAATAAAAACTCTGCACGGTCCGAGACCCCTATCAAAGATCCGCTAATCATTCCCCAAGGCTGCATCCCACAGTGGGGTGATCAAAAATTTCCTTAAAAGTGGCCTGGAAGCCCCTGGCTGAATCCAAAAGTGGACCGTTGTTGGTCCACAAAGATGTTTCCCAGTCGCGTGCTCGCCCTGTAAGCAGCGATATGAGGAAGCACACTCGTGGAGTGTCTTCAACAAAATGTTCAGGATGTTCCTCAACATATAGACCACACTGCATAAGAAAGGCATTGCAGTGATCTGGGTTGCCATCATGTTTCTCGGACATCACGACAGGTACTAGAGTGGAAGCCCGTGGGGGGAATTAGGTAGGTGAGCTCGGGCAGCTTCTCTCCAGGAGTTGAGAGACCAGGGTGGTGAGTTGATCCACCTGCTCCTGAAGACTGTAGCTCTCTGCAGGGTCCATTCTTTGTACTCTGTGACAACTGGTAAGGATGGAGGAGGCAGACCCCAAAATGCAGTAACCAAAAGGTTTATTTAATAAACCAGGAGCAAACAATTGCCAAAAGGCGATCCAAGAGAGTAGTCGGGATGCAGGCAGAAGTCAGTCAACAGAGAGGTCAGTCCTACACAGAGGGACAAGACAGCGTGATGATGGGAAAGGAGGAACAGGATTGACAGAGCAGCAGGGCAGGTAGGAGTAGGCAGGTCGAAGGAGAAGGTGAGGCAGGCAGGGCAGGTGAAACAGCAGGCAGGATGAGTAGGGAAGACGAGACAGAGAAAATGTTCGGTATGGCTCATTACAAAATGGGAACATTACTTCGCACTGGGTTTCCGGCATAGCCGGCTTAAGATGTGGAGCGATTAGTTGTGAATCTTCTGCAGGTGCTTGGTCCTGCCTGTGTGGGTGTGACACTTACCCTTTAAATTTTGTAGTATGATAGGTCGATATATCGTTTACACATTACCTAGACTTACCCTCAATTTATCACTCATTGGGGTGCATTTTGAGTCACGGAGCCTCTGTATAATGAGAGTATGATGTCACAGTTCAGTACATGGCAGGGGACCATCCATAGTGTCCTCATTTATCTTTTATATCTTTGCTTTTTACTGGGATATGACTCAAGTTTTCCATCTTATTGCATTGTCCAAAATGGGACTTTGTTCCAGAAGAAGTGTGATGATGGAAGGGGCTGATGCGATGAGATGCTTTATGTGTTGGAGGATGACTAATGTCTGCTCATTGCACACTAGTTCACTGCAAGGTAACAGGATGGAGGCTGAATGCTCTCAACTGGTATCAACAGAAATTAGTAGCATATAATTAAAAGCACAACAATGGTTTCTACCCCTTTGAAAGCTTATGAATGGCTGAATTGTAAGGCATGGAATTACAGTTGTAGAAGGAAATAGAATTGGTTATAAGCCATTACATCACAGAGGTGTTCTATGTAAAGGCAGTCATCTATTTTAATGAAGATATAGAGCTGAAGACAATCAGCAGAATGGAAGACATCTTGCTCTTTTTTTTTGGAAATGCAAAGAAAGAGAAGCATCTCTGCAGAGAATGATATTTAATATTTTGGGGGGAAAAAAACATACCAGCCTGAAAATGGACACAATCTATATGTATCAGATCATTGTCCATCTTGGTTTGGAGGACAAGTTATTCTAATTGTACAAAACTGCATTTAAACATTTTAAATATTGTAAAGGTATTAGGCTCAGAGCCCTGATGACCAAATATAAGGTGTAAGGAAAAGCAGTAAAGATGTCCCAATGTTCTTGGTTGATCATGTGAATACAGAGAGTGTTAGCTATTAATGATCAAGGGGGAAATGATCAAGGGGGAAGCCAGGGAGCTAACGGGGATTCCAGTCGGCACCACTAGGGTGATAAGGAAGATACCTGAATTACAATGATCATAAAAGTCTCCACCCTGTCCTGCCCCATCCCTGCCCCAGGCTCCTCACAGGCCAGGGGGTCATTCTTTATATGTAAATTCCACTCACAACACCTACACACGGCACCTTTGTGGGGAGGGTCTTTTGGGGTATAAAGGGGGGTGAAGAACTGCCCTTAATTGGTATTTGAACTGCCTTTCAGTACCCAGTGTATGTCTACACTGTATTACATTATATTTTTTACTGTCCAATAAACCACCATTTTGCTGAAACTGCGGAGACTCTACAAGTGGATTCCTTACAAAGGTTTCAAAAGAATGCATGGAAAAGCTTAAAAATAAAACAAACAAGCCACGTGGCATTATGTGATGGCACACATGAAAGTAAATAAACTGTAGCAAAGTACTGGAATTTCTCAGCTGGAATGTTACTCAGTTGGGTTTTGCTGGCAATCCAGAGCATCCACTGATGCTAAAACAATTAGATTCATCATAATATGAATCCAATTTAATATTTTCATATGAGAAGCAGAGAGCACAATTTGAGAGAGCCTCAGTCTGAGCTCAAAAAGTGTGAAATGCTAACAGATTAGTGAGAGAATGGAAAATGCACAAAATCATGAGCATGACAAACTGCCTGACTGGCACATACATTCAGGTTTCAATCTTGTATTTGTCATGTACACAAACATACACTTGTGTGTGTGTGTGTGTGTGGTGAAAAAAGGACCCCATACTAAAACACATAATGAGTTTAAAATGACAATGAAAGCACAATAGAATAAGAAAAACTAAGATGATAAAATAGCAATGGAAAAAATATCTGCATTTGCAGAAGGCAGAAAGGTCCAGGATGCTAGGACAGTGCAGCGACTATCTAAAGTGTATATGGTATTTCATTAAGTTTCCCTTCACAAGGATCGGTAGAGAAAAGTCCGATGTTGGGGTGGGTTGAATCTTTATTTGTTTAGCTTTCTGCTTGCACTGGCTCCTCTAGGTGACCTGCAGGTTAGGGAGAACATACTTAAGAACATAAGAAATTTACAAATGAGAGGGGGCCATTCGGTCCATCAAGCTCGTTTGGGGAGAACTTAACTAATAGCTCAGAGTTGTTAACTTATCTAGCTCTGAATTAAAGGAACCCAGGGTTTTAGCTTTCGATACCCAGCAGTATTCCGTACTCTAATTACATGCTGTGTAATGAAGTGCTTTCTCAAGTTAATTTTAAAATGTTCTCCTGCTAATTTCCACGTACGCCCATGAGTTCTAGTATTTAAACTAATATTGAAATAGCCATTTGGCTGAATGCATTCATACCTGTTAGAATCTTATATACCTGGATCATGTCCCATCCCCCCTTAGTCTACTTTGCTCAAGGCTGAACAGATTCAGCTCAGCTAACCTCTCATCATAAGACATTCCTTTAAGACCAGGAATCATTCTTGTAGGCCTACGTTGAACCTTTTCCAAGACAGCAATGTCCTTTTTAAGGTATGGTGAACAAACCTGCACACAGTATTCTAGGTGGGATCTTACCGAGGAGTTGTATAATCGTAGCATCACCTCCCTTGACTTAAACTCCACACACCTAAAGATGTAACCCAACATTCTATTGGCCTTTTTATTGCTTCCCCACACTGGCGAGAGTAGGATATGTAAGCATGAACCTTTATTTCAGTGGAACCCATAAAATATCTGTACTTTTAAATTTCTGCTCCCTGCATGGATTACCTTACATTACCTTATGTTAAATTTCATCTTCCAGGTATCAGCCCAGTTACAAATTAAACCAAGACCCCGTTGTAGCCTCTGTGCTGCTAGATCAGTATCTGCTACACCACCCACATGGCACCGCTGAAGACAGCACTCAGCGGAGGGCCGTGCTATCCTGCTTGGTGCAGCTCCCAAACCAGCTGCAAATGCTGCCAATCAGTTTCCCCATTAAAGCCTTTGCAATAAATACTAAGCAGTGAGATTTCCTTCTAAGCTGTAATGATGTCCATTGCACCATGTCATAAAGATCACAGTGATGTGTTCTTGCTGCAGCACCACTTACAAATCTCAAAGCAGAATGATAAACAACGTCCAGCTTTTTCAGATGAGATGAGGATGCATGCATGTATTTCGTATTTTCAAACGATAATAAAAACCTAATTTTGCGTTTTCAATATACTTTCTATATGGACTCCAAATGACAACTTGTCATCAAGCCAGATTCCAAGATTTTTGTAAGAGTGTACCCTTTCTAGTTTAGTGCCATCTAGTGTTAAAAGAGTATACACAGAGGAAGAGCATGAGTGATTAAAAATCATAAATTTAGTTTTTTTAGCATTTAACACCAGTTTCGATTTGAGAAGGGTCAATTGTAAGAAGTTGAATGCACGCTGTAAGAAATCCATTGCTACTTGCAATGATGCCGTTGTATAAAGAATTGTATCATCAGCATATAGGTGAATTTTTACTGGGTCTAAACCCATGCACATATTTATGTAAATAGAGAATAAAACAGGCCCTAAAATTGAACCCTGAGGCACACCAGTTTTTACTGTAAGTAATGTAGATCTAAAAC
The DNA here is from genome assembly GCA_019775915.2 of Cyphomyrus plagiostoma. Lineage (NCBI taxonomy): Eukaryota > Metazoa > Chordata > Actinopteri > Osteoglossiformes > Mormyridae > Cyphomyrus > Cyphomyrus plagiostoma. Next base: position 22,832,316 of record JABFEA020000010.1, on the reverse strand, counting down.
CTTCTATCGCTACATACTGAGTTCTCCCATTTAAATAATTGATGTTAATGATAGTCAAAGTACTCTACACCTGCACCATCTTGGGAACCAGTTTGAACTGCAGTAGCATTCTGAGGTATTGACGTGACTTTTTAACAATGGCACAGGTGTGTGCTGCCCATGTCGGGTCCCTGGATGATGCGGACAGCCATGTGATCAGGTGATGTGAACAGCCATTGATGGAGATGGGGCTGTAGTGCCTCATCTGTTTCCTCCAAGATCCATGATAAACTCTTTTGTCTGGCTGACATTAAAGATGAAATTTCTTGGCTTCAGCATGCCAGGATCTGTAGATACATTTTTATAACCCATACAAGTGTAATTGGATTAATCTCCATTTGAGCAGTCTGGTTTGCAGTTTCCCCTGGGGGTGGTGTGTTAGGACACTCCCCATGATTGGAAGGTCACCAGTTCAACTCCAGTGGTGGTTGGAGTGATTTTCACTGTTAGGCCCTTGAAGGCCTTTAACTCTCCGTTATTCCAGGGGCTAGCCGACCCTGCTTTTTCAATTGTACATTGCTGTCGATAAAAGCTTATACTAAATCAACACATGTAAAGAGAGTGTGTTTGAGTGTACCTTCTGTCCAAATCAAGACTGTATCTTTAACAAATGGAGTCCAAGTCATTTGTGGAGTCCAGCCGGGTGGAGAGTCCGCGAAGGTCCACTACTGAATAAACATAGCTTTTCTAGACTATAAATATTAATCAAAACCCATAAACTGAAGTCTGAATAAATATTGCAAATCTTTACATTTGTTTAAAATAATTTATTAATATGTATTTAAAATATTAATAATCAACAAATATTTATGATTATAATAATTTTCCGTCTTTGAGATGCCACAGCATCCTGTAGTAATTATTTCATTGTAACATAAATGCATCCTGCTGAACATATTTAAAATTTAAAATTGGTTTTGGAAATAAAAAGTATGCATGAAACAATACAGTTTCTTAATGCATCATAGATACTTTTATAATACAGTACAAAGCATCCTTGATGCTTATACTGACCATTATAGTGCATTACAAAAGCATCTATAGTGCATTATAGATGAGAACCTCATAAAGCATTCATAATGCATAATACACATGGCTGTGTTGTCATTTAATTAATGTAGCCATGCCTACAATTCTTTATGAATGCTTTTTTGTTATGAATGTGTTTTATAAATCATTAAAAACACCAAATAATAAATTTACATAGGTAAGCACAACGTATGTGGTCTGCCATTATTCAATCACTGAAAACTTTTATAATTCCTGGCCACATTGGTGTGCTGCTCTGGGAGACACAAAAAGTTGTTAGGTTAAACATCACATGTAATTTCATACAAAACTACACTGCCAGCTCAAAACAATGAAGGACGAATTAATAAGTTGTTTTATTATAAATAAGAAAAAGAAATGCATGTACATGTAACGAAAGTCAGGAGTGACAAATTCAGCAATCCCTGTACATACTCCTGCAATACAGACCAACTCAAAAAACACACACTTGAGCCAGTGAAGAAGAAAAGAACTTTCAATCACAATTCATTAACACAGTGCCTGTGTCAGACCAAAACATCTTAATGATTTCTCATACCCTAGCACAGATGCAGTGTGATATTTTAACTTGCATATTCTCAATTAATGGTCACGTATGTGAAGTATGTGTATGCTCACAGTCTAGAGCCCTACATTTAGTAGTTATGTAGATTTATATTCACCTTTCCTGAAGCAGGCATTTACAACCTCACAGTGAAGATTTTTTGGCTCTGCCAACATCCCAGCACTGACAGGCCTTCCATTGATTCCCCAGAGGATTGTAACCCCCATGCCTGTTTCCTTGTCTTGTCCTTCTATATCCCTATTCCATCCTCATCAGCTCTCATGGTGCCGCTGCTCAGCTTCAGTGTTCATTCCCAGTTAAGCCTGAAGTAGTCCTTAATCCTTCAGTGTCTCACCCCCAGGCCCCTGGCGTCGCCTTAATGGTCTTATCCTCCTAAGTTCCTTTCCTCTTTGTTTGGTCCTTTACCCAGTCCTGTTCCCTTTGGTCCTCCACCCATGAATGCCTTTGCTCAGCCTTGGTCCCAGGTCCTGTTCCTTATGTTCCCTGTCCTGATCCCAATCTGTTCATTGGTGTTGTCCATTTCTGTAGTCCTCTCTCAGCTCATTGTGCTCCACCTATTCTCCTTGGTTCCCCTCTAGTGTTCAGTCTATCTGGTCGTCAACTAGTGGTTAGTTCCCAGTGTTATCCGGTCTCAGGTTATGTGCTCCTTCGTCCTGTCCTAGTCCTGGCTGTATCTCGTGCATCCGGAGTTCACATGTAGAGAAGGGGGTACGGTCAGGATCCATCCCTGCCTTGTCCTTTTCTCTATTGTTTGTCTCTGTTTGGCCAGCAGGTGTCACTGGCCATCCTTTCCCCTCCTTTGTCCCGTAGCCCATTATTTCCTAGTGTGTTTAGGTATTTCAGTTAGTTCCTTGTTTGTTGCTCCCCAATCCCTGTTTGTTCAGTTTTCCTTGTTTTAGTGTCTCTTCGTGTTTAGATTCTTTGTGTATCCGCATATTGATCATACCGGCTCCTCGTTGCTCCTAGTTCATGACAGTCCACACCTACCCCTTGTTATCAGCGTATTTAAGTGCCTGCCTTTGTCTTGTGCTTTGAGTAGGACATGGTGGCTGTGTGAAAGTTCCTTTGTCATTAGTGTTTTATTCCTTGTTCAGTTTCCACATGTCTTCCTCGTATTTAGCATTAATTTACCAAAAGTTTAAAATATTTAGTCAGAAGGTGGTGGGATAAGACTCCAGTGTGAAAAATTATGGTATTCCATAGGGCTGGATCTGGCAGACATGCTCTATTACAGTGGTAGAAGAAAACCACCTGGGCTACATCTGAAATGAAAGGACACATTACTGTACAGTTGTCATGGACTGCTGCAGAAAAGCCCCATCGTTACCCTGATGATCAGAATCCCCAGGGGGGCACGGTTAACAGAGCCAGTGGCTACTGTTTGAGGTCCAGGCCTCTCTCAACTGTTTTGGTTTATCTCTTCAATCGATGTCAATGTCTAGTCAATGTCTAGTTCTGGAAGTCTCACTTGCAGATCTTCATGGTGTGGTCTGATTTCAAGTGATTATTTCTGTACATTTCTGTGTATCTGTGCATCATGTTTTGCTTCGCCCCCTAGATGCCGAGATCTGCCTGTTCCAAATGTTCCTGTATGTCGATCGACTGACCCTCACCCAGACTACCGAGATTCGCCTCAGCCCTTCTGTTACCGATACAAATTGCCAAACCCACGGCCGGACCAACGACCTAGATCTCTGTCCCAGCCCTCTGGATTACTTGCGCTGATCTGTCATCCTCCGCTCTCAAACCTCCCGCTTGGTTTCATCCCGAATTCCCGGCAACAGTTCTCATTTCTCCAATTACTTCATAACTAAAGTAGTACAACTTGGATTCCCCTTGGCAAAACTACTTCCCCATAATAAAACCTGACTGCTTGCATCTTGTGGTTTCCATCGCAACAGTGGGGTAATGAGTAAACAAAGTTCTCCTTTTACAGTTGGCTTGTGAGATATAAGACATTTGCTGGTGTCATAATTACTATGATATCTTTCAAATGAAAGATTCACTTTATGGGTTTATATTTATCTTTCTTGAGCCTGGTTTTTATGACCCTGTATCTATTTAAAACCTAAGAATGCACACAAAAAATATCAAATTATGGGCTATTTGCATACATAGATATAGTATACAAAACAACAGTCTAGTTTTCCAAATACTTTTTATTGGGCTCTGTACTTTTCTCAGTCACAATTCATATATAAGCATCCCAGGCCCAAGTCTAGGGTTGGAGCATAACAACGTGAAATGGAAGGAGGGATTGGGAAGACCAGGACAACCAGAGCTAGGAGATGGGAACACAGGACTCAAAGGGAGTCTTTTTATAGTTTTTTTTTATATATAGTTTTTCACAAACACTTTTAAAAACACTACATGTAACGAAAGTCAGGAGTGACAAAAGCCAAAGAAACCGAAAAACAATCCCAAGATAATTAATCCTAATTGATCACAACAAAAGGGTGAAACGAAACAACAATGCCTAAACCCTAATCTCCCTAACCAAACAGACATTAATTCCCATGTTTACGAAGAAAAAATACGCCGACACTCCTTACACACACCTAGTGGAACACAGCCAAAGGGAAGGTATCCAGAGGGGAGATCAAAGAGGTGAAGTCGGAGTACAAGCGAAAGTTCCAAACCAAACAAGCAATCAAAAACCAGGGCAAAAGTACAATAAGGGGGAGGTGAAAATCGAAAGCGAGCTAGCAGGCGAGAAGCAAGCAGTGGGCACCCGAAATGACGAAGCTGCAGCCTCTTCAACTGACGAACCAGAAACTGCTCCAAAGACAAGGGAGGCGGGGCCAAGTCCAGAAGGCGGAATCGAGGCAACAGTTGACCAATAGGCGAGTGGGCAGGACGTCTTGTGGGCATCCCCCTGAACTTACGGCACGTAACACTCTCCTAAGTAGTGACACATTCAATTATATGCCATCCAGGCCCTGTATTTATACTGCCTCAGTGATGCCTTCTTATCATCTTGCAGTGTGAGTACACTCCTCTTACTCTTAAAATTGAATGAAGATGATACTTAGGCAGGGCGAAGGATATTTTTATCTCAGCAAAGCTCTATAAAGAGTGACGTAACTTTTTTTTTTTTCATTCTGCAAATTCTTTGTCCAGAATCTGTGGGGTACAGAGTTCCTGACTTTAGTCTTCACATAGTTCACATCAAAGGCACCTTTTAATTTCCTCTGCTGCTGCTCCTTCCCCAGGGATGGGTCAGTCACCTTGAACTGATGGAAGTCTGTATTTTGGTGCATCAAATTCTCCAAGTGAAGATTCCCTGGCAATATGGAGTGGTAGCTATATGGAAGCTGATCACAAGCTTCTAATCTACATCAGCCAACAAGGGCAAGATATATTGAACACCTGGAAAACACTTCTGATTACCAGATGACAATTCAGACCCCAGTGTTATCCTGCAGATAGAGGTTTAAGTCACTGTAAGTACACATGGGCACTACATGGTGTCTTGTACTGTCAACAAGGCCTCTGTTAGACACTTGGTTGTTAGTGTAAGGTCTTATCTCACAATATTTTCCCCTTTACCCCATTAAAAACAGAATGGGGGACACCTTTTAATTGCTCTTTAGATCTTAGTTTACTTTTTGTTTTCATTGAAGAGACACAATTGAAGCTCTAATGAAAATAAGTTCTAAACAATGCTAAAACAGTGTAATAACTCACTTACTACTGAAATGCAAATCAATAGTTTGCAAAGGTTTGCTTGTGATAACATATGTTTAATTAATGATTTATTAACATGAGATTAGTATATAACTAAGAATTATTTTTTACGTAATTAATACACAAGTAACAGCATTTTATTATACTATTTATGCCCCGTCAAGTAGTGTTACACTAAATCATTAGCAGATTATTTGCATTAACAAATGTTCAATTTATTTTAAACAAAAATTGCATGTTTTTAGAAGGCATTCCTCACCCCTCAATATTATGGTCTACTTGGACTTTGACAAGCCAATTGTGAAAAGTGAATTAAATGCAAAATATCCCCCAAAGATCCCTGTCGCAGTCATCTGCTGATGACTTCAGGTTGGTTTGTTTCACCTAAAGCTCCTGGTGTGGTCACACCTTCTAGACCAGGAGGGCAACACTGCCTGTGGACCCATGGAATCCCTGAAGATGGCTGTACTGTGCAAAACTGAGCACATGAATTTGGAGTGACCTGTAGGGCAAAAGAGGTGGGGGTTTGTCAGCATGGTGAAAGGTGAAGGGGCGTAACCCAGCAATTCAGAATGCAGTTTGTGTGTGGCTGGAATCTCAAAGCAGTTATACAGCCACCATGTGGATCTAATATTCTCACTACACATCAGTAGGCCTGGAGGTGCATAGGAGAGCCTTTTTGATTATAGGGGGATGGAAATATTTACTATATAACTTACATTTATTTGCCTAGCTGACTTACAGTTTAACCCATTTACACAGCTGGATATCTTTACAGGGGCATTTCAGGTTAAGCCTCTTACTCAAAGGAGATACGGGAAATACTTAGACCTTTCAGCAATACTAAGGTTATATCTGCTCTCCTTTCTATGTTCTTTTCTTAGACTTCATGTCATACATATCATAGCAAGCTCTGAAACTAGCACTGAATACATGCAATCAACAAAATATATGTATCATATATAAATAGATGACCATGATCATATCAGTTAGACTACAAAGCTTTAAGATATAAAGGAAAGGAACAGATGTCAATACACTGCGGCTGGATTCTGCTCCTACACTGCAACAAAAGCCCTCTGACTGGTTTCACTCACTGGAGCTCTGAGACAGCTGTTTGTAGTCTAAGTTTTGGTTTTATTTAATTGTATGACCTGCTTAACCAGGCCTGGTCCCTTCGTTGTGACCAATTGTTGTTGTCAGTGGCTATTTCTTTAAGACAGCAGGTGAAACATTGGTGCATCTTCACCAAAAAAAGAGAAACAAAAATAATATGTCATACCAAATATCATTTTCATGCCAATGTATCATCACAACAACCATTTCCATATGAAACCAATAAAGTGCGGCTGTTCAAAAAATGTCAGACAAAGCACAGTGCAAAACAGCACTATCCTTAGGTTGGTATATTAAAGAAACTTTAGGGAAGCAAAATACCTTCCACCTCACTAAGCTAGTAGATTTAAATATATTTCTCATCACCTTCTATTTAGTAGTATATTGCCTAGTTATGGCATATGTCATGTTTTTAACCTGACCCAGTGAATTATACCTCCCCTGGTCTTTCCAGTTACAGTATGTACACTCTTGTGTTTCTCTAATCCCTTTGTAACTAAATTAGTGCATAATCTTGCCTGTAACTTCACATGCACTCTAACTGTTGAAGCCAATTGTTGCTGGGAACATCTGGTACATAAAACAGTTAATAGGAATGTTAGGGTTAGGTGTTTGACCCCGGAAGGGCAAAGGGTTTTTTGACCGCTACGCTATGCCACACCATGCTACTGTCACCACCACGAGAGGTGGCAATTTCAGGTCCAGAGAGTAAAAGGTCAGACCATGATTTACTCTCAACCAACCAGGTGAGCATAAAGAGTCACAGTCACAGAGGACTCAGCTGATTGGTTGAAACAAAATCTTGGTCTGGATTTGTACTTTCTGGACCCGAAATTTCCACTGCTGACCACCACCACTGTGTTTGCATTGTGATGCGACGCCATAATAATAATACATTTCATTTATAACGCACTTCTCATTAACAAAATCTGAAAGTGCTACATTAAAAACAGCAAAAGTTAAAAACGTCCATAAAATGTAAAATATCGCAGCTACTAAATATTGTATGCTTTCCTAAATAAAAAAGTCTTAAAATTTGCTTTAAAAGAGTCCAGGTTCTGCAGCTGGACAGGAAGATGGTTCCATAGCTGCGGGGCAACAGAGTAAAAAGCTCGACCCCCCATAGTACAGAGCTTAGTAGAGGGAACTTGAAGTAGCATGGTACGTGATGATCTGAGGATACGGTTGGAGGTTTGCAAACTAATCAGATCTTGAAGATATGAAGGTGCCTGGCCAAAAATAC
>JABFEA020000010.1:22794367-22814303 GCA_019775915.2 Cyphomyrus plagiostoma | reverse complement strand
ATGCCAATAATAAAATAATCACTGTCCCTTGACAATGGTAAATGTCTAAGCAACATTTTTCATATTGGTAATAAACGGCAGTTCAAAAGAGAACATTTGAAGATCATAGTCCCTGCGTGTCCATAAAAAGCCATAGAAGCTTGGAGTCCGGCTACACATGCTAGAGGTTATGACCAGATCATGGGAATCGCAATATACCCCCATAACCTCAGATCTGAGCAGGTGAGCAGTCTCCTCAGAGACCAATTAGCTATAGATGAACAGTGAAAGAGAATTAAAAATGAACAAGAATCATTATGTAAATAAAACGTGACAAAGACTTGTAATGATGTATATACACACACAGACACACACACAGACACGGAGCCAAGCCCTTCAGTGCCAGGTCTCACAATAATAATAACGTAACTGCTTCAGCATCTGCTGTCCACTTAGGCTAGGAGTGCATGTCACATTATGCCCCAGCGCAGATGTGACAGGACCATGTGACGGGGCCAAGCCCAGCGCTGAAGAGCAGCCAGTGCTCCTTGAAGAGCCGTTAATTGAGAGGTAAGACACAGGTGAGGAGGCGGCGGGGGCAGGCAAGCTGCCCTGCGTATGGGCCATTGGCTGCCCAGCTGGACCTCCCACAGCCAGTGCGGCAGCCCAGAGGGTATGTGTTTTAGGGGGTGTGATTACTAGTGGACAGGCGGCTCGGGGGGGGGGCTTACTGGTGGGTGGGCTTCAGAGAAGTAACCTGAGGGACCATCATGAAGATTTCTAAAGATGGGTGACTGCATTCCAGAAGCAACCAAAGCCACGGCCTCCCTGATTGGTGTATCTTACTGCTGACAGGACGTACATTTTGCAACACCCTGCTGACAATGGGAGAAAAATCTGTCCTTTAGCTTCTGTTTCCATTTTAGGTGTTTTTGGCAACACATTTAAGTGACACTGTATTACATCTCTTCAAGACTTCTGGAATCCCCCCCCCTTCCCCTCCTCCAGCCTCTAGCTGCCCTCAGTTCCAGCAAAAAGGCGATGAGGTCTGGCTTCCTTATGTCTGCCCAAAACTGGACATGGTAGGTCAGCAGGGTGTAGCTGGATCTGATTGCCCCCCAGTTACAGCACTCCCTGAACCTAGAACTGGACCTGTGGAGCTTTTGAAGTTGGTGGGAGGACTTGCCCTCTAGAAAATCGCGCTGTTGGAGGTGCTGCCCAGCATCTTTGCTGCTCATTTATTTTCAGGTTCAGGCGTGTGAAAGGCTGTGTTGTCACAGCCATATCTTTGACACGGCCATCCCAGCATTGCAACACATGCAGTATATTCTTTCATTTTTTTTTTTGTCAGTGAAATGTGATAAAGATATACAAAATGTACAGGGCAGTTTATAATATTGCTTTGAAAAAGCATATGTGCAGTGAAGGCTGGCATGGAGGGCAATGAAATTTCTAGCACTGCTGAACCTGAAAATATAGTGTTTTCCATTCACGCATCCTAGCACTGGTAGAACCTTACGTTATAACAGCACTTATGTCAACAGGACAGAATAATGTTTCAAACGTCAGAATTAATGAGCCAACTTTCACGAAATCACTAATTTAACTTGACATTATTTTTACAAAAAGTAGCTGCAAGTTAACCAACCAACCTCATGACGTCACATTCAAAATTAGGACAAGACGGTGTTACACTGAAAAATATCATTTAGATTGCTTTTTATTTTTAATCTAGTTTAACTGACGGTGTTAAACTTATAAGGACTTTTTCAGTGAGAATCCATTCTTGTACAGGATGATAAATGATGGGCTAGTGTTGGGGTACATTCTTTATCGTTTTGGAAAGCCATTAAGAAAAAAATGTGCTTGGATGTGTAGAATATGCTCTTCTTGTTTTTATACTGTTTTAAACATTTTTGTGTTTAAATGCTATAAAAAACCTATTTAGGTGTAATTTTTTTGGGGTCAGGAACCAATTGGTTGGTTTTCCATTATTTCTTATGGGGAGAATTCAATCAGAACTCCAACTTTTTAGGATTGAAATCCAAGTTCTGAACAGATGACGTTTGAGTTCTGAGGTACCACTGTACCTGCGCCACTTTATGCTCGTAGGCATGGTGTTTTTTTAAATGAGGCATGGCAGGGTGCATTGTCCACGTGTTGCTATTATAAGGCAACAAATTGAGATTGCACAACAAAAAAATCAGTGGTGCATTGTTAAACAGTGTGTAAGCAGCATGTTTTAAAAATATGAGGGTGCATATTACACTCGTTACGTTCATTCGCTACGAACATGGGTACACACTCAAGGTGCACTGATGGTTTTTGTTATATTATTTTATTTATAGACATTTTATTATAGAGTACATCTGAGGGGGGTTCCACTAAGCAGGATTAAGGGAAAGTCAGACTTATTTCGACAATTCTGGTTCATTGAAGTAGGAGGCCCACTCCATTAGCGTGCCATAAATGAATCCCTTTGGGCTACCATGGTAACTTAGGCGAGTGAACAAGTCTGCTCCAGACTGGGTTAACTGTCTCGCTTAGTCAAGTCTCAAAGGATGTGTGTCTGTGAGAAAAGATTGTTCCCTTGGATGAAATTCCACACTCTCACTACTCATGTCATATAATCTATTGAATTATGTGTCCTCATCTGTCATATTTTACATTATCTGATTTAATTATTTTATTAACCTGTAAGGTATAATGTACCAAAATGACATGCCCTTATACATTTCATTTTACGACCAAAATCTTTGTGTGCGAGTTTATTACCTACAGTGTGTTTTTCTGTATTAAGTGACGTTTTTATATTGTGCTAGCGGGAGAATGAGTCTTGTATATATGTATATAAATAAATGGAACCCTGTAGTCGGTACTGTGAGTAAAAGCAAGATGAGGAAGCAGAGAATAAAAACCATCTTTTCTGAAGTAAAGCTCTGCATGATACTTCCATAATATGGAGAACAGAGCTGAGATTGCTACATAATCAATATAATAAAGCCTATAAAATCATGCCTTAGCATTCCAATTAATTCCAAAATAAATTATAGCATACCCATATTACAAAGGTCAAACATGAAATGCAATGACTGAAATTGGAAAAAAAAATCTGTTCAAATAATATGAACAGGAAGATATTTTTATATTTTGTTTAGTCAGTCTACTTTGAAAGTTTATTAGTGAAAAACAGACAAGATATGGTTATTTGTGCGGAACATTTCACACGGATGCGATTGAAAGTATTTTATGGAGATCAAATAATACAGAATAACATTTTACATTAAGATTGACATGTAAACTCAACCCAGAAAGTTCCCTGTTGGCTATGAGAGTCGAATCAGGAACTTCCATGGTGTAAGGCAACAGCATAAACCACTGTACCATCGTATTAGGCACTTGTAACACATAACTTATGTGTTTAGTGTGCCTGCAATTCATTGCCAAGCCAACTCCCTGGCTGAGTTTATGGCTACAGTATTGCCTTTTTCACTATTACATCTTTATATTTTTCATACAGCTCCTTTAGCAGAGTTTGTTCTGTGGCGGAAAAAAACACCACTCTTGTTTTACAAGCTTTCCGACTCATTTGATCAATCTATCATTCATCCATTCTTTTGGGCTTCTTAAATATCTCTGGTGCGAGACAATGCAAGTCTGTCTTGTATGAGCCTTGATTGGTTAAATCCAAACTGCTTTAGTGGAACGACATAAAACATGAAGTTTAGGGATGGAGCTAGTTTGAGTCAGACTTGAGTCAGTCTGGCTTTCTTTAGCTACTTTCATGAAATACCCACCTGTACTCTTGCCCTCAGTTTGGGTGATTAGAAAGGGGCCAAGGAAGTTGGACTCTAGCTAACCACCTTTTCTCTGCTAACTCCTCACATTCTGTCTCCATACCTTATTGCCTACTTTAAAGTCAGACTTTGGAACTCCAGACTTCTGCCTTCTTTTTGTATATTCCTGCACCTTTTTAACATTTTCCTGGATTATATTTTTAAAGTAATCCAGCCGTTTGATGTCCTCTGACAGTCTCCTCTCCAACAACGGCCTTGCAGATGCATGACTAAAGTTAAGATGAACATTAATAGTTAAACTTTTTACATAAACATTATTTCTTTAACCCTAACCCTAAAATGATTCCCCAAACCATAATATATCTCTTTGTTTTATTTCATTCAAAACACTTTCCTAAATACATCTGAATGCAATCTGATTTGTGAATGATGAGTTCTTGATTAAACTTTATTTAATAGATTACCTTTGATTATACAATATAAACAGTACAATATAAACATTAAACAATGATAGCATCAAAACTGGAATCATTTGCATTAACCCTATATCTAACTGACAAATTTCCCTGAATATATACTGATGCTGTAACACAGCTGTTGTTTTAAAATTGGAAATGCAGTGGAGCCGGCATGTGATCACATAGGCATTGTAATAAAAAATAAGATAATTGACACATGACACTCAAACACACTACAGTGTGAGAAAGGTGTCATGTCTGTTTGGTCCAAGCTGTCTTGAAGTGTTTTGCAGTAGCTGGAGTGCCAATCCCACCACCAACCCCCAAAATTATTTCCCTGAAAATTGGAGGACCTCTTGCAGTTTAACATCATACACAGGCTTTATCTATTTAGGGACACAGGGGGACATACCAGCATACCATATCAGAGGGCCCAAGGTAGAGAGCTGGGCTCTGTACTGTCTGGCAGAATTATGTAGCTTTCTGACCTTTCTATCTCTATGGCCTCAGATCAAGGGATGGTCGGTAATTGCGTATCTCACACCTATTAGTGTTTGAAGGCCGTATGATCTTGTGGGCAGCTCATTAAGAGAAACAGTGTGACTCGTGACAGGGGAGAGGGACACTGTCCATGCTGACCAGAGTGCAGATAACTCATCTTCACAGCCAGAGGTGTCACAGAGGGAGCAGTGACACCATCAGGTGACAAACAGGCATGTCACTGCAGATCAGAGTCTGGCTGCTGATGCTGACAGTGATACAAACATCACTGATGTATGTCGGAGTGCCCTAAACAGGATTCCAGCCTAAGATATCACTTACTAATTAAATAAGCTATCAAAGAATCATCAGAGTATGATCTTCAAATACAATACATAAATATATGTTTTATAAGCTGGATCAAAATTGTTTAAGATGTATATAATATTTCATACTTAAATGTAACACAACAGAACCGTGAGATATAACTTTTCAGTATGTACCATGTACTTCTCTGGGGAAAAAAAGGTCTGTTGGAAGCCACAGTGCAGGACGTGACCTTGTGCCGACCCTCATGTTATCAGGGCTGTTTGTATTTCAATTAGCCAGTGTGCAAAGTCACTGAGGCAGAAAGAAGCAGGCCAGGCTAATGACAACCAGCTCAACCCACCAGCCAGCCCCACCCCACACACACAAACACGTGCCTCAGTCTGTCCTGTTCAGCGCATACCACTAGGGTTCAGGGTACAGAGACACATAAACACAGACACAGACAGACGTATACAGAGTTCAGCTGTGGGACCAGAGCACTACCAGTACAGAGCTTACTTGGGAATAGCAGCAGGCATGTGTTAGTGCATCTGGACAGTGAGGTGAAGACTTTTGGAAGATGGCCTAGTATCACAAAGGGCAGCAGAGAAGCCACTTCTTGACAAGAAAAACAGTACAGTCAGACTGATATTCTGCAAAAGGTACAGGGATTGGACTGCTGACATCAGTTCTGTGTCATGCCAGTAAAGCATCCTGAAACCATTCACATGGGTGGTTGCTTCTCAGCCAAGGGAGTGGGCTCACTCACAATTTTGCCTAAGAGCACAGCCATGAATAAAGAATGGTACCAAAACATCCTTCAAGAGCAACTTCTCCCAACCACCCAAGAACAGTTTGGTGACAAACGATGCCTTTTCCAGCATGATGGAGCACCGTGTCATAAGGCAAAAGTGATTACTAAGTGGCTGAGGGAAGAAAACCCCAACATTTTGAGTCCATGGCCAGGAAACTCCCCAGACCTTAATCCAGTTGGAGAATTTGCAGTCAATCTTCTAGAGGCGGCTGGACAAACAAAAACCCACAAATTCTAACAAACTCGAAGAATTGATAATGCAAGAATAGGCTGCCATCAGTCAGGATTTGGCCCAGAAGTTGATTGACAGTATACCAGGGTGAATTGCAGAGGTCTTCAAAAAGAACGGCCAACACTGCAAATATTGATTCTTTGCATGAACTTAATGTAATTGTCAATAGAAGCCTTTGACAATTATGTGATGCTTGGAATTACACTTCAGTTTACCATAGAACATTTGAGAAAAAACATCTACAAACACTGAAGCAGCAAACTTTGTGAAAACCAATACCTGTGTCATTCTCAAAACTTTTGGCCAGACTGTATGTACACACACAAATGCCAAGACACACATATACAAAAAGAGACATGCATACACAGAGACTCATCAACACACATACACATATACGTACATGTGAGCTGAGTTAATTAAAAGTGATTGTATTTCCCAGACAAGCATAGCAGTATAGGTGGAAGCTGGCAGAGCGCAGGTCAGCCTCATTATGTCCGAATCGCTCCTTGTGTCTTTCAACGTTAACCCTTTTTTTCTTAATTCTCTAAAATTTTATAAAAGTGAACATTTTAATAAAAGGTCAATTTTGGGCTAAAAGTTACTTTTTTCATCATTTTTGATTAAAAAAAAAAAATTATTGGTAGCTACGACATTAATTTCTTGAGTGGATGAGATATTCCTAAATGACACTTTGATTTCTGTCCCTTGTTTTTGTATGTTGATGGTACTGCTGGCAAAACGTGATTCACTAGCTAGACTTTGCTAGAGGTTAGATGTGTAAAAAAGCAATCAGTGAATAACTTGATACTTTAACCTCTTGTCCCAACCCACCCCGCCCCCTGATTGACCCGTCCATGGTGTGGCTGCTAGGTCTATCCATCCATCCACCCATCCATTTTCTCCTGCTCATCCGAGATCGGGTCGCGGGGGCAGCAGTCTCAGCAGGGAAACCCAGACTTCCCTCTCCTCCACTCCTCTGGGGGAATCCCGAGGCGTTCCCAGGCCAGCCGAGAGACATAGTCCCTCTAGCGTGTCCTGGGTCTTCCCCAGGGCCTCCTCCCAGTGGGACACCTCACAGGGGAGGCGTCCAGGAGGCATCCTAATCTGATGCCTGAGCCACCTCTTCTGGCTCCTCTCGATGCGGAGGAGCAGCGGCTCTTCTCTGAGTCCCTCCCGAATGACCGAGGTCCTCACCCTAACTCTAATGGAGAGTCCAGCCACCCTACGGAGGAAACTCATTTTGGCCGCTTGTACTCGCAATCTCGTTCTTTCGGTCACTACCCACAGCTCGTGACCATAGGTGAGGGTAGGAACGTAGATCGACTGGTAAATCGAGAGCTTTGCCTTTTGGCTCAGCTCCTTCTTCACCATGACAGACCGATGCAGCACCCGCATCACTGTGGACGCCGCACCGATCCGCCTGTCACTCTCACTCGTGAACAAGATCCCGAGGTACGTAAACTCCTCCACTTGACGGAGGACCCCATCCCCGACCCGGAGAGAGCATTCTACCCTTTTCCGACTGAGGACCATGGTCTCGGATTTGGAGGTGCTGATTTTCATCCCAGCCGCTTCACACTCAGCTGCGAACTGTCCCAGTGAGAGCTGAAGGTCACGGTCCGATGATGCGAACAGAACCACATCATCTGCAAACAGCAGAGACCTAATCCTGAGGTCACCAAGTACTTGAGTGGCCTGTTTGGAAAGAAATGGCTGAACCCTTCTGATATTGAGGAAGAGAAATTGACAGATTAGCAATTAAATTAGTTTGCCCTGATGCCTTGTGTGTATTTAAATGCCTGTTCTCACTCCAACTGTTAGTTAGCCATTGTTGTAAATGTTACTGTGTGTTGGTGCTCTACTACTGAGTTCTATTCCCTGTATTTTTCCTTAGTTCTTTTGTTGTGATTTGTTTCATGGTATTTTTCCCTGTTTGTTTTCTGACCCCTTTATTTTTGTGCTTTCCACCCAGTGTTTACTTTAGTTTCCCCAATAAACCCCTGTTGTCTATTGGAGCCACAAGTGGATCATCACCTTTTCCCTATCTGCTCCATTCTGCACTGTAACACTGCTTTTACACAGCAATCATCAAGTCTGTTCTCAACTCATCCATCACGGTCTAGTTCACTAAAAAAAAGATACACCAAATAGTCAAGTCTGCAGAAAACATCATCGATGTTAACCTGCCCACCCTCCAGGACCTGCGTTTGTCCCAAGTCAGGAAATGGACAGTGAAAATCGTCACAGACCCCTCACACCTGGGACACAACCTTTTTGAACTCTACAGAGCCTACATGTGCTGAAACAGGCAGGCACAAGAACAATTTCTTTGCACAAGCCATCACCTCTACGAACAGCTGCTTCACTTCAGATGCACAGTTGCCTTCCCCCAAGCTTCTTAATATGCAATTCCTGATGGTGTAAATGACTCACTGTTCTTACTGTATTGTTTTACATACTGTATTTATACCAGCAATCCTTGTAGTGACATGCACTACTGCACTTCACATTTTATACACATTCAATAACACAACCGGACATTATTTGACTACTGTCTTGCCTTGCCTTAACTGTGTTTGTATCTGCTGTATGTATGAGAGCCATTGACAACCGCAGACAAATTCCCTGTATGGGCAAACATATTTGGCTAAATGAATCTAATTCTGATATCACCCGATACTGATATATTGTAAGCTGAGTTCAGTTGTGACTTATGTTAGCACTAATGTTGGACTGTTGAAGAGATTTTATCTGTATGCTGTTCAATTTAGTCAAACTGCACTATTTTGTTATATTTCCAATGCTAGTCTGACTGTACCAATGTCCTGCTGAA
This sequence comes from Cyphomyrus plagiostoma, assembly GCA_019775915.2. Taxonomy (NCBI): domain Eukaryota; kingdom Metazoa; phylum Chordata; class Actinopteri; order Osteoglossiformes; family Mormyridae; genus Cyphomyrus; species Cyphomyrus plagiostoma. The sequence continues at coordinate 22,805,401 of JABFEA020000010.1, read as the reverse complement.
GCTGTAGAGGTTTTTGTTATATCTCCAGTGTTGCTTGAACTGCATTACTTTTGTTTGCTATCAGCCCTTTATTTCTAAACTGGAATTGATTATTTTTTATTATTTGGAAAGATTTTTAGTTTGTATACCTTGTTGCACTTTATTAGGCAATGAAATGTTGACATTTTGGTGGTGTTTAAACTTTTTGGTAAAGTTTTAGATTTTATTAAATGGTTAATCATTTAATAGGTCTAAACTTGTTTCACATTACATTCTTACTCTGGCATTACATTTCTGAATTAAAAAAACTGCATAATATTAGTTGAGAAAGCTGCTACCCCACTGAAAACTGTAGGTAGCGGTTTTTGGCAGCATAAATCTCTGTGTAAAAAAAATTGCTACGGTACTGGTAGCAGGTATACTGATTGCTGATATCAATGTTACAGTAGTCCCCCCATATCCACAGGGGATATGTTCCAAGACCTACCTAGGATTGCCGAAACCATGGTTAGTAGCAAACACTATAAATAACTTGTATGTCGTGTCCATACATAACTATGAAAAAGTTCAATGCATAGGAGTAAATTACAATAAGACATCAATAACAAGAATAACTAATAATAAAATAAAACAATTATACACAGCACTGTGAGGGAGAGCATTAGCTAGCATACAGCACTGTGAAGGAGAGCATTAGCAGCATACAGCACTGTGAGTGAGAGCCTTAGCCAGCATAAAGCTCTGTGAGGGAGAGCATTAGCTAGAATACAGCACTGTGAGGGAGAGCATTAGCCAGCATACAGCTCTGTGAGGGAAAGCATTAGCAGGATACAGCACTGTGAGTGAGAGCCTTAGCCAGCATACAGCAATGTGAGGGAGAGTATTAGCCAGCATACAGTACTGTGAGTGAAAGCCTTAGCCAGCGTGCAGCTGTATGAGTGAGAGCCTTAGCCAGCATACAGCACTGTGAGCGAGACCATTATACAGTGTACAGCTCTGTGAGCAAGAGCATTAGTCAGCAGAAATCTCTTCGCATGAGAACCTTAGCCAGAGTACAGCATTGTGAGGGAGAGCCTTTTCCAGCATACATTTTTGTGAGCAAGAGCCTTACCAAGCGTTCAGCACTGTGAGCGAGAGCCTTAACCAGCATACAGCTGTGTGAGTGAGAACCTTAGCCAGCATACAGCACTGTGAGCAAGAAACTTAGCCAATGTACAGTTCTGTGAGTGAGAGCCTTAGCCAGCAGAAAGCCCTGTGAGCAAAAGCTTTAGCCAGCATAAGGCACTGTGAGCGAGAGCCTTATACAGCATACAACTCTGTGAGCAAGAGCATTAGTCTGCAGAAAGCTCTTTGAGTGTAGATGAAATTGTAACATCAAATTGAAGATGCACAATTATAAACTTGAAATTGCATCATGTCCCCTTGTAGTAGTACTAGCCAAATGACACTGTATGATATCAACTTCCCTAAAATGGATTATTGTGTTATTTAAAAGTTAATGGTCACATTTATTTAGTCAAACACCACCATTTTAAGTAAAATACTGTAATCAAACAATATAAAGACATGCGCATAAGTCACATGAATCAAATGCAAACTACAAATACTATATACCAATACAAACTGCACATCAAATTGCATTAATAAGAATAAGGACAAGTGCTTAAACGATTCTGACGTCTTGATGCTAAGGGACTGGTAGCATCAAGCAGTGTGATGTGATTGCACATTTAACTAATGTTTAACTAGCGCTACACATATTTTGTGAATATAGCGCGTATTTTGATTGGTTGAACGTCAATGTCTGAATCACAACAAAATGCATGCATGTCATTGATTGGTTGCATTTGAAGGGCGCGAAAGACGAAATAATAATAATGTTGCATCATCGAATGTTACGTTGTGTGTCATGGATACTCTTTGCTCCAAATCTCCCGACCACTATGTCGATCTGAGACAGCAAGACCAAGAGAGTGAAACCAAGACAAGACTGAGGGATCTGAGACCAAGACCATAGACCGTCGAGAGTGTGACAAGACTAAGACAGCGTAAAAGTGGTCTCGAGTCCAAGACCAGTCTCCAGACATCCAACTCTAGTACTTATCGAACAGAATAAAAAGACATAAAGTGCAGACAGACGGATAAATAATAGACAGTTATTAGGTCTAAAGTTTTAGATGTTGACGAGGCAAATTGCAGTTGGTATGAAAAGTCTCATGAAGTGCTCTGTCCTGCATCTGTGGAAAAATGAACCTCTAGTGTAGGAACTTCTAATCCTCATATGTTCCTTATTGAGGGCATGAGCCTCATTTTTCATGATAGGTGAGTAATTTGTTTCTCACTTTTTTTTTCCTTGCCACCTCCAGAGACTACATCAGGTGACCAGTGGTGGAGCTGACCTTCTTAATGATCCTGTTCAGCTGAGCTTCCTCCTCCTTTTCATGTTGCTTCCCCAGAAAGACATTGCCTTTTCAGGATGCTGGTCACAACAGACCGGTAGAACATGCGTAGCAGTTTGCCACACACAGAAGGTCATCTAAAAAAGAACATTCTACCCTGCCCTAGTTGTAATTGACTTCAGTGCGAGTGATAAATAGCCAGAGCCTGTAAATGATGATTTGCTCATACTGTATAAGTAATGGTTTAGCCTTTATATGTTAGAATCATGTTATCAAAAATAGGACTGGGAGGTTTTATAATAGGGGCTTAAGTAAAAGGCTTTTCTCTCTGACTCACTCACTCGTTCACTCACTCACTTGCTCACTCGCTCCTGTTTTCTCTCCTCTCACACGGCTTTTTTCACAGAGTAAAATCAATCATTCCTTCTCTGGGTGGGATCTGGAGTAAGATGCTGAAAAGTGGGCCATATACAAGCAGGTCAATAACTCATTGTGCAGCTGTTGTTTCTCTGGAGTGGGGTTCCCTCCCAAATGGCTCTGCTCAAAGAGAACGGCGCCACAACCCAGGAGCAGAACAGGCCCCTCTGGCGCCCCCTGGGTAGTGCTCATGCAGAGAGGAAAGGAAGTGCTATCAGCAACTGGAGTTTGGTTAAAATTCACGCCCCCCTTACAGATTACTCTAAACCTGGACTTTGCTGCTTCCCTGCAGCGATGCTCCCTTGCTAAGTCTCCCTCACCAGAGTACTGATGCAGCTGTCTCACTCCTGTTTCTCATTTCTCTTAATTGCCCTGCTTACTTAACTGGTCTAACCTGTTCCCTCAGTGCGAGATATTGTTGTTCCAACGTACAATCACTGAGTGCTCTTCTTTTGCCCTGCTTTTTGGCAAGTCTCTTAGCAAGCATACAGCTCTGCGAGGGAGTGCCTAAGTCTGTGTACAGCTTTGCGAATGAGAGCATTTGCCAGTATACAGCTCTGTGAGGGAGAGCCTTAACCAGCATACAGCTCTGTGAGGGAGAGCCTTAACCAGCATACAGCTCTGTGAGGGAGAGCATTGGCAAGTGTACAGCTCTGTGATCGAGAGCATTAACCAGCATACAGCTCTGTGAGGGAGAGCCTTAACCAGCATACAGCTCTGTGAGGGAGAGCATTGGCAAGTGTACAGCTCTGTGAGGGAGTGCATTGGCAAGTGTACAGCTCTGTGATCGAGAGCATTAACCAGCATACAGCTCTGTGTGACAGCATTAGCCAGCATACAGCTCTGTGAGGGAGAGCATTGGCAAGTGTTCAGCTCTGTGAGCGAGAGCATTAGCCAATGTACAGCTCTGTGAGGGAGTGCATTAGCTAATGTACAGCTTTAAGTGATTGCAGCTATTTGACAGAATATCTTGGAGCCACTTTTATACAAGGACAACTCAGATGGCTTGGAATGGGTGCCTGGATGATCTGATCAAGTAGTTGTTCCTCCCCCCTTTTCCTACTACTGATGTAAGGAATGGGGAAGAGGTAGCTTCATTCGCAGTACAGACCCAACCCCTCACCCCTCATACTCTTATTATTGATGTAAAGAATAAGCAAGAAGCTTGATTATTTCATTGTACAGACCCTCACTCACACATACATATTACTTTCTTCTAAGCTGGCTTTGTTGATTTATCTAAGTAATGGCCAGACCTGCAGGTGAAGGTTTGTGTAAGAGACGAATAAGGACACTTTAGCCAGCATACAGCACTGTGGGCGAGACCCTTAACGAGCGTACAGTTGTGCGATCAAGAGCCTTAGCACAGCACTGTGAGAGTGTCCTTTATTAAGTGTCCTTTGTGGGTCGAGAACACTTACAAATGGATGACATGACGAGAAGAAGAAGGTATGAAGAAGAGCTAGAGAGAGAGGAGACTGAGAGAGAACGGCCCCTCCGGCCCTACACAGTGGCAGCTTTGTGTGCAGCCGGCTTCCCGGGCCCCCCAGGCCCTCTAGACCCCCGGCCATCGGCCTGTGAGATGGGGTCGAGACAGCTGTGATTGTGGTAGAGATTTCACACAGTGTAATTACGGCACTGACACCAGGACTGAGAGGTAGAGGGGGAGAGGGGAGGAGGAAAAAAAGGCCCCACAGGTTATTAGCGCTAAACACTGGGGCGAATCAAACGAAGGAGTCAGTGCGTAATTTTCGAAGGCCCATCAAGCCTCATCAGGAACAGCGGGGAGGAAAGTGCCTCACTTCATCAGCTCACTCTCCGACTTTTGTGGAAAATTACAGTAATTAAAAGCCAGCTAAGTACTCCACGGAGCCAGGGATCCTTTCTTTGCCCATCACCTTCAGCTCGGGCGGCTGCTTTTTGCATGACCTTCCTCTCCCCCTGGCCGTCAGGCATGGATCTTTTTAGAGGAGGAGGCTAATTACCAGCCCAATGGATGATGCGGTATTGATCAGGGGAAAGGTGGCAAGGCAAAATGAGGGTCCCAACACTGCAGCCCTGGCAAATCGAAAGGTAATTCCAGCCCTGCACAACATACAGCCCCACTTCTTCTCTCTCTTTTATTAGACGGCAGCTGTGATGCTGCTCAATCAATACGCCACACTGGATTGATTCTGTTGTCCGAGCACCTTTCTTTGGGAGATGGCTGCAATCAGTGGCCTCTGACTCTGGGGCCGAGATACAGTACACCACATTAGTATCAACACACCCTGTTTTTTTTTTTTATCAGAATGGGTTCTTTTTGGAGTAAGGGGTGGAGCCTGCACATGTCAGGTTACCAAAATGTTATATTTAATTCTCTTTTCCTGCCATTTAACCTGGGAGAGAAACACTTAGAGAAGCGTTAAAAGTGAAAACCTATATCTGACAACAATGACCACTCATAACTATGTTGTTAATGTTTACAGAACCTCTAGTAAAATCTGGGAAAGAAATGGATGATTGGGAGAAAGCAAGTGAAAATTACTTTATAAATCAATGTGTGTGAAATTAATGCTTGCAGAACGGATGAACTGCATTTTAAGGAACAGAAGTTAAATAATAATAAACAAGTAGGAGTCTGACACCCTCTGTGAAAACACTGGAAATAATGTTACTTAACAATCAGTGCTTGAAGTGGGCCGGAACGCAGTTCCGGAACTTCTGTATCCTAAAGACTTGATTTTTTTTTCACTGCACAAATGTCAAATGTCGGAAAATTAGAGTTCCTGCACTTATTTTTCCCCACTTCAAGCACTGTTAACAATGAAAAGAAAGATGGATTATACCACAGAATGAGAAGACTGCTGATTACAAAGAGCGCAATTAGGGTAACCGTGTAACTTTATTGCTTATCTATAACAATAATCTGTTTGGTAATTATTGTCAATTAGTCCTACCTTCGGAGTGCCACGCTGGTGCTGTGGTTGACACAGTTGCCTCAAACTGCTGGAGACCTGGGTCCAAGTGCCTATGTCTATGGAGTTTGCATGTTTTCCTCCTGTCGTCAAGGGGTTTCCTCCAGGTTCTCCAGTTCAAAAGCATGCTAAGATGAAATTGTTCGTAGCTGTGCAGTGTGTGTGCCATGCTATGGTTTGTGTGCCATGCTATGGTTTGTGTGCCATGCTATGGTTTGTGTGCCAAGCTATGGGTTGGCACCTTGTGACCGTTGAGTCCGGGCCCCTGCAACCCTCTGTAGGAGAGGAGGATGTATGGATGAATGAATGGGTGAGTAGTAATAACACCACCCTAATTATAAATCAACTTTTGCACAATGAATTAATGCGTGAGGAAGCAAAGAACACCATACCCTGCCCCCCAACAACTTCTTTGCTGGAGCACAGAGAGCGTAATACTTTCTGATATTTTATACCTGTGACATAATTTAACCCACTCCGCTGATTGATTGTTGTGCACAGTAACTGAAAAGCAATGATCAGTGCCACTAATCAGTAGCCCCACCATCCCCCCAGTTGGGAAGTTTCAATGCCTGCTGTTCAGTGGATTATCCATGTATCGGTTTTTGCATGCTTTTTATTTTTCTTTTACTAATAAAAATTTAAGTGCTTGGTACTGTGTGTGTGTGTGTGTGTGTGTGTGTGTGTGTTGGCTGGTTGCCGTCTGGCTCTATTATCGTTTACCCTGATATTTCAAAATTTAGCAGGATGATTCCATGTGTTGCCCCCTTGTGTACTTATACTGTAACAAAAATGCAAAGACCCTTAATATACAACATACTGCCATATTGAGAGTTGTCAACAAAAAAGAGGAACATAATTATGTTTTCTTTCTATAATGTGTTCAGTGAAACAGGGAACAACCTGTATAACTATATAACATGGAAGCCAAAAAAAAATAAATACTAGCATTTTTTCTAATAATTCAGTCGTGGAATTCCACCTTTGACTGAGTTCTCTGCTATTTAGCTCCTTGCTAAATAACCGAATCAGCTGCTGAGTGGGGCAGTTATTAGATGTCATGTACAGCTAATGCTAGGACACGGCCGGTCCGCACCACGCTGCCTGGCCTCGCAGTGTGTGACAGTTATAGGTTTTTTTCCAGTGCTTTGCACTCACAGCTTTTCTCCACATATCCAGTGACTGGGATTAGCACTCCTAATTATTAGCCCCCATTCAGCGCAAGGCAGGGGTGAATGAGGTGCATCTTCTGGCTTCCTTGCTTATTGTGGACAGAGGGTTACTCATAATTGAGAGGCTCGGTCAATGAGAATAGGCAATTAAATAGTTGTTCTGGTGACAAAAATTGGTGGTGAAATACAGAGCGATTACAGAGATCCCAAAGAATAAAAAATTGAGTTGTGGCAAGTGGTTATGCTGGAAAAACTGAATGTGGCAAAAGGGGAAAACTTCAGAAATTCCAAAATGAAGAGATTACATGATTCTCTGAATGGCCCTCTATCTCCAGAAACAATTGAAATGCTCATGTAATGGACATCAGATATATGGTTTTATTTCAAAGTGAAGTTATTAAGAGTAATTAGACAAAGAATAGGATGGAAATTTGCACATCTTTTGAAAAACAGTGAAACCACTTAAAAGGATTGTTCCTTTTAGGACTTAATAAGGTCATTTTCAACCATTGTGAATGTAACTAAAATGAAAACCCTTTGTCTGAATCTAGAGAAAATTGATATGTTTTGTTAAAGTAAATGACACTGATAAAGACATCATATTAATTAATTCAAAATGTCCTTCAGGGTCCCAGTGTTTACAAGAATTGTCTCATCCTCTCGACATGATATAATAATGGGAAAGAGTGAGTAATGTATCGAAGAAATGTTTGGATAATGGCTTCAAGAAATTTATTTCAGACACAAATACACATATGCTGCATGATGGCAGTTGAAATCACAGTTTTGACCTGAAGATGTTACAGAGGCTGGACATGAAGGCTAGTGTGTGTGTGTGTGTGTGTGTGTGTCTATGTTTGTCTGTGTGTGTGGTTGCAATTTGTGTCGTGCCGGCACCCGTTTGATGCACCGTCTAATAGCTTGGGCCCTGTGCAAATAGGGAGCGGCATGAGGAGGGGTCGGCCTCCCTCAATGAGGTCCACACGCTCACCACGATTGGGGTGTGCAGTCACTCCATTGACACCATGGCAGGTGTTCGCTCTCCGTCCCTATTCCGCTCCCCGGGAGGTGCTAATCCCTGTCACACGGCTCTTCTCCCAGCCCATAGACGCCAGTCTCATAGTGTGATGACTGAATTTGCACATTTCTGTCAGAAGGTGGCAGGAACAAAACTTAAAAAGGAAGGCGTAGCAATAACTGGCTGTGGCTTTCAGCTAAATGACTTAGAGGCGTTTGTCTCACTGGTCAGCATGAGTTCCTTTTGGGAGTAAAACCTCCAGTAAACCTTGCCTGAAGTGTATCTTTCTATCAGCAGCTGATCTGCAGTAGTAGTCATTCAGCATTAGAATGTATTTGCAAATTCACATGCATACAGTAGACAGAAGCAATACCATACAATTCACAAGTAAAAAGTGTATTATGTACTTTGAAATAACAATTAAATTCCAAAGAATTCCATTAACTCAACTCAGCTTGTTGATATTGCTGTTCCCTCTGGATCTCTTTAATCCTTCCCTGTTTAACTGAGCTAGTTCATACACTTCACACAAAAATGTCTAAAGCTGAGCAACACTGCAAAATGCAATCAGGGAGTAATTACGAACCTCATGTATGTGAAAGAGCCATTTTCATACACTGTCCATCATCCTACATCTAGTCTCTAATTAGAAACGCAGCAGCAGTCTATCAGCATTGCAGGCACATATTGGCTAAGGAGCCGAGGTGAAAGCTCGCCCACGAGAAACTTTGAATGGGCTTCCCCCCCCCATTGTTTAAAAAAAAGAGAGCTGGGCTCAGGTAAAAACAAAATGAAAAAAAAATCAAAGGGAAAAAAAAAGACTAATTATGAATGTGTATTTGATTGTGCGTTATGATATGAAAATAAAGCAAACAGCCTAAATTGCAGGGGAGAAATGGCACGGCTAATGCATGGCACCCTAATTTCTCCCCCCCGCTGAGAAACACCAATGTTTCTTCCTCACACTTCAGAGGCTTCCATTGTGCTAACAAAGAGGCAGCAGCGGCCGTGCACACGGCAGGTCAAGCACAAACACGCAAGGCTGGCCAGCCGTTAGCTAAAGGATAGCTCTTTGCTTAGCCGTACATGTCATTAATGCGTCCTCAGCCCACCCCTGACACAGTCCGGCACTGTTTATCACTTCCCATTGTTTGGCGTCTCTGACTTCCATACTTTTCCGAGTCATTTAACCAGCAATGAATATTATTTGCAACTACGAATAATTACATTGTCAACTTGAATCTATAAAGGAAAAAAAAAAAAAACATGAATTTGAATGAATGTTTGTTTTGCCATTTCCTCTTATTCCAAACAAAAATAAGTGCCACAGAATAATTACAAAGAAAATTGCAAGTGTTGAACCTTCAAAATCTAGAAAAATAAGAAATAATAAAGCTTTCCACTCCACATAATTTATTTAAGACGTAAAACTTTTATTTAATTCTATTCAAAAATGGATCCAGAAGACGAGTTTTAGATTATTCATTCATTCATTAAAATTGAATAAAAATATTGATTTATATAAATTATTTTAACAATGGAAACTCCAGGCTATATGTAGCAAATTTGAAGATAATGACAGAATGAATAATTACACATTGCTACGATGCGCTGGTTAGCGAGCGGCGAACAGGAAGGACTGTCCAGTCAGGCAGACGGGGAGACAACACGACAACACAGGAAACGTCAATGCCGGATCTGCCAGAACTACTCTGACGCAGACCTTACATACACGAGACCGGCAGTCGGCAACAAGAGACAGGTGACGGAAATCAAGGAGAAACACTGGGTAACGAGGAGGGCGTGGCACACAGGAGGAGCGGACGGAGCTGGCACGTAACAGAAACCCCCCCCCCCCCAAAGGCACGCACACTGGGCGTGCCCCAGGAGAGGCGATGGACGGGACGGGGAAAACCAGACCTGGAAGACAAAAGGCACAACCATCAACAGAAACCTGGGCACAAGACCGAAAGACAAAACCGGCACAGAGACAGAACCCAGGAGAGGACCAGATACAGGACTGGGAAGGAGAAAGAAAAAACAGAGAGAACGAGGAAACACCCACAGGCGGACCAAGAGGGCCGGGAGTGGATGAAGGGACAAAAGGGCCAGCAGGACGGACAAAACCAGGCGGAAAGAAGGGAGGAGGAGTGGGCAGAAGGGCACAGAAGGACCACCGGGCGCCCGAAGGTCCCCTGGCAGGAGACGGGCAGCGGCCGGAGGGGCCACAGGTAAAGGGAAGGCAGGAGCAGGAGGGGGCCCCACAGGGGCCAAGGGATCACCGGAGGAGATCCGGAGGGAGCCGGAGAGACCACCGGCGCAGGTAGGCCCAAGGGGGAAGCCGCCACAGGTGACGGCACAACCGGAGGCGGCCGACGCGGAGCTGGAGGCGGGGCGGAGGACCGGCCCTGAGGAACCAGACGGGAACCCGGCGGTGACCAGGAGCCGGAGAACCTGCAGGCAGCCACCAGGCAACGGCCAGGGGCCACACGGGCACGCCAGGGGGTGGGACGGGAGGGACCCGGACCCTCCGTAGGTGCCCCCTTCCCTTCCGGGACACGGAGAGGCGGGGACCCCATTGGGCTCCACCTCTCTGGGGCACTGGCGGTTGAGCCGGGTGTCCTCCTGGGTCCGGGGAATCCAGCAACTGGATCCCTGAAGGGTCCCACTCGAGCTCCTCCTCCTCCATCAGGAGAGGAGCGATGGTGTTGTCCGGGACCTCCTCGGGGACGTATTGTTCTGGGCTGGACGGATCCTGGGCCGCTGTGGCTGCAGATTCGGGCTGAGCAGGAACAGGCGGGGCCACGGGACAACCAGAAACAAGCGGAGCCGCGGGACCAACAGGAACAGGTGGGGCCGCGGGTGGGGCAGGAACAAGCAGGGCCGCGGGCAGGGCCGCAGGCAGTTCCGGAGCAGGCCCTGACACCACCCCCAAGGGCGCGCACCGAGAGAGGCGAGGCAGCTGCGGGCATAGGCGCAGGCGTGGCGGCCTCGGGCGAGGCGGATGCGGGCGTAGGCTGCGGGCGTGGCGGCCTCGGGCGAGGCGGATGCGGGCGGAGGCTGCGGGCGTGGCGGCCTCGGGCGAGGCGGAT